>VWZZ01004536.1:50613-103737 GCA_013399095.1 Psophia crepitans | reverse complement strand
GGGAAAAAAAAAAAAAAAGACGACAGTTAACCTGAGTATCAGAAAATGCTACAAAACTTGGCGTGCGCTTCTCGCAGCCTTTGGCACACCCCCCCGGTGAGAACAGTAGTTATAAAGCCTAAGAAACTCCCGTGCAAATAGAGCGGAAACATTTCTACTCCTAAGAGCTTAACTCCCGAGCCTGGAATAGGCGCGCTTAACACAGCGCGGCATCTCGCCTCCGCCGTGCGCGAAACAGGAACAGGAGGAAGCTGAGGGTCACGAAGGTGTACAGACACCTATGAGCCACCTCCAAATTCCAGGACTAGGGGAAGCAATCTCACACAGAGCCGAGGGAAGGTTTTCTCAAAGCCACCCCCGAAGCAGTCGAGTGACTTGGTTTTAACGTGTTGTTTTTAACAAAGATTGTACGGGATCTGCGCCCCAGCCTCGCAGGTCTCGGGGCAACCGTATACCCCGCAGGAGACTTCGGGGAGAAAACAAAGCAGGCGCAACTCGAAACACTCTGTTTTACCTCCAGCGAAGGGGGGGCACAACATGGGGACACACAACCAGGAACGCTCGTGTCCTCCAAATATCAACATCCAACTCCTAAGCTTTCCGCAGAGCGGGACAGAACGTCGAAACAAGCCGGACTGCCATGGGAAAAAGGCAAACGGGTGCGTCCCGCGTCACACGCGCCTGCAGACGGCGTACGTGGCTCGGCACGCCTTGCGAGGCAGCGGAGGAGCCGTCCCGCCTACGCACAGCACGCTAACGAAACCGCGCCCTCGACCAGCCTGTTCACGTCACCTTCCCATCACCTACCCGCGTCTCGCGCGCCTAACGTCCCCGAGGCACCGCGCCGCAGGACAGGGCCCTGCCTGTAAGGCTTCCTGGTGTGAAATGCAGTTTACCGGTACAGCAGCCGTCGGCTTCTGCGAGCTACCCGCTGCTCTGAAACGAAGCCGCGTTCGGAGAAGTTTCTTCAAAGCTCAGTGCATTTAGCAAAACTTTCTTATAAAACACATTAAGGTACAACAATAGATTCATCAGAACGTAAAAGAACATTAGGTTACGGTCATTTCATAGAATTATCATTGTTTTTAAAAAACAAAAACCCAACAGGTTTGAAAGAAGACACGTTTTCTTTGCAATAAAAATCCAGGAGGAAAAGAAAAGGTATTTTCAGACACAAACCCCAGTTTGTAATCAAACAGATCTGATGGTTCCACCTCAGTCAGCTATACTCGTCATCTGGGATACTCCGCGTGCGCCAAATGATTCCTCGTGTAAACCGGCCTCTCTTCCCAGCGTACGGAGGAGTCTTCAAAGTGCTGCGAACACTGGCTGCATCCCTGCCGGTTTGCTCCCTACATTCAGGCTTCTCATCTCGCAAACCATTATATTCTCTGTATCTTTAGTTTTAACTCTAAACTTCCAGTTTGCTATTTTACATTAATGGCACTTACTGTTACAAAAAAAAAAAAGTAAAAAAAAAAACCAAACCATTTAGGCACACAAAGAAATAATCCACCTTTTATCTCTGCAGCTGCATAGATGTCCACCAGGTCCCAAGCCAGAGCGGTGCTCTGGAATTCTGGGCCACAGCCCCTTGAGGACTTGGCTTCTTTATTTTTATGATTAATAAAGGTAGTTTTCACCTAGGAAGCAAAGACTTGACTATTTCCAGCAGATCAATCTGGATGTTAGTAGCACGTTTTGGTTCTTAGGTCTACTGCGACCGAGACGTGGAGAACCAGCGCAGTTCCATCAGCCTCCCTGTATGGGTGGAAAATGTTTTTCACACGAGCTCTGCCCGACCCCCTCCCTCCACCTCAGCACTCAGAGAGGCCCGAAAAGGCAACGCGGCAGCGCGGGACGACGTATGTCCCAGGGCCCGAAGTCAGTGACAGACAACGACTCGGATCCGATTGCTCTTCTCGTTCCAGGAGCCATCCATCCCTCATAACAACATGTTGCGCCTCCTTCGTTTTTTTCCATTTTTCTCAAAAAAAAACCCCAAAATTGCCAGCATTCTCAATTTCATCGTGCGAGCTGGCCATGCCGCCTTGAACAAACTGTACAACCCAGGTCCCTCTCAATTCAACCAGATAAATTACTCCGCTAATTAAAACCTCTAGTAAGTAACTCGGAGAGCCGGCGGCGGAGGAGGGGAACCCCCTGGAAGCATTTACTGTTTGGAAGGAAACGGAGCTGCTCCAAAGGGATCTAACTCCAGCGCCTGCTGCTGCTGGCTCTGCGCGCTCTGCACGACCAGTTCTGTGAAGGGTACTGCACCAAAGTCATCTGTTTTCAGCCCGTCGCCACCGTGAACGGCCCCATGCAAGGAGCTCTGCCGGGGCCTCCCAGCCACTACCACCGTGCCGTGGTCCCCACGGTTCTCGCCAAACCCTTGGTGCTGGGGATGCCGCATCAAGTCCGGCGGGTGGAAGGGTTTGGCTCCAAAGGGATCCAGCAGACTCTCATCTGTCTGCAGAGGGTTCGTTCGGTCTTTGCCATCAGTCAGCGCAAGGCTTATGTTCTCTTTGGAGTCCGAGATGGTCAGGAACTCGTTGCTGCTCTGCGAGTCCCTGCGGCCGGCTTTCTTGTGCCTGCGGGCTCGCTCAGGGGTGCGGTAGCTCGGTTTCGATGCCTTCTTTGTGGAGGTTGGGGTGCCGTGGTGGCGCTTGCCGTTGCTCTTCGAGACGTCCTGCTTCATGCGCCTTTGGCGGGAGGAAAGTTTCTGCAGGTTACGCTGCTGCTTCACCTTCTGCTGCTGCTGACTCCCTGTGATCTCTTCAAAAGGAACCAGCCCAAACAGGTCCTCTTTACTCGCACCGGATTTGGGGAGAAGGGAAGGCTGAAACGGGGTGCAGCCAAAAATATCGACGCTCCGTGGCGAGGTGGGGGAGAGCAGAGGCTCCGTTCCCGCCAGCTGGCCATCTTGCTGAGACACCTTTTTGCTGAAGGGGGCTTTCGTGAAAACATCGAAGTCATCCTGCTCTTGGTTCAGGCTGGGAAAAGCCATCGGCGAAGAGAGATCTTTGTCCGCCTTCTCTCTTGCCTGCGGCTGCAGAGTGAAAAAGGGCACTGCCCCAAACACGTCAAATTCTTGGCCAGGGCTCACCTTGAGGACAGTACTCGGCCCCTCAGACGAGGACGTATGCATTGAACCGGGTTCTCTGATGTCACCACTGCCCGCACTGTCTCCGAACCTACCGCCCAGGAGCCCTTCCACAGATTTTTGCTTGGCACGATCAGAATCGGAGTCAGAACTTTGCTTCTCTTCCTCCTCCTCTTCCTCAGAGTCCATGAGGAGAGGTCGGTGGCCTAAATTCTCCGGTTCTGTATCATTGTCATCATTGAAGTCTCCATTCTCGCCTTGCAAGACTTCTTCATCCTCCTGTTCTTCTTCTTCCTCGCTGCTCTTGGGAGAAGGAGGATCAGATTCAAAATCACTCTCCGACTCGTCGCCACCTTTCGTCCCCTGTCCCTCTGCAGCTTTCCTCCCTGGCCGGGGATCTCTAAAAGCATGGCTCGGTTTTCCAGCCTTGGTTGGGGTCCCTACGTTATTTCCTTGACTGATGGCTGAGATATCCACTTGTTTTCCAGGGGAACCTGCAGGTCCGAAGAAAAATGCAGAACAAAACTTGAAATGCATTCTTAAAGTCAACCCGTATTCCACACACGCCACAGCCACGCACACCAAGAGCTGACGCAACCATGTATTCTGTACTTACCGAGGGAAACGAGCTAAAAATCAGATCTAGTATTTCAAACAGCACTCGGAAAACTGATTCATAGTCAGACCTTCCAGCTTTGCTCCTCAAGATGGCTAGAAACACAGCCCTAGTATTTTTGGGGCACGGACCAGTGGACACAGGCCATCTCCAGAGCCAGCTTTTCCAACACACTCATTACGCAGCCGCCCCTCGCCCGGGGAACAGGAGCCAGCGTGCTTGAAAGGGGTGTGTGTGTGTGTGTTTAAAGCAGACCGCCTGTCCCCTGCAGTGCTGCTGCTTTGCTAGTCTGCCCTGACACACTTACTACTCCTGTCACAGAAACAGCAGAGACACAAGACAAGTATTCAGCAGTTTCTGATAATTCGCTGCGGATCTTGGGTGCCGTTTTACAGGAACGGCGGCGCTCGAAGGGCTCAGCTCTGCTGGCAAATGCACCCTGCTGACAACCGCATCCCTTCAGGCTCTCCAGGACTGACCCATGGGTTTTACCGTGCTCTGGCACCGCTGACACATTCAAGGCAGTTCCCAAAGGAAAAGGGGTGAGCAACACTCCATGAGTCCCCAGTCTTTGCTCTCCCAAGCTTGGATGGCATGAGACCATCCTACAGAACGTCTCCCAGATAATCAGGTTCCCCTGAGGTCTGGGAAAGTCAGGGGCTGGGTGGGAGAGATGCTCGTTCCTGTCCAAGCGGCGGGGCAGAGCACGTGAGGACATGATCTCTGTCCTACCTGTCCTTGCAGGAGCTGAAGGAGTGGGACCTCAGCCCGCAGCAGAGGTGCAGAGGCCATGCCGAAGGGAAACGGAGGCCTACAAAGGGAAAGGGCTGAGACAACTGTCCCCGTGGGGAGATGGCAAGGTAAAGGGCTAACGTCACCACATGGAAATAGGGATGCAGGGACAGGCAGGTTTTCCAACGTGGGTCTTGGGTTGAAACCCTCCCTCCCCCCGCCGGGACCAAACCCCTGATTCAGACTCGTACATGCCCCGGACAATTAACGCTGATGGCCACTGCCATTCGGGCATGCGGGACGGCCTCCCCAGCTGCTCCTCTTGGTTCAGCAGCCACAGCCCCTCTCCATCAGGGCCTTCCCCACGATGCACACACTGCGACAGCCACACGGCAGGGCTCGTACTTTGGGGTTTGTTGGTTTTTAAGCAATACTTGCCCTGTGAAACCTATGCTTAGAGAATGTCTTTTTCTCTCGTGACCCTGAAGCTCCACATTCAGCCCCTTCTCACTTCTACTACAGCACTTCAGGCAGAGAAAGCTATTGCTTTAACGTAACTTTGAGAAGCGTTTTCCTGTTGGTTTCCAAGTGGGATGTGTCAGCTCAGTTTCTCCATGGCAATGACATTTATCCACTCATTTTACTCCAACACCTTCATCCCCGCTATTTACCATCTGACGACTAGAGCTAAGAGAGCAATTCAGTGAGGACTCTTTCGTGGGGTTGGCTTAGAAATACCGGGAGCAGTAAGAACTTTGCTTCAGTAAACAAAACAGACTAGGTAAGCCTGCACAGAGCCGTGATCTGGGATGGAACGGCACCTGCCAGACTTAGATAAAACAGGTTTCACCCTGTGCCGGAGCCCTGCTGCTGCCCAGAGAGGTTTTCAGGAGCGTAACTGTCAGATTTCTCTTTGAAGAGAATGAGCAGGAGGAAAGGCGAAACCCTTGGTCTCGCCTGAGGAAAGCCTATTTGCAGTCTGTCCTTTTCCCTAGGACACAGACCACACGGCAGCCACGCTGCTCTAAGGATGTTTAACTGAACACGCAACATGAGTAACAGCCATGGTACTTCATCTCTTCACGGGCACAGAGCAACTGCCGAACGATCGTGCGCCATACTTAGAAGCGAGGCTGTACCAGTCGCTCCACACCGAGTGCCGCGTGGGTACCACCCTGCGGCTGGGGACCAGAACTACGGCGACGCCAGCGGTGTTCCCGCCTGCGCCAGCGAGGACCTGGGCGTACAGCCAGCGTTCGCTTGCCTAACAGCCCCACCGAGTTCGCTTCCACCCAGCCAGGAACAGCCACGTACCCCACTCAACAGCCGGCACTGTGAGATACCGTGCCGGGTACAAGTTTCTCACCCTCCGGGACCTGACGTGGAGCTGGGCGGCGTTAACGCCGTTCCCAACAAGCTCTGCACGGCTGCTGCCGCTCTCACCCAACCAAACGCCTTACGTCCACGGCGTTGTTATGGGATCGCTGAAATGTAGTCGGCTCAATGTGTCCACAGGATGGAACAAGCTGCGGATGGCTGTGCGCCTCAGCGCTCCGTAAAACCTCCTCAGCCACAAGCCAGGTCGCTGCTCTCTTGTTCTTATAATACACAAAATTTCTCTGCTAGTCGCTGCTTTCACAAGGAAACAAGCATGCAGCTTCCAGGCCAAACAGATTTTTATTCTCTTTCTATGCTCCAGTCGAGACTCGAACACTGAGCTTTAGAAGAACAGTTTCTTCCTTTTTTTAAAGGGAATTAATAGTCAATTTCTTCACCCAGGAGCCATTTTGCTCTTTTGCAATTACACTTAAAATAACAATGAAAATTCTGCAGCAATATATTTTATGCATGGATTTAAACCTAAGATGACCAGAATGCCTAAAAACATCGGGTGATTAGGGCTTTGAGCCGTTTCTTCTTTGCTTCTGGTGTCAGATTGCTTCTTATCTACTGTAATTTTAAATACTACATATTTGCTTTACTCACTAAATTAGAATCTGGATTATTTGGCTGCTTACTTTAGATTTCCCAAAGGTACAGCCTTCACGTTGCACTATATAACCCATCTTCCAAATCCTGCTGTTTCCAATATTTACTGAAACACTAATGTTAACATAAACACAATTAGATTTAAAAGGGAAAGAAAAAGGAAATATTTCTAGGTTAGATGTTACTCACACAACAAAAACCACAAATGTTTTTACGTACATCGACATCCACGTGAGTTCACACCCCCGAGGAACGTTTAGACCTTTACACATAATTTCCATATGAAGAAAACAGTTGTCAAGGTTTGTTTTGTTGGTTTTTGGGGTTTTTTTAAAGGCAAGAACTGCACCACAGCGTATGTAACACGCCTGACTTCCCAAAAGGTTTATGGAGGATTTAATTGCTGCCCCAGTCGCACTCACTGGAAAACACAGTGCAAAGGACACCGATGAGACAACGGAACCAACCGCTGCCAACAGCTGCTCCCTCACCCAGCAAGGGACTCAAGCCGCGGGATGCTCTCCGCAGCAGACCTCTGCGGACGGAGCGTACATCACGCAGGATGTGGCCAAACACATGGGGCAGCTCTCCCAACCATGCTCAACGTACCAGTAGTGGCACACGCCATGCCCACACCTCCTACCAGGCCCACCTACAGCTGTTACCCTTGCTGGCAACACACAGCGGATGATTTTGGATATCGGTCATCCCAACAACCTAATTTTTAAGGAATCTATATTAGCATCTTACATTTCCTTTCTCCAGCCTAACAACTACCGCCTTGAGAAGAATGGTGATGAAGTCAGGAACAACTCACTGAGCAATCACACTTGCTGGAGATCTGTATTCTGCAGTAAATACAGAGACTGCCTGCTTGCTCCTACGAGGCTACACATGCTTTGCTCACCTACATGGAGCTCTGAAGCCCTCTTTGAGGAAAAGTTGAGCATCTCACCCATGGACAGAGGTGTGGAAGGTGACTAGCTCACCGCAGTACTGAAAGCGGGAAGAACTTGTTCGTTTTTACACTGCTTGCCACCCAGCAACCTGCCTGGGCGCTGGTTAGCTTCGTGGCCTTTGTTCCGAGGGCCGCAGGGCTCAGGCGCCGCGCACATCGCCCTCCGAGCCACCGCAAGAGCAAAGCCGCACGCAGGAAAAGGAACCTCTAGCCTCTGTATTGGTAAAGGTCTGTCCCTGCACGAGAGGAAACATTCTCTGACAAACCTCCGTTCCAAAGCCACTCAAAAATATTGCAAGCATATTTATTTTTCCAGCCACAACATCATCACAGCGCCAGGCAATTTACTGCCTATTAGCTGCTCAGCTTCACCCCCACGTATCAGAACAAACCCTTTCTGAGCTCCGTAGCCCTGACATCCCTCCCGATCCACCCTCTCCTTGCCAGAGCTATAAGTATCACTTCTTTAGCACCGCGGGAAATTTATGTTCCTGTACGCTGCAGACTCTAAATGACCAAAAAGACAACGCATTTTGGGGTGATTAGAAACTCACGCGCTGAGCTGTTACCGTAGCATTACCGTTTCAGAACATGCGTGACCCTACCCGTACGGCTTCATCGGGAAAGCAAGCGGCACACGCCAGCCGCTGCCACGAGCTGGAACTGCTCCTGCTCCATGGTTTTGGAGAAAGTCCTTTTATTTCTGCAGTATTTCAAGAGGGGTGGCCTCACTGCTCCCACGGTGGTAATTTTCAGGCAAAAGCAAGTATCTTGCTGTATTCTTCAGTTTGTGTTGAGGTGTTGTAATCAAACAGAGCCTTCTGCTCCAAGCAGACATTAGTCTGAGACTCCAGTCTTTGTAAACTTTGTAGTCTAATGTAGGCAAGCTTCACGGCAGAAACCGTCTCTGCTGGCACCTTCTCTTCTGCCGCGCCTTTGGTCACTCCCAGTGGAGAAGCGCAGGTGTCAGACACCAAAGCAAAGACATAGAAACACCCAACACAGAGCTATCCATTTTAAACACAGCAGAATATTCACTTTTGTTTTTCCACACTACAGTTCCCCCTCTTTCACTCTTCGAAGTTGGCAAACTATTTAAATACAAAAAGAGCACTACAAATAGAGACAAGGCCCCAACGGGGAAAATTCCCTGGTCAATGACAATTTAATGCTCTGGCCAAAGAGATTTCAGAAACGAAGTGTTCTGTCACATTGATTTCATGCAATCTTCTCAGCCTCAACTGCTGCCGAGACCGGTCAGATCTGTACTTAGAAAAAAAAGCTGCAAAATGTTGAGTAACATCTGTTTGTAATGTACTGTTCAGATTACTACACTTCTAATCAGGTTTGCCTCTTGTAGGAGACAATTGTTCTTCCTCAAATGCAAGCCAGGTGGAACGTCTTTAATCGTATAAGAAGATCCCAATCTTCAAGGAAATTTTCCGTTCTGATGTTCTTTTTCGAGACATCCGATTATAAGAGGATGAATTCCCTCCAACAACTGCAGTAATTACATGCCTTCTGCTGGTTCATCATTTTCGGGTAGTGCGGGGGTGGCGAAAGAGCGGGGCATAAGGGCTTTAAGCTTTCCTGGAATTGGTAGCATACTGCCACCATCATTTCAGAACAATTTGCCACATGTCAGGCCCAAGGATTACCCGCGTGCTGCAACTAAATCTGCACTATTTCTTTGACAACAGCCAGAGCAGCAGCTGCTGAATATTGTAATGGGGATTTACACTGCTTACCACCTTTATTTTCAAGGGAAAAAAAAAGAAAGAAAAAGAAAGAACAAGAGAGAACAAAACAGTTCCGCCTGGCATCTACTGCTCAGATATTCTTTCAAATCATTAGTCTACAGGTTGGGGGAAAAAAAAACACCACAAAAACAAACCAGTGTTTGAGGTGACCATGATTGCTCTAAGATTTGGAAATAACCTGTATCACTGAATCATTCTGAAGAGAAAAAGCATACCACTGGCACAGCCCACATATCTCTCTTATTCTTACGATGAGTGAATAAGTTCAAGTTATTCCCAAAGCGTTATCTAGAAATGCTGAAGTCCAAAGATGATCGTGATACAGGGAAAGATCCGGAACCCACACTCAGCAATAACCACAACCTTTGCCAAGGGAAGGTTACAGAGTACAAATCCTGAAGTGAACGGATTTGAACGGCCAGGTTACCTAAGTGAGCGGGCTGCCCAACAGCCACATCCCATTGCAGGGCTGGGCATCTTTTAACAAACCATTTGCAACCATCAGTGGCTGAAGAACTGTGAACTGATGGGACGAGCTGTTCCCATGCTGTAGAGGAAGCTGGCTCAAGTCTGCTTGTTACTCCTGCTCTCATGTTTGTACTTTCTTGCTAAATTCTAGTAAGCTGCGTTGGATGTAAAGCTCCAGTCTGCACAGCGCTCCAGGGGCTCCAAAGCCGCGGTACTGAACCTCGCAGTGGTTTGAAACCACGTTAGCAGCAGCATACAAACAAGTAACCAAAGGCACAGTCATCACCCATGCTTCCTCACGCCAGGGGAACGCCAGTCCCTGCTGTGACACAGTGAGGGTAATGATCAGCTCTTGCAGCAGGGTCATTCCAGGGATGGGTGGTGTTCCAAGCCCCCAGCTCACGTCCATTGCACTGCTCCCCGGCAGGTTCTCTGCCAGACCAGGGCAGGGACCAGCGAGTTACCGACCACGCCACAAAACTGCTCTTCCTCCCAGACAGACACCTATAACCATCATTTACAGACACTACCAAGTCTGCAGGGAGTCTGGAAGTGAAACAGAAGCTGCTACAGAACTGACCTTGCTTTTATCCCCCGTCTCTGCACAATGAACACGCGTGCGATGACAAGGGGTGACCTGGGCACGTAGAAAAAAACCAGCAGTGACTCGATCAAGCAGCACCGTGTCTACAGTACAGACCCTGAGCTTTACAAACATTCAGCAGAAGAGTTAAACAGAGGACCTGAGCCAGAGCCTCGCCCCAGTAAGACAGGCCAGACATCAGCTCACTGAGATTCTCGGGAGGCAAATCACCTTGCAGACAGCTTCAGGGCAGCACTGGCGAAGAAATTCCAGTCACAGCTTCCTGACATCTCCACTTCTCAGACAGTCCATCCACATCTCTGTGAGCATTACCTCAAATCCTTTATTATTTCTCTGAGTTCCAGGATCAGGCTGATGGGAGCAAAAGGCAATCTAGCCCAGTTTAATCCCAGAAAGAATTAGCGTAAACAAGATGGCAAAAGGCAACAGAGTACAAGTCAACAGCAAACTGTACGATATTCGTGACATTTCCTTCTTACATTTTCTCCTGTCTTCAAACAATGTGTTGCTTCTGAACCATTCAGCTTGCTGTTGACCAAGGATGTCCCAACACAAGCTGACTAACACACACTGGAATGAAAAACTTCCATTCCAGAACGCTGCTGCGCACAGGAGCCTGGCTTTTCCACCATCCAGCGTTTCAGGTGTTCAGGAACCAGAATCCATTTTCCACGTGTTAGGTGCCTGTCCTAAGTGCCTCGTTACTGGCTCCTCAACCAGCGCTTTCTCCTCTTGTTCATAACAAGGTGGCAGCGTTAGTTTTGGTTTTATCAGATTGAGCACTGGAATTCTTCCTCAAGCCAATTTTCTTTTCCAGCCATCTCAAGTTTTAAGTCATTGCTATTTTCCCACAAATGTTTAGGCTTAAAGTGGTGCACCGAGCAAGTTAACACGTAGTACTTGTGAGAACACTTCTAACAGGATACACAGCAAGCGCGAGGAACACCAAGTGCTCCTTCACTGTTTTCCTACCAACTACAGCAAGAGGACCCCAGTAATGTGTTAAGTCGATTGCACAGAGCTTTTCACGCTCCGCACAGCACGTCAAGCAACATACAGTATGTTGCTGGCTCTCCATTCCCACCTGAGAAGAATAAGCACAGAAGCTGTGACGGAGAAGCAGTCTTAGTCGATCCAGCTCCAGGTTCTCCTTCCCTGCGATCCTTGCAGCAGCCGCCGCCTGCAACGTGCTCTCAGCTCCACAGGGAAATCCCAAGGGCTCACAACTCCCAGCGCCTCACGGTCCTTTCCAGCCATGATAAGAGGTTTCAAGTTCCAACCTTTGCACCTCCCTTGCATCACCTTCCCAGACACGTGTAAACGTACCTGACAGCACTTATTTTGCTGGACTACCAGCGACTTATGTTAAGCTGTTAGGTCAAAAGACGACACATGATCTTCAGGTTCTCGCTGCTAGCTCACATCACGTGGCAGAAACTAGGTAAGTATTTAGTCAAGTGCTGCTTTCAGCGGAGAACTCTTAAGCCTCTGAAACAAAATAGGTGACTACTCAGCTAGAGTCACACACAACATTTATCAACCCGAGACCTGTGGCACAGAGAAGAAAAAAAAAGCCAAAGTAGAAAAAGACCCCAGTTCCAACTTGAAGGTTGTTAATACAGCAGAACACATCTTCAACAGAACTGCCACTTTAAGAGTCAATTTTTTTATTTATTCTTTTTTAAATATTCTGTATCAATAACATCAACATTTCATGTCATCAGAACTGACGAAGTCAGAATTCAGTAGTCAGAATGTATCACCATGTGTAAAACACGAGCACTTGTGAGCATTAAGCAGCCCGAGCCGGCCGTCGCCAGGAATGCCAGATGAAAGCGCAGCAAACACGGACGCTAACTGCGGCTGACCCCGAGTGATTTATTTTAAGGCGTGTTACCTGAGCTTTGGAACTCCGTAAGAATAGTTCTGAAAAGTCATATTAAGGCACCTTTATCACACGAGCGCTCCGAACAAAACTTCGGCATCCCAGTGGCTCCATAAGTAACTGAAGCTCTTTTTACCATTTAACTGTTGTGTAGGTGTTACTTTGCCACAGGTACCAAATGAATTATTAAAGTGCTGATCAAGCAAGTGTTCAAACTGGCAATTAAGCTGCAGGATGACGCAGTTCCACATTCACAGTCAACGTTCACACACAAGGTTATTTTTACTTCCATCCAAGGAAAAAACAGCTAAAGGTGAACTGAAACACAGTAAGGAATATTCCCAGCTGCCCCCCACGTACAGATAACATCAAGTATTTGGTTTGTTTTCATTCCATTTGCACCAGAAACGCAAATTCCATTTGCAACCGTTAAATGCAGCTGCAGCTTGCAGTCTTTACAGTCTTAACTTGGCTGGAGAACCCACTAAAGCGACAGCATGAGCTGGAAGCAGACTACAAGGAAGCAGCGAAATTTGGTCTTAGCAAGTAACGCGCCTTTAGCAGAAGCGTTTCTGGTTCTGCGCCAGGGACTGGCGCTGCACTGGCCCAATGCATTTGCGCTGCAAAGACTACATAGTCTGTACACTGTACAAGTACCAGGAATTGGATGCAGAACGATTTTTTAATTGACGATAATCAACATACCAAAAATATCTCTTCAACCTGTCTACTGTCACGGGGCATCCAACACCTTCATCGCTCTTTGGTCATTTAACGGGATTACACACTTCAACAGGTACATACCTACACATATGTACGTATACAGCTATGTAAGAGGTAGTGATGCTACAGGTGTAACTTGCCTGGGTGAGAAATGAAAGGAACAGAACCAAAGGGATCCTCAGGAGGATTTTTCTGTGGAGCAGAATGTGGCTCCACATTCTTATCTGAAGATGCAATCCTGTCCACCAGCCTGTCTGTAAAAAACAAAATGAAACAGAACAAAAAATAAAATAAAATAAAAATGGCAAGTCTTATGCCTACGCAAAGATATCTACTGTATGGGGTGAGGGAGGAATATCCTCTCAACTGGGGGATTTTTTTTGTGTTTTAAAGATATCCTACATATTGAATCCATCCTTCTTGACCTTTCAGGAAAATTCACCTGCCTCAACCTATTGCTAATCCCCTCGTCCCACCATGAGCAGCATCTATTTGGTGATGGCATACTTGACATGAGGATCTCTTACATGTTATACACAGCCTACGCACTCTGTATGGGAGCCCACTAGTCCCCTGCGCTCCTGAGGTTTTGCAGTCAGAACCACTGTGCTTATCTAAACCAAAAATCCCTTATTTTATCCGTGCTTTGGCCAGCCTTTGCCACAAAATGAGAAAAGTTGACAATCCCAGCAAAGTAGCTGGGAGCACTTTTTATTTAACATGTAACATCTGTCAGTAATTAAAAACAATTTGAGTGTCATATAGAGCAGACTGTTTTGTATGGTCTTCAAGCCTTCTGAGACTCATTTATGGGGATTTATTTTTTCCTTAAAATAGACATACAAAAGGTTTTTAACGCAGCCATATAATCAAAACGCTTGGAATGGTACGTGCAAGTTTTTTCTGTCTAAGCTTTTATGCTAACATTGCTGCCAACTTGAGACCCAGAGCGTCCAGCCCAGCCACCGCACTGGATCTCAGGCAGGTCCCGCCAGCCCCATAACGCCACCGCTGTGACAAGTGTCCCACCCTCAGATTACACCCCCCGTCCTCTCTGCACAAGACACAGCACTTGGCTTTCCCCTCTGCTCGCAGCTCTTCTCCACAACTTGCAGCACAACCTTCTCGAGAATTTGCCACTGCAGAGATGCAGTTGGACTGTGCCCTAATTATGTACCAAGCTCCCTGCACATCTTCTATTCAGTCCTTCAACACACCAACCAGGAGACTTTATTAAGACAACCACCAGGGACTCAACAGCAAGCTCATCCGCTTCAGACAGATGCCTGTTAACCCTGGCTACAAAGCCCAAGAGTTTTGAAATTACATGCCCGTTTTCACAGACAAGTGTTCTGTTCGTATTCAAGTCTCCGTAATGTGAATCATCTCTCTTACCTACCATTAGACTCTGCAAAGAAATACAAGTGGGAGCTGTTCCATTACAGGCAATCCCTCCTTAAACTCTAATTCCAACTGGGGGCTCCTAACGCAGGAGATGAAATCCTTGCTCTCGCCTCAACACATACATGTTGAAATAGGCAGAGCCTAACCGACCCGAACAAAATTATCCTACAGTGACAGAGCCACGCCCAAGAGAATACTAGCCGAGACGCGCAAAAGACTAGCAAGCTGTGTCTCATACCGTCAGCGCTGAGCCTTGGAGACAAACAACTGCTCAGTGTCACAACCAACAGAATAGTTATTCCCGGTTATACAGTCATACCCACATTGCTTCCTCTGCTCCGGCATGAAGGGTTTGGGTTTAGCTTTCATTCTTTGAGGGGGTTTGGGCTTTTTTTCATTTGGTTTGGCTTTTTTTGAGGGGGGGGGGTGTTTGCTTTGTTTAGTTTGTGTTTTGCCTTCGAAGAAATCTACGTGACCTTCAACTTGAACCTTTACACACGCAGACCGAGAGATGCTTTTGTTGCATTATCCCTAGTGCCTCGTCCCCAGAGGCCACCCAGCTGACTGCCGCACAGGTTGCAGGCAATCAACCTCTAGAGTAACTTTTAAGGGTGCAACGACTCGAGCTGCCCTTTGGAGAGCCCCCACAAATGCCGGCATGCAGGACTATGCAAGTTCAAGCCCTCAGCTGATGATGTGATCTCCCAGCTTGAACAGCGGGGCTAGGGAAAACAAAATGGATCAAAAAGCTAAGCGTGCAAGAAAAATTTGGTGAATAAGTACAAAGTTCTGAGTCCTCCATGGCACCTAGGCATATACAGACTGGGATGGAGTTTAAAACATTCATCAAACCCAAAGCTATTGGAAAAGGATGAGCCCTTTTTCCAGACTGCTGAGGCACCAGTATCATTTCTCCACCTCATGACAAGATCTGCTGCTCTTGATCAGAGAGTGTTTGAGAGATGAGACAGTGAGTTTCTCCAGCTCCACAAAAGCACAAGCAGATTCAGCAGGACTGTCAGTATTCGGCATGAGGGTGCTTCAGATACAACTTCCTTCAGGTGAAGGCCCAACGTCATCCCCGCCTCCAAGTGAACTAATCATGTGAAGGCAGCCCAGACTGGTGCCAGCAACACCACTACACACCACATAGCACAGTCGACCTTTCCACAGCCAAAAGCACGCC
This sequence comes from Psophia crepitans, assembly GCA_013399095.1. NCBI lineage: Eukaryota > Metazoa > Chordata > Aves > Gruiformes > Psophiidae > Psophia > Psophia crepitans. The sequence continues at coordinate 88,306 of VWZZ01004536.1, read as the reverse complement.
CAAGGAACATGGCTGTTTCCGCTGAAGCGAGGCCCAAGATGCCTCAGGCAACAGGTCTCTTGGGACTTTCTGAAGTAGAGAAGAACTCACACACCAAGAAAGCCTGGAAAGGACTGCAGGTCTTGGCCGTGCAGGTGGCCTAGGTAGTTCCTTCATACGGTACGTACTGCACAGGAGACGGGCACAGGCCGTTGCAGCCTTAGCACCCACAGCTGTCTGGTGAAGCACCAAGGTGACTCTGGGCCTCACAAGAATCTTGATGCCATTCGCTGTGAAGACTGCAATGGCGTTTTCTCCCAGCAAGAAAGCACACTCAGTTTCTTGGCTCCCAGTTTCGCTCAGATTATTAAGAGCTAACATGAGCTCGTCCTAAGAAATCCACTTCTTTAAAACCTCGTCAGAATCTTGGCATCGTGTGCTGCTTCTGGACCATCATTAATATCCAGTAACAACAGAGAAACAGACTACAGAGGAACCAGGAATACCACCTTGTAACCCTGAATCAAAGTTCTCCACAGAAGTGCTCAGTTCAGGAATCTTCAATTGCACATTATGTCTTACAGCAACTGTCATTTTTACTATGAAAACTGCCACTAAATGCAAGTTTTCTGTTCCATGAGTTAGCTCCCTTTTTAAAGGATTAACCATCACTGCAGGCACCATGACATTAAGCTACTGAATGCATGAAATTGAACGGTAACATTAGCCTGACCAGTCCTGACGACACCTTGATCCTCTAACAAAGGCTGTGTATATTTAATTACTCATCTATTACCGTCACGAACACAACATTTAAAAGTATTTGACAGAATTAGAAGTATCTTTCATTTACGTATAAATTGTCAGCTCAACAGCACAAACTGGGCTTTTGGAAGCAGAAAGGATTCGTGTTCTGAACGCTACTGAGTGCCACATAACATGGCAAAGAGATAGCACACTGTCCGCGAGTAACAGCACTGGGCAGCAACCGGGTTTAGTAACCAAACACATAGCAGTTTCTCAAACCCGTATCTTCAACTCTCCTTCCTCTAGATGGCAACATCATGCACAGAAAAGTGAAAAACTGAGCAAAAAAAAAAAAAATCACTTAGGAGAGAAAATTGCTGCTGACTACTAAGAGATAACCTACACCTAAAGATAATTAAGCCTGGATCCTCAAGAGATATCTGAGGAAATTCCAGGAAGTATTATACAGTTAAAGGCAATGTTATAGGTATAAGCCTTAATTGTACAATAAATCTCCCATTTTCTCCTTAATCCATCTAAGTTTGAGAAAATACCAGTAGATAAAATTAAATATTTCTGCTTTGACTGCAGAGAAGGCACTAACACCACGAGCTAAGTTCACACCGCCTTTGGCACAACATCCTTAATATCAAAAGGCAAAGTTAAGAGGTGTTTGAAGCCTCGGCCGTACACACTAACACACACAGGCCGAGATTACAACCAGCAACATTCCCCCTCCGCTGGAGAACCAGCGGGAATCAAGCCAAGGGCCCTGGAGAAGCGGCAGCCGCGTCGCACACTCCGTACGCGCAAGCCTGCCATCTAGTGTAATATTGCTCGTGTATTTTCACACACTCAGTCTTCAGGTGACTAAAGCCCCTAATGGTGGTTATTACCAAGCAGAACCACGCTGTTATGTTGACTTTTCTGATAAAGCACACCATGTTTATCATCACATCATGCCTAAGAAGATTTAGTCTTTAAAAGCTNTGTGTGTGTGTATTTTCACACACTCAGTCTTCAGGTGACTAAAGCCCCTAATGGTGGTTATTACCAAGCAGAACCACGCTGTTATGTTGACTTTTCTGATAAAGCACACCATGTTTATCATCACATCATGCCTAAGAAGATTTAGTCTTTAAAAGCTTCAGACTTTTTTTTTAACACCTGTAGAAAAAAACTGGGTAAGGGAGTTACAGTAGAAGCAACCTGCTCTTTCTGCTGGAGAGCTCGAGACAGCTGTTACGGGCATTTAGCTCCAAGTTATTCTGCCCTTGACTAAGTCTAAGTGCTTGCCTGCAATTCAGCATTTTCACCGGGAGGGCTGCCAAGCCCTGGAACAGGCTGCCCAGGGAAGTGGCTGAGGTATTTGAGACATGGTTTAGTGGTGGAGTTGGCAGTGCTCAGTTAACGGTTGGACTCGATCATCTCAAGGATCTTTTCCAACCAAAACGATTCTACGATTTTCTACTTCCCCAGCTGACTAACCAGCCTACTGCACTGTTCCAGGAAAGCGTATTTCTTGTAGAGGATTTCCCAGGTTTTATGTAAAGCCACTTGAAATATGTCCCTGGTTAATATCTTCTTCTGTACTTCCATGTGTTCAAAACATGGCTCAACCAAATCAATCTCTTAAAACTTACCATAACTGCAGTCAGCAGTCTAACAGTGCGTTAAAGATTCTGGGCGATGCTGTGCTGATCTTTGGGCTCAAGCTAACCTTCTCCAGCTTCAATACCATATTATTTCAAAAGACTTCTATGGCTTGACTTGGAGGCAGCATGCCTGAAGATAGCCAATTCTGCTACTAAATAACTTCAAATTCTCAACTTGGATTTGGCAAGGCGGCGTGTATTTTTCAGCTGGTACATGACTTATTTCCCCCAGCTCACAGTAAGTCCTTTTACTGTCCCATGTGTGCAGGCTACATCCACATCTCAAACACAGGAGTCTTACTCAAGCAACACAGGATACAAGTGAAAACAATCAACTGGAGTTTCACAAAAAAAAAAGAAATCAAAATCACCCCAACACAACAGTCGCTTTCCTAACGGATTAACAGGTAATGCACACATCCTGTTCAGCTACATTTAAAGACACAGAAATCCAAGAAGAAAGAGACACCGTTCAAGGCATAGCGTTTTTCCCAGTTACTTCTAATCCAACTTTACTGCATTTTTAATTGCAAGGAACTTGCTGATAGTCAGCCAAGTACCTATGATTTGTGGTTTGCTGGTTTGGGTTGTTTTTTTTGTGGTTTTTTTTTTTTTTGGTTGGTGTGGGTTTTTTTGGTTTTTTTTGTTTTTGTTTTTGTTTTTGTTTTCCACTGTCACAACTTACAAGACTCGCTAATAAATCTGATCTTGACAAAACCAGTTTTAGAAAGAGCATGTGTTAAGCAATTCAGAAGAGGAAGTAATTCCAAGTAAAAACCATTGAGATGACTGACTTCAAGAGGAAAAAGTTTATTCAACTATTGCCATATCAGAACAATAAAGCAGCCCTTACACGTAGCCACTCATCGAAAAGGACATTACAAAACATTAACATAATGTAATAATCAATTTCCTTTCAGGCATTTTCAAAGGACATATCAGACCCGCAGAATCTTCTGCTCTGGTGGGCAAGGAAAAAAGCTGGAAAGGAATTAAGCAAGCAGCCAAACTTTTCTTCCTATCTGACAACACACCTCTGCAGCTCAGAGCTTCTTGACAACCGAGATGACACAAGCAGTATTTAAGAGCTAAGACAGTACCATTTCTGCAGTACTTGAGCCAGTAACTACCCACCTTAGACAGCAAGTTCCTACTGCACACATTTTCAAAAAGGGAAAGGAAAGAAACAAGACAGGCCCAACTCTGCCCTCAAATGCTCAGAAAGAATTCTCCGTACACAGGCTGCATGGCCCTTTGACGAGACAGGCGTTGGAACTGCTGAGCACCTACAGAGCCCTCACCTACTGGGAAGCAAAATAAGCCTTCAAGCGTCCCTTACTTGATCTTAGCAGGTCAAATTCTCTGTCCAGCAGCTCCTCCTCTGTCAGCTTGGAAAAATTGTCCTCTCCAAATGGGTTCCAGCCTGACATGTCAGGTGGGTTATTGATGCTCTGCTTTGGGTAACTGGCAATCGCTTCAGCATCAGGAATACTTGACCTGTAAAGTCAGTTCACAGAAGGACAAAGAGAAACATTACAGGATTATTTATCAGCAGGAAAAACCCACAACATGCTTCATTTTGCTTGTATGTGGTATTCTGGCATCACCTATGCATTAACAGTTTATCCCAAAGGCATGTGCAAGCTAGTTTAAGGGAAAACGGATCACTTGAAACATGTGGTTCAATCGCATCATTTCTGCGTGCCATCCCTGCACTTTTTTTTTTCTAGTTATCAACTCCAGCCTAAGCACGGAATCCTTCATCACGGTGACGAGTAAGGGGAAAAAACATAGTTTATTTGCAGTCATTTCCATATTGCAATAGGAGACTGCCTCGTTTTCCTCAAAAAAGCCTACTTTCAGCAAGTTACACCTACCACCTCTCAGTCTGTCTGAAGCCGACTAGAAGAGCAGCAACCAGCAAGTTAGTGCAAGTTCGTTATATCAATACATTACCTTGTTCATAACATGAGCTTAACTGGACAAATCTGACACCTTTTTATTTTTTCAAAATCAGCAAAGCAAGGGGTTTTTATTCCACACACTGTTTTTTGTAAGAATTCATGGAGAAGTCATTGTTTATTAGACTTTTTTCAGCAAGGCTAATTCCACAGCCAAAGGGACCACATCGCTGAGGTGTACCCCACCATGTAACATACTTAAGTCAGACCACTGACCAACTGGCATAAGAGTTAGAAACCCTAGCAAATAAACGCCACCTCTAAAGCCTTTCTCAAAAGAGCATTTGTGATGGCTTTCACACCCCATAACCCCATTCAGCATGGGCTGCTGACCATCCCAAGCAAGGTGGTTAGCAGTCAGTTCCTGGAGTAAGTTCGTGATAAGAAAAAGTAGAAGACAGGTTCTGTAACAGATGAATTTGGTGCAAGCTGTTAAGTGTCCCATCCTTCTCCCAAAACAGCCTTTACCCCTAAACAGCAACTATCCGGCTGCTTTAAGTAGTACCCTACTATTGAACCAAGTAATTCCTGAGGAAAGGATTCAGCGGGGCTCATCACCATTAGGAATGGAAGCAGTAACCAACCCTGCATACACTGTGCCAGAACACTTGCCTGCTTCCTGGGTAGGGAGCATCCGCCACTGTTCCAGCATGCACTGGAAGCGACCCAGGGTAGGAGATTAAGGCTGGTGAGAAGTCTTGTGGAGAAGTGATATATTCAGGAGACTGCGCCTGTTGTGACCGCTGCTGCTGAGCGAGCATCTGCTGCTGCAGGAGAGCCTGCTGATATTGCTGCACCTGAGCGAAATAATGAGAGCGTTACTAAAACTCACATGGGCCAGTGCAACTCTTCTGCTAAGTAACAATACTGGCCTTGCAGCCAAGTGCACTAACCACCACCACACTCCAGAAGAGCTTGGTAGCCTCAGCAGAAGCAAGAGGCCAGGCTTGTCCGTTAAACAGGTGACAAGAAACTGTCCTGACAAGTCAGTGACACTGCTTCTCTCCTCCAAGGAGTTACCACTTACCTTTTAAGTACTGCAACCTAACTGTATGCTACTGCAGCACTACAAAGTTAGTTTTCATCATACTCTATTCTTAAATATCAATCAGAACTTCATGACAATTTCTCCTGACTTGGGAGAAACAGATTTTGCCAGTTAGCTTTCTTGCTTTTAAAGTAGGAGCAGTCTGATGCCACCATGTCATCTGTGTTTGCAGCATAATACACATGCGTTGTGGTCGCTACTGGAAACCTCAAGCACCAAAGATGTTTCAAATTAGTATATACACCTAACTTAGAATCATAGAATAGAATCACAGAATAGTTTGGGTGGGAAGGGTCCTCAAAGATCACCTAGTTCCCACCCCCTGCCATGGGCAGGAACACCCCCCACCAGCCCAGGGTGCCCAAAGCCCCATCCAGCCTGGCCTTGAACGCTGCCAGGGATCCAGGGGCAGCCACAACCCCTCTGGGCAATCACTACTTAATCGAGTTTAGGATATACCCCATCCAATTAACGCAGAAGTGCAACTCCAGATAAGCTTTTGCAACGAAATTTGGGTTAGCTTTCCCCTCCCTCAACTGAGTATCATTTTAGATGCTGAACTTCACGCTATTTACCACATCCACAGCACATTACAACTACCCACAAACTTCTCTTTCTGCATCTTCGCAAGAGCCTTACAAACACAGCAGTAGTTTAAGGCTGTACCAGCTACGTTCCGTTCTTGACATACCATAGCAGGATACTGAGACTGGGAAGGTTGCTGCTGGTACACAGACTGCATCAACAGCTGCTGTTGGACCATCTGCTGGTGCATTGCTTGTTGATACTGTAATTGAAAAAAAAGAAAATAGCTTTAAGAAGTTATGATCTCCTCCCCTTTAGGAATATCCAGAAGCAGCATCAACTCAACAGCATTTTTTAGGTAAGACACTGTATAACCAAATTGTTTGCAATTCAGTCACTGCATTTGAATGACTGCATTTGGAAGCTTTTCCTTTCTTCCCCCCAATTAATACCAGCCTGTTTAACAAAAAATTAGACTACATATTCAGCACTGCCTTTTCTGAGGCAGGCCAGTTAACATCCCAACTTTCGCGATTTTCACCACTGCTGAGCCCCTCTGGAAAATACTTCGGCTGTGCTTTAAATAACACATCCCAACAGCATGGAGGTGTGTTTGTGTGCATGTAAAAACAAGAATAGTAATGTGTCTTGGATAGGATCTGAAAGTTCTTACCCGATCTAGCTACTCTCATGTTTAGAATTATTCACGCTACGCTACTCAAGCGACTGTACTTGACGGTATGCAAGCTGGCCCACGTTAGTATACATGGCATCCATGAAAAATCTGGGTGGACGGAACAACTACAGAAAAAGCAGCTCTTCACTGACCAAGAAAAATTGAAGAAAGCAGAATCTCACTCAGATGGGGTACGTATAACCATCTACCACAAGCACGGCGTCGCCACCTAGATAATTCTTAACATTTATCTCAAGCGTGTTTACACTTAGACAAAGCCTTTATTTGGCCACACGGTGGTGATTCAAAATAAGCTGGGATTCAGGGTCAAACTGCAAAAACATACAGCACAAAGAAAGGAACTTCAAAGAAACAAAATCAAAGGTAAAAAGAAGGGGCAAGAGCCTCTCTCTCTCCCCCAGCAGGGAAAGACTAAGCAACAACAGCAGAAATTTTTAACTAGCACATGATTCAAAGTGCTACTAACAAGCATAACGTGCGTCTCAAAGCTGTCTGACAGATTGGAGTTGTACCTGCTGAAGGTAAGCACCCTGCATGGGGGGTTGCTGCTGCTGGTGTAAATGGTGTAGCTGCTGCAGTCTCCAGTCTCCCTGCTGCAGCTGCTGGAGAACTCTGTTCTGCTGCGGCGGGTGCTGGTTGGTCCCTTGGGACTGTAGGGCTTCTTGTCCGTTCCCTGGTCGCGTGGTTCCTGTAATATTCAGGCAACGCTGTTGACAGACTGATCTCTCAAGTTCAGCTAGAGAGCTCCCTGGCAGCTAACCTCTCTACTTAACACTTCCAGGTGAAACAGTTTACAAACATCCCTTTCCAGTCTGACAACTGGTGCAGCTGGTAGATACTAAGTTCTCTTCTCCAAAAGAGTTTCAGGCCTGTCAATGCACCATTTCTACTTACAAGATGCAGAAAACTTCCTTTGGTCTCACAACAGAGGTACCTGGGTTCGAGATTTCTGCTTTCACACTTAAGATGTGCCTCAAACCCTAACTCTCATCACATACAATTTTGAATGCACACAACACTTAACAATTTCCTTTTTTCAAGGGAACTATTGGCTCACTTGTCAAATTCCCTTAAACAGAATGCCTGATCCATTTTGCCATTCAATAATTTTCATAGCCTTTTAAGCAAGCAGTCACCAACATAAAGCAGTCTCCCGCGTGCTGTGTTTATATCCTGAAGCGCTCAGGAGTGATCTGTTCCCCGTTGTAACAGGAAAAGCTTTCCAAGTTGGATGTTACTTGAATCCTGTCTAGTAAAAGTTGTTTACACCTGGGATACAAACACTCTCCGTGGCCTTTGGATTGGAGGCTTTCCCAAAACCGCCCCTGAAGCTCCTCTTCCTGTACCGTAACAGATACGTAACGTCACAAAGTGCAGCTAGGAAAGTATTCAAGATATAAATGAAAACTATTTATGTGAATACTTATCAGAGCTGTAACTCTTTTTGAATGAGATAAACTCAAAGGACTGACTGAAAACCCATGTCACTTGACTGAGCCTCCTCAGTTCCTCCTCAACTGCACCCATAGTGCAGCGTGAAATGCAACCCTCAGTCACTAGAGAAGTGAAGTTTTTACATAGCTCCAGCCTGCAAACAACAGCAACATGTTGTTGCCACCTCATGACTTACTAAGGCACAGGGAAAATGTTTTTCCTACTACAACCAAAGCAGTTTGTTACAGTAGAGCTCAGTCCTTTCAGTGAATTATTGCAAAGTCAAAACTGAGCACGATCTTCTTTCACAGTCCACAGCAGGAAAGTTAGCTCAAAAATCAGTATTTTGCACAATGAAAAAAATACCTTCACTTCTCAACATTTTGCATGTAGTTTTTGTGGCACCTCGTTAAATGAATTACTTGCATGTTTAGAGTCTTTTAGAAAGGATGAAGATTTGGTTTTTAGCAAATAAAAAAATAGCAGATGAGTTGTAAATGTTATCCCTTCTAGAGTGAGATGGGAAATAAATAGAAAACTCAGGGGAGGGGTGCATCCTTCAATTACCTTTTTGTCCACGATTACCAAATTCACTGGGAACTTGCACTTTGACTGGAGTTGCTGAGCTCTGGATCGTCAGCACACTAGAAGTGGCAGTGCTTGAATTGGCCTTTGGTCTTTGTCGCGGTGCAATTGAGGTTTCTGTTGGTCCAACAGTATCTGTTATTCTGAAATGGCAAGTTTTCCCATAGGTGAGACTTAATTAAAAAAAAACAGCACTTTCTTCAAGTTAGACACAGTATGTCTTAATAGCTCAATTATGTCTTAAAATCCAGTTCAGAAGTAGAGCAGTGCATGGTTAATACTGTAAAATTTGCTTCCTAAAATCCTGCTCGCCCCCCACCACCACAGCCCTACGTCCTATGGCTGCTGCAGAAGGCCATGAAGGAGCAGCTACACAACAGCCTCAACCCCAAGGTGACCACGGCACTGCCTGCAATTTCTCTGCATAAGCTTTCTCAGTGAGCAAAAGTTACGTGCAGCACTTGAGTCAGCAGTCCTGTGACTAGAGACATGGTTACTGTGCATACATACAGGAAATAAGATGAAGAGAAGTCTTATCTGTTCAATCAACTCAATTCTGCTTTTTGTTAGAGATTTAGCCTCTAGCAGTTATAACTCTCAAACTACTCACTATGTTTGTGTCTTCCCTGAAGGATCTCAAAGCTGTGTAATAGTCCGCCAGGGCAAGAGAAACATTCAAAAAAATCAAAGTACTTTTGAGCTTTAATCCTGTTAACAGGTTATAGCAGTCACATTTTTTACATCTGTCCAACAGTTTAAAAAACCCCACTAATCCCCCATCTGAGCTCCAGTCCCTAACACTTCATGTTAGTTCCCACCACACTATATCAAGACACCATCTGCCTTAACCTGCTGTAGGGCCATCAGGAAAGGATCATTTAACAAGACCTGTCAATATTCCTACTGTCATCTAGCAAATTTAGATGCAGTTTAAAGCACTATCCCATCCATACTCTACGCCTGCCCTTTGCCACACATCACCGACTGACAGCAGAGCCAGCAAAACTCACCATGTCCAGACCGTGGCCTGACCTCAGAATCGCACAGACATCTACACCGCTCAAACACGGCTCCGATGAGCCCAGTCATTTGCTTCACCAGAGGCTAATGAAGTCAGAGTCGAATTGATATTCCACTATAATTATTAGCTCTAAGTCACATACATTGGTAGATCCCAACCCAAGCAGCCTCCACGGAGTGGCATCTCAAGAGAGTCCACTGCCTCAGAATTGTTGTTTACTGATTCTAATGACCTCTGCTACTAAGATAATTTTTCATTTATTAACAAGCATATGAAAACAGGTTTCAGATAAACATGTAGCTTAATATTAGGAAAAAAAAAAAGTCAAGCCACATTTTCTGCTCACCGTGCTTTTATTTGGCTTTTTCTAGCAGCTGCCTCGCTAGCTGTCATGGGTTCAGGAAGAGTTGAAGGGACAGGAGAGTTCTTGGGAAAAATAAATTTGAATAAATTAAAAAACCGAAATCCTGAAAGAAAAAAATCATTACATATTGAAGAGGAATACTTGGGTTCAAGTTTTTCACGTTACAAGGCTTCATGCAGAACTCACACAGCTGTAGATTAAAAGTGTTTCAATTGAACAGTATCTCCAAGTTCCCTTACCTGCTGCAGAAGTAAAACAAAAACATTCCTGGCCTGCCTGTTTTGTCAGCTACTTGACTTCATTTACACACTATCCACAATGAAGTAAAACATTTTCTAGAATGTTTTCCTGTAACTTAGGAGAACAGAAACTTACTTTTGCCTTAAGTTTAAGGGCTAAAATAAAGCTCAACCTTTGGATGAAACAACAGTAGTTGGGTTTTAGCCCACTCAGCTCTTCCACTGCAAAACCAACTGCATAAAACCATGCAGCGTCTAAGGTTCTATGGGAATATCCGTGAGAAAAGTTCTCACGTCACCTGAGTGAGGTGACACTATTCCTCCAATGAGTAACAGAGTAAATTCCCAGATTATCTTATAAATTCATATGCTTGCTCATGCTTTAGGATAAACTATTCAAGCAGAAGTATAGTTATTGCACCACCTAATGACATGCTGCAATGATATAATGCAAAAGCATTCAAACCACCTGAAATGTAACCTTCACCTACAAACAGCAAGTACTTTGAGGATTTCTGACTTCTTTAAACCTAAGTACCCAGAAAAGTAACACTCACATTTACCGAGCACCTTCTTTTACAAGGATCAGCGACAAAGGAATTCCAAGGGACCTCAGTAAGTTCACCCATCTGTCGCTGAAGGCAGAGGTTGCTGTAACTGACATTTCTTCCAAAATGAATTTTGAGACAGATTTTTCCTGGTGCCTATCTTGAGGATCACTTTATAATACTGAACATCACTGATATGCCCTCATATTCCATTGCACAGTCACTACATCTGTGAATGAGATGACCTCTGAGAGAAAGTTCAGACTTTCAAAGTTCGCCCTGCCACAGGAAGGAAGGGTAGGAGCGCAGGCTAACCAAGGCACTGCTCGCGTTGCCTTCCAGTTCTCTGTACTCCTTCCAATTAACTCATGTAATTGCCAAGGACGATTAAGAAAAAGGGGTTATCCAGAACAAACATAGATGCTCTTTACGTGACTGTTACAGCATTAAGTCTTCCATTGTCAACAAGTTTAAGTTGAGTAGTGTACTTCCTATTGCTTGTATCAGGTCCAAGAGATCCGTAATGGTTATACCCTCAAGTCAGGTGTTGGTGCAGCATAAATATAATTCATGAAGCTATGCCCTCAAAATTGAAGAAATAATTTGTTTAGAGAGCCAAGTATGCAACAGCAACTTGAAGTGTAATCTGCTCTGCATTTTAAAGTTAGGAACAAGGTTTATGAAGCAATTGATATAATCTTTTCCAGCTGATCTGATAAGCCTTTTCTCAATGCTACCTACAAAATACACTGAAAATACAGAAAGAAATTAAAGACCACTTACATTGATATTAGGCACCGGACAATCCTTTTTGGCAAGTTTAAAGGCAAAGTAAGATACTTGAAAGATATCAGGTCTCCGTTCTTGATCAGGCTCAAGCATGTATCCTACAAAAATTGGTAACACCAAGTTATCAGCATCAGCTATCAAAAAGTCTGTTGAGACGGCATGCTACCCGCAAAGAGAAATTCATCAGCTCCATCAAATGAATTTACCCCAGAGAGAGTCACTTTCACTGTCATGTTGTTTTCTAATAATACTTTTTGCCAAGTCAGATAGTTTCTAGGGTCAACTGTGATTGGGGAAGATGCATGCTGTTTGGTATTTTGACACTCAGTTGTGGAATGGGTCGCTAAACTGAAGCGGTAATTAATAACTTCAGAGAGAAACAACATAAACTGAACTCAAAGTACTACAATTTTCTAGCGCTAAAACAAAGATCAGTGTCGCTAACAAAAGCTCCACGGATTTAAGTAACTGCATCAGGCTAAGGCTCTACGCCACCTTTTGTCTTGCAGGTTTACTTGGCTGCGCACACTTTTGTACCTCCACCAAAAATGCAGTTCCAGGAATAAGAGGACTTTTTCCTGAGAAGACAGAATTTCTCATGTCCCTCCCAAACATTAACTTCCCACATTAGCAAGTTGAAAACCACCAAAGTTATTGTTTACAATATGATGCAGAGTACATCATCAGGAAATCTTGCCTAAGTGATTCAAGAACCTAAATAAACAGTGAAAGATAGCTTCTAAACAAGCTAAGGCCCTAAAAATATATTTGGCTACAAAGGAAAGGAACAACCTAGGGAAATTTAAGTTCTCAGCCTTGATGAAAAATTTGAGCTACATTTCCAAAAAACTGTTCAGTAGCCCAGCCAGCCCTCAACAACATTTGGTAAAACAACTGGAAATAATTTTATTATTTAAATTAATATAATTTCAGACAGATTTTACAATTTTCCTCAGTTATTATTTCACAGCAAGCTTTATTTTTAACGGGTTTTACAAAAAAAAGCAGATGTTAACTAACAGTGACAGCACCATTACGTGGAAACGGAACACTTGTCACCAAGCGACTCCTGCCACTCGATTCTGAAACATTAGATTTACGAGGTGGAGAAAGTTCAGCTTGCTGCTCCCCAGTCCCCGCCCGGTTGAAGAGCTGAGACGAAGCCAGAAGTCCCTGAAATACCTTTTATGACCAACTGCAGCTTTCTCTGGCTTCTGTTCCAAACGGAAAGAAGGAAGTTTACATGATGAGATTCTTCCCCACCCACATATATTCCCTGCCAGTAATGCTCATCTTGGCACAGCAGTTCACTGAATCTTAATAAATCAGCACTCATACTTAGGAGACAGGATTAAAACCTGTACTCTAAAAGTATCAGTGTGACACAGAGAAAAAGCATTTAATCACTTCAAAATTAATCTCATGTTGTCAGTTATTAAGTATCTGCAGAGGGTAGACACTTCCCGTGCTAACTGCTAGTTCTCAGTTATGAATGCACGCTCAAATAAGTTGTTTGGATTTGGTATTTCCTATTATATCAAAGCATTAACCATGTGTTCAAGACATCCATTCTAAGAGCTCTTATTCGAACTTCCTTAATTCTTCCATACTCTGGCAGTCACACTCTTTCTAGTTAACCTGCTCAAAACTGCAAACCGAGACAACTGAAAATACTCATTATTACTGTCAGTGTTAGATCTGGTTCTCTGTACCTGGCTAACACAGTCATCGCTAGCCACAGAGCTTCTTGTCCACTGCTTTCCTTCACACTCTGTGCTTTCAGTCTTTTTCCAGAGCTGACATCTGACACTTTGGGTTGCACAAACTTGGTCAGACTTTTGTTTCGCTACAAACCGTGAAACTACTATAAAGTTCTCTGTGGTACGATTCATCTCAGTACACTTATGTTTCTACACTAATCTTGCAGTTCAAACCCATCTAAGCACAACTGACCAACCTGGGTAGAAAATGCTACTAACGGTCCGATATTCCACATAACGTCCATACTTGACAGCAAAAAGAACTCTCTTCCAACTTTTCATGCAATAACCTAGCCCATCCGCAGCACCCAAGTCACTCGTCTACACGAGCGCGATCTTCTGTGTTTGATTTGATTTACGAGGGAAAAGAATCGCCGTGCTGCCCAGATACTTACTTATCAAACAGTGTATACTATGAGAGTACCGGGAATTGTCCGGAATGGTAAAGCTTCCATCGCAAATAGCAACTTGACTTTCTCCGAAGGGAAGTGAAAAGAAACAAAGTTTATACAGCAAGCAGCCAAGCGCCTGTAAAGAACAAACAGGGGCACTGTGAAGGGACGAGAGGCAGCCTCTACACAACGCAGCGCCACCAGGAATCAACCTGCGTCCGAGCTACACCTGACGCTTACGCTGTTACGGAGAAGCCGCATTACACAGTGCTCTGTTCACGTGACAAGCCGATACATGAAGCAGCTCTAAAAGGCTTTCCCTCACACCGACTTTGCGTTCGGCAACCAACCCCAAAATGAGAGCAGACCCCCAGGGCTGCATTCGGTTCCTCATACCGCCCAGAGATACCGTTAGCGCTCCGGCTAAACTTAGTCGTTATTTACTTCACTCACGTCACCTCACAAAAACACCTTTCCTTATCACTCTGCTGACAGGTTTCCATGAGAAATCACTGCTGACTGTCATGCAGCAACCTGAGCTGACAAACAGGAAAATAATTCTGAATCACGCCCCCCTTAACTCAAACTGACCATCACACGTGGCATCCACTGTAAATACAGAGCCAGTAATTACCAGAGACACCCCTCCTGTATTCTGCATTGTACAGCTTCACGCTGTACTTCACTTGCAGTTTTTTCAGTTAGTCAGTGCAGCTTTTAACTCCCCGCACACACCTCTTCGTTAGCTCCGCACTTCACAGTACCCGATTGTTGGCTTACCCAGATATCTGCCTTGGTCGTAATTGGTTTTCCTCCATAGAGATTGATCATTTCGGGAGCTCTGTATGATAGCGTTGTATACCTATAATTAAAAAAGGACGTAGGTGAAAAGCGTGCCTCAGTACAGAAAGCATCTTCTCCTGCTTCTGCCATGCACCATATCACGTTTAACAGGAGCCTGGAACTGCCTCACCAAGACATTTACTGCGCCTGCAGCATCACAGAGTATACTGGAGTAGCAACACAACATCACCATACACAGGAATAAATACTAAGTCAACTAAAATTAGCTTTTATTTCCCCATCACATGTAGGCTTGCAAGAGTCCCTTTGCTTAAATACTGCAATAACCAGCCATCTGAAAGGTGTAATGTAAGAATCCCGTGATAGCATTCCCTATCGCATATTGAAAATACAGAGCGCAGAGTTCCGAAAACTCACATATCAAAAAAATACTAAACTGGTAGTGAAAGTATTTTTCAGAGCTGGAAGAAAACCATGTATAACTTGAAACAAAGTAACCTGTATCTATTTCTCTGCAACAGTTAGCCCCAAGGTGCAAAACCAAACTAATACACGGTTCAAAGAGTGCGCCTGTAACAAAATTTAAAATATTTTTCTCATCACCCTTTGGAGAATGAAGATGGACTTTATAGGGTAAAGACGAAATCCATTCCAATGCTTATTTACATCAGTTTTCCCTCATACTGTTAGCTGCATTAAAATAGCACCAATGTGAAAAAGCAAGCTCCTCAAACGGCCAGTAACCAGACCCATGTTTCTGAACAATTTAATTTCAGAAACAGCATGTTCTTTCCCCCAACAGTTTTATTCTTAAGAACCTGTTTTGCAAAAAAGCTGTGAATAAGTGGAAGAAATCTACACTACCAAATAGCTCCACTGGTTTCCTATATTTATGTCAACTTCAGTTCAATTTCACCTCTAAGCTCCACTCTTAGGAATGAGATACACAGCACACGGTGAGATGGGAAGTTTCCTAGCAGCGCAACCATCGCTCATGACAGGCCACTTAAAAGTGAACTTACTTTTTAATTTCTTCTTCAACCACATTAACACCATCTTTCTGAGGATTAAGATATTTGTTAGTGGCACTGCCGAAATCACAGAGAACGTAGTTCCCGCTATCGTTCAACAATATATTCTCCACCTTGAAAGGAAATGAACACACAGAAACATTAGATGACAGTAACAGCATTCATTTCCAAGCTAATACTTCCTACGTTCTCAGTCCTTTTTCAGTAGATCCTTGATTTTACCCTAGATGTTCCTTTTAATGAAGTTCGTACCTTGAGATCCCGGTGAACTATAGGGGTTTTGCACTGATGCAACCGGGCAACAGCTTCACAGGTATCACAAAATATTCTCATTACTTCTGACTCGGTAAAGCCCGTCTGCAGACGCTGATTCATCTGATTCACAACTTGCCCAGCTAAAGAAACAAGGAATTTTTTTTAAAGTATTTTCTATCACATAGACAATTAAAGACTTACTTCTAAGCAAAAAGTCCACAAACGAGAAGCAACAAAGGTTCCCACAGTAAGTCCATTTAAATAAGACAAACCTGGTTTTCCAAATGCACACTCTTCTATCATCATAGGTAAAAATTACTGGCTCAAATTAAAAAAAAAAGTCATCCCTAAGACAGAAACCCATTTGGGATGCATTGTCACATCCATCACACAAAGGCGTTACTTCAAAGGTGCCTCTTACATTTAGGTCCATAGCCACAACCCTGTCAGCCAAATATCAAGTTCAATTTAATTCATTTTCTAGACACCCTATCTCTCTGTCTTTCTAGGAGACAGAAGAAAAAAGGAGAAAAAAGGCAAGCCCTGAGTCCACCCTTCAAGAAAGGTCTCCTTAGCCTCTTCACAGGTTTCATAGAATCATTAAGGTTGGAAGAGACCTCCGAGACCATCTAGTCCAACCGTCCCCCCACCACCTATTCCCCACTAACCCATGTCCCTAAGTACCACATCCAACCTGTCCTTAAACACCCCCAGGAACGAGGACTCCCCCACCTCCCTGGGCACCCTGTTCCAAGGCCCGATCACTCTTTCCCAGAAGAAATTTCTCCCCATCTCCAACCTGAACCTCCCCTGGCACAACTTGCAGCCATTCCCCCTTGTCCTGTCGCTTGTTATCTGCGATAAGAGGCCGACCCCCAGCTCACAACAACTTCCTTTCAGGTAGTTGTAGAGGGTAGTAAGGTTTCCCCTGAGCCTCCACTTCTCCAGACTAAACAGTCCCAGTTCCCTCAGCTGCTCCTCAGTTTCTTGCTAAGATCAGGAATCATTGTTTCCCCATTTCATGAAGTAATTTCACCAGGTAATACTAGGCTCTTCCTACCACAATGCTCACGTAACACGGAGAGAAACAGCAAGACTCGCTATCTGCAGGGCCGTGATGAGAGTTCCATCAAAATGGGGATGCTCTGACAAAGGAAAGCCCAGCCCAGGCACCCGACAGTCACCCCCCACGCAGCCACATACCACCACAGCTAGGGAAAGCGCTACCAACAGCGAGTCACAAGCATTCACCCACACAAACAGGGCAGAGGGCCAAAGCCTGGCCATCAGTTCTCACTTTATCTCCTTATTCCCTTCCCCAAAATTTTCACGACTGTCTTTGGCTCCTTATGGCAGAGATTGCCCAAGCTGCAGTGTTTGCTGCTTCTGCTGCAGCTAAAACCAAAGGAAACCTCAACTGAAAGTATTCTTCCAGCATTACCGGCAAAGGGGTGGCGTTTTTTGGTCTAGAAATATTTACTTGGCACTTGTAGCACTTGTTCTAACACCATCCCCTATGTGGGTTAACCACCACCTCGTATCATGAGGTCAGTGCTACGTTTCCTGAACTTTGAGATAAGCTTCAGCAGTTACTCAAGAGCAAGTTTATTCCAATGCATGTGTGAGGTAGGGGTGGGGGGGAATCTGGAAACTGCCTGTTTTTACCTATCATTTGAGACAAAGTTACACTATAAAGCAGGACACAGACTGTTATTGTTTTGCCCAGCACTATCAACACTGTGCTATTCTCTTTTACAGCAAGTCACCTCTCAGTAAAACATCTTTAATACTGTTACCTTAAAAAAATAAGAAAGAGCAGTGAGAAGCTTGTCCATCTTTCCTATCACATTACTGTCTAGCTACATGTTTATTAGCACAAACAGCAGAACAGAACAATTGCACTTCACACTTACACAAATAATTGCCCTGGTTCTAACCGGACTTAATTACAAAGCCACGGGAAACTGGTTTTTACATTTCCTTGGCATTCAAAAGCTCAATGCCCAAGTAACAACGCAAACAGAAAAGCAGAAGGAACACACTGGATTCCAGCTGTGAGATGTATGGTAACGTCTCACGTTAAGGGGACAACTCTCAATAAAAATCCCAGGTTATCAACACAAACATTTTCTCTGCATTTACTCGGAAAACCTGCGAGCTGACTCTTACCTCGACAGTACTCCATGAGAATGAGCACCTCCCAAACATTATCACCTATAGAGTTAACGGTGCAATCCAAATAGCTCACAATATTCTTGTGCCCAGATAACTCTTTCTGAAAAAGAAAAAGCACGTTACACTTCAGCACAGAAAAAATTAAACAAAAGATAGTTTTCAAACAGCAGTTTATGTTCTGCGTTAGCCCCTGTCCCACACCCGTACCACAGACGCAGAACATAAGCTCATCGCTGTCAGCCACGTCGGACTGCTGCACAACGCAGTTCCTACCCAGAACGTTTACGTGCTACTTGTGGGACGGTGCAAACCCATGTGAACTGTTGCACTCTAAAACAACGCTGGAAAGTAGTCACAGGTAGAGAGAGTAGGAGATAGGGAAGAATCAAGCTACGCGTGCCCTGCCCAAGCTACACTGAAAACCAGTTATTTAAAAAGGGAGCTGTGAAACAGCCACAACTGCTGGAGTCTCAACCGTAACAAAGTTATTGCACACAAACAAGCGAAGGTGTCTTTGAGGAAAGAAAACCAACTTGAGAGCCATTTTACATGTGGAATTTAGCAATGCGTATTTCAGATCCAACTACACAAGCGTTATCATCTGTACTACAGTTCTGCCTGTAAGATAAGTTAAGGTCAACAAAGTACTTCATATCAGATAATTTATAGATGCTATGGTTAGAACACATAAGCTAGAAGCGTACGGAGACAAACCATCTTCACAGTATCTGTCAGAAGGCTGTATCAGAGATTTTTCTCTTGCCCAATCAGCAACTCATCTTTCTTCCTTCATTTTTTTTTTTAACCTGTCAAATAATCATAAACCCAAGTGCACTTGACTAAACCTCCTAGTTCCTCCTTATCTGCTAGTCCTCTGCTGAAAATCAAGAGCAACTCTGCTGCCCTGCGCTGGCATCTGTCAGCTCAGCATCGGACTGCAACCTCACCAACATGCTCACGCCCTCCCAGGACTGCTGTAGTTGTGGAAGCCACCAGCAGCATCCTTCAGCTAACAGAGCTGCGGCACCCAGAGGCCTTGAGAATTTAACTTGCCACTGCAGAACTGGAAGAAGTTCCTTTCGTTGGGCCAGTACATCTGGTTCCCAATTGACTGCAGTATCAAATACAAATTTTATAGCAGCTTTACAAGTTAATCACGCACCAACCCTCAACTCACCACTAGTTTCTGAAACTAATGGTGAAAAATCAAGGTCAAAAGCAAAGGTGGTCTAGAAGTGATTGAAGAGGCACTTGGCCTTATACATAGATTACAAATTAATACATTCTCCAGTTACAAACAACGGGCTTCTTACCATAATTGTAATTTCTCTCTTGCATATGTTGAGATCCGGCACATTATTAACGTACATTCGCTTCAGTGCACAACGTATCCCACCGTGGGTACGGACCAGAAACACAGTTGAGAAGCCACCTGGAAAAAAAACCAAACAGAATTACAAGCAAATGAAGGTGCTTGGGTTTTTGTTATTCCTCTAGACAATAATACTACACACCAAAAAACGGATGAGAAAGTCTACAGCAGTCATTGAGCAAGGAGTAACAAACGCTTAAAAAGTTAGAGATTTGCCACACTCTGGCAAACCAAAGGAATAAACAACACTCTCCTGTTTTATCTGTCTTCAGTGAGTCTTAACTGCTGCTCCAGCAGATTCCGTCAGCAACCCCCGAAGGCTCTTAAGTACAGCTTTCCCCCAGCTTTAGGAAACGTGCCTCACAGAGGAGCTCACATCAATCCATACTCTCCTTAACTGACCGCTGTCCGATGGTGAGCCAACTATTATCACAGGAACTTTCAACTAGTGCGAAAACACAGGTATACATTCAGGATGGAAAAATGTAGATTAAAGCGATTAACTGCTCCGATAATCGGGCAGCCAACGAACGCGCACGTTTCACATCTCCTGATATCATCTGCAAACAGCGTTTATTAAGTATAATGCATCTCATTCGATCCAAGCCTCACGCGCTTGAACAAACGTGCACGCAACAATTTACAATTCAAAAAGCTTTATTAGGAATTTTTCTTGAGGATTAAATAACCTTTTTTTTAACTTAATTCTCATTTGGCCAAAAGAGATGCTATGCTGTCCAAAGAGCATCGCTGCCAATTTTAATACAACAGCCCAAGTTCTACATAATTATTACACCTCACGTAGTGCACCCAAAATGCGCCTTCCCAAAACGCGAATGGGACATCTGCTCTCAAATTGTTACTCAAGTTGTAAGGCCCAGCTCCAGCTAGGGCTGCCCGAGCACCAGCCTGGGGAATTATGCCAAGGGTGATGTGCAGACCTTCACCCGGGGAAGATTTTTTTGTACTCTCCTCTCAGTAAAAAAGAATTCTCTTTTTAAGCACCAACACTTGGCCAAAAATACTAAGCAACACTCAGGTAAAGCACAGCAGTCTAACAATTAGAAGACAAAAACCAGTTCTTTTCTTTTTAGCCAGTTTTATAGCCTTAAAAATTCTCTGTGAGTAGTGGGAGAAGCAGAACAAAAAGGCCAGATTTCAAGTTTCCCTGACAATCACTTTTAGGTAACCAGAGCAGATGTGACTGGATGAACAGTCACCTCCAAGTAGTGAGGAAAATGGAAATGCTCAGACAACCGCTCTGCTCGCCATTAGGTGGCAACACTACCCAATACTTGAACCCTCAAAGCGTCGTAAAAGCAGACCTCGTCCCACTTCTGCCAAGCAGCAGCTCTGAGACTTCAAATGGGCTTCCAGTAGTAAATATCGCCGCTACAAAAATCCTTCCATCGAAGAGCCAAGTGGCACAACTCTGAGCAAAACTTGATTAAGTACATTAATATTTACAGGAAAATTTATAGTCACCAATGTTCTGGGAATCTTTATCCAGCAACCCCCCGAACCATTGAAGTATAAAACTTTCCAGTCGTTTCTGATGTTATGCTTCTCACTGGAAGCCCCGAAGCAAGCAATCATCAGTGCTGTAAGCATTCGTGAAAACTCTTCATTAAACATTGCTGTGCGGGGGGCAGGAGGCGAGTGCACACTTGGCCTTGTCCTACACAGAAACACAACCAGAAATAAGGAGCAGTTGCTTCGCCCAGACTCGAGATTGCAGCCTGAACAGAAACACGCTGCCACGTGTCCGTCGGCATGGCAGCTGGCGTTTCACCAAGAGTCTCCTGTCAGTGACGACAGAGTACGGCACTCGGTTTTCCCTAACACAAAGCACCCAGAAAAGCCTTAAACAAAACTGTCCTAAGCTATGGCGCATTAAAGAATGACAAGGAAGGTCCAGGTGTTACACCACCACCTTCTCTACAGGCTTTCATGCTCTACCACCATTGCCACGACGCCAAGGCAACCAGGACCAGGACCATTCTGGTTGCTTCCCTCAATTCCCAATATAGCCAGGTCACGACCCTCCCACAGCATCCCACCAGTACCTTCCCATCCTCCCAGAGACAAGACATGCCAGTCACGCCGCAGCAGCTCCCACGATGGGTACACAGACACTAATCCACTGGCTGATTTCTTCACCTACTGCGGAACCAGCAACACCTTTGCCAACTTTGAGGCCTTTTCCATCAAAAAGCAACCTGACTTTGGGTGGTCTTACTTATGAGAACACTCAGAATTGACAGCGCCTTGGTTCAAAACTTGACAGAAAGGGTCCAGCAACTGTCCTGGTTTAAGCCCAGCCAGCAACTAACCACCACACAGGAAAAACTGACTGCTGTGGAACTTTCACTATCTTACTCTGCATTGCTGGAAGCCTGGATACACGTGTCTGCTTTCCCTTCATTCTAGAACCAGAAGTCATCCAGATGTGTGAATCACTTTATGGAGTATCAAGCCACTCAAAATACAGATTAAGAGCAGTCCCTCTCGAGGCAGTAGCACCAACGGCCTGCAGACACGCTCCAAGCAATATGAAGGACTAAAACGCTCCAAGCAAGTCGATAAGGAAGGACAGCAGAAAGGCCTCATTATGTGTTCCAAGCGAATGCTCTTTGCCAGAAAAAGAAAACGCAACTCTGACCTCAACAGCTCTATGAGCTGCCAAGACACCAAAGCAGGCAGTGTCTCAAGAAGAACCGGGACACTGATGAAGAAAATCAGGGGAGAAGGAGTCCTCCTCCCTCAGGAAAAGCACGACCCCACAGAAGAACAGCTCTGAAAACCCACACGCACTGCCACAGAGAGCACCGCGAAAGGCTCTTTTTCAGTACGCGCTCAGCATGACATCCACACGCTATTCGACCGGGAATTCTGAATAAGCTCCTCTCTGCCACAGCTGCAGATGAAGCCATGCCACGAGCTGTTCCTCGCAGCTCCATTCAATCGCATCTCCACACAGTGTGTGTATATATATATATATATAAAATAAACACAGCACAACTTTGGAGTTCAGAAAGTGTTGTGTGATCCCGATACGCTGCTATGGGTCACACGGCCCCCTCTCGCACTCTGCCGCTCCATTTCTTCTCTTGTAGTGTACTGCCACAACGCCCATAACTCTGTCCGCTTATCAGCATCCTATTAGGATAATTATAAGGCACTTCTTCAAATCCTCAGAAACACCCCACTTTCCGCAATGAAGTCAGCCCGTCCTCCACAGAGGCACCGTCTTCTGTTAGTCAATATAGATGCTGTATTGCAGGCACATATGTGGGAGCGGCAGACAAAAAGTGTACACAAGAAATACTTTTGTTTTGCGTAGAGAACACTCTTTAGTTCTTCAAGTTGACTATTTATATCTAGTTGTGACAGCAAAGCCTTTAAAAACACACCAAACTTAAACTTTTGAAAATGTGTAACCAGACCCCAAACTCCACGTGGTCCTCGAGAAACTAGGTGTTAACAGAAACTTATTGTGCAGTTTTCAAGCCCCATGAAGAATTTTTGCTCAAGCACTCGGTTCTTGTCAAAACCGCCACAGGGCAAGGAAGCCACCAGCCACAGTTCTGCCTTGCCATTCCCAACGTACCCCTGCGCAAGAAGATGATGGGACATCCTGGGAAGAAGGGCGTCAGTTTCCAGCAATGCGATAAGAATTCCCGCAACAGCTGGTTTATACCTCATGCTGCACATGAGGCTTCCAGAGCACGGGTGGAAGATGGTCCAGTTTTCATCATCCCAGTACGCTGTCACCACGCCATTTGCCCACAGCGCTGCCTCATTCGGCCAGTCACTGCTATCCCCGAGCTCAGCAGCAGCATCCCAGTCCTCAGGAAGGTGCTATGCAACCACTGCCCCACCACCCTGGCTTCATGCCTGCCGACTCAAGGCCTAACACCTCACCATGCTCCTTGCCCAGAAAGCACCGTAAAGCAGCCTTCCTGCTGAATAGAGCCAGTATTAAGTGACACTCATCACCTATATAAACTTTTTTTTTAATCTTCCTATATATGCTCTTGTGTGTGCATACACATGTGCCTGTACATTTTTAGTAAAGCATATTCTGCAAGTCTCAGTCATGAACACGAGGCTCAGACACAGCTCCATCTGCAAGAGCAGTTGACAGATGTTGCCTGCAAGCTCAAGAGCTCAGCATTCCCAAAGCCAAGAGCAGAAATAGCTCCCTACTTTTAAAATAATATTTCTCCACTTTATTTTAAGTGAGCAGACAATGCATTCCAAGGGACATACCACTGTTCCCTTTCCCACTGCCCACACAAATTCCCACTGTGGAACAAGCTGAAAATCAAGGCTGGTTTAAGACAAGCAGCATTGCTTTCTCCCAACCAGCATCTGCTCTTAAGGCAGCGCTGTGAAGAGGGCATTACAGCACCCAACGTGAAAAGCAGATCTGCTACGCATACCTCTACCTGCAAACGGGACCGTCAGCCCTGCCGCTGAGCAGGCACTCTCATGATCCATTTCTCCTAGCACCAACTGCAGTCCAACTTTGCAAAGAGCTTTGACATACAGACCTGAGACTACTTGGCACATCCAAGATGCTTCAAGTTACTATGGTGCTCTGGGAAAGATGAACTGAGGTCTGCTAGAGATTTTTGTGGAAAGTTCACTCATTTAGTAACACCTTTGCATCAGACATGCCCAGGTGCAAAACTGGAAAAGAAAATTCATTTTGTGGTCTTACCGGCAAAAGTAAGCAGCAGTTACGTTGCAAAGCGGAGTGCACAAGCGCCAAATGCACAAAAGCAATTCATTTTTTAGCCATATAAAAATAGTAACATCAATTCATACAGCGTGCAGTCATAATGAAAACACACGGATGCCAAAGACGCAAACAGGTACGAGTATTCTTATGACGCAGTAATAAACCTTTAACCCCAGCAAAGCTGCCATACTTAGATACTGGAACATGCCAATTATACTTCCTCTTAACACCAAAGATCCAAAAAAGCTTGTCACAGCACAAAAAAATAACTCGTGCAAATTGAAGTGCTACACACCACGCTACAGGAAACAGCCCAGAAACCACAGGAAATCCCCTCGCAGCACGACAGGCGAGAGATAAGACAGGCAAGGGCAAAGAATACAGAGGAACGTTAAAAATATCAGTCCCAAATTGGCATCTTTTTCTTCTGTGAAATCCCAAGAAGTATTCCTACGGCCTTAACCCCGACACTTTTTCCCACACAGTGGGGAAGTTACTATTCATCGAAAAGCCTTCACAGGAATTTCTAGCCATCGCCTCTGACAATGCTGTCACTCCCTCCTGGTCGGTGAGGACCAGCGAGGAAGCCCAGGACACAGGTGGCTCTCTGGGCTGCCAGCACACACTGCCATCCCGAGCTTGTCCTTCTCCTCAGGGTTGCCTGGAGTTGTGCTTGGGATTGCCCCAATCCGCATGCAGGATCTTGCCTTTGGCCTTACTGAACTCCGTGTGGTTCTCAGGGGCCCACGTCCCCAGCCTGTCCAGGTCCCTCTGGACGCATACTTTCCCTCCGGCGTGTCGACCCACCGCACGGCTTGGTGTCATCGGCAAACTTGCTGAGGGTGTGCGCAATGTGCCCTCTAAGTAATGCATCTCATGCACCAAGGTCAAAACATTGTATGACTCGGGGCAAAACTGATCCGTTCTTTGACCCATGTTTTTCTTAGAAACAATATGAACAACCACTCTACATTTCCATTAGTGACAACCACTCTAACACTTACGTAATAC
Source organism: Psophia crepitans (assembly GCA_013399095.1). Classification (NCBI taxonomy): domain Eukaryota; kingdom Metazoa; phylum Chordata; class Aves; order Gruiformes; family Psophiidae; genus Psophia; species Psophia crepitans. Next base: position 63,167 of record VWZZ01004536.1, on the reverse strand, counting down.
TATGTTATCACCTCTTCTTGCTATTCACTGAAACAAAAACCCCCTAACATTTTCCTCCATAACTGTACATGACAGATTCTTGTATTTAAGTCAACAAATACATACCTTCTCTTCGTTAGGAAGGGAGCACAGAACATGACTAGTAGATCACCATCAGCTCAATTAATTGATGATGAAAATCAAAACATAAGCCTCTTTCCACCTACAGATTCCGAAATCACCTTGTAACAGACATTACCTGAGAGTATTAAACAGGTCCATTATCTATAGTAACAGAAACCGAAAGTAGGAAATTATGGTAAAATTTGTGAACAAGTCACAATCCACAGGGCTTCCTTCACAAAGTCAGCTCTTCAAGCTCCAGGGCTACGCTGTCCTGCCGACACTTGCTACTTAGTCTATTAAAAACCCAAGTTACACGTGACACAGAGGAAGGGGTACTGCAGGTCTTTCTAACGAAAAGAACAAGAGCTTTCTTCTCACAGAAACAGCCTGAGTATTTCTGTTTGCAGAGACTAATCCCATCTGCTCCCAGCACTGTTGGGGCCCAGGAAACACCTCAGCACCACGAAGTTACCAGAGTTACCACAGAACAACTGTTTGTTTACGGCTCGGCAGGAACAAAAGCACACCACCACTCAGTTCCACACCAGCTAGTGCAGTGCTCCTGGAACCACCTTCCAGCCTGGGAACAACACTGTCTTCCAAGAACACGAGGAACTTCAAGAGATTCTGGCTTTTGAGACGTACAGTAGTGCAACCAAACCATTTATCTTCTGGAAGCTTTCTTCCTCAGCAAATGCACTTCTTGCACATGCCAGCATACTTCAAACAAACGTGCTTTCTCTTTTTAGAGAAAGCGTTCTGAAAGCCCGTTTGCCTTGCACAAGCCTACAAAGTTCTGCTGAGTACCGCTGCCGAGTTCCCCATCCACAGTGCATTACAATACTCGGGACTGCATCCCTTACTAACTCCGGGTTTTTAGGATGTCCGTAGCTGGCACAAACCAGTTCTGGAATTTAAAAAAAAAAAGAGAAGTCGTTCAAGAAACACAATCCACATTGCAGAAGCCAACAAACACTTGTCAAGAGTGACAGCTGTTTGCAGGAGCAAGCAAGATTTTTCTCTGAGAGCTTGAGCTTCACGTCATTGATGCTTCCCTTTCCAAACAGTGAGCTTCAAGAACAAACAGAAACCCACACAACAGAACCCTACCAACCAACCCAAACACTATTATTTTGGGTCAAGGTCAAGACTGTTGACTAAGCCTTTACAAAAGGGATTATGCTGCGTAATCTAGGCCAGAACAGTTAACTCAAGTCCCTTTCACTGTGCCATTAAACCTCCAGTCTCTCCAACTTTAGCACACCAGATGTACCATGTTAATTACGGTGTAACCAAGGTAATGCCTTCAGGCAGGGTGTGCTTCCTGCCCACCTTGTCACCAGAAAGCTTCTCAGGACATTGCCACAGCACCCAAAATGGCCATCCACTAGCACGGTTCAACAACAAAAAACCCAAAAAAACACCCCAAAAAAACCCAAAAACAACCCAACAAACACATCACAAAGGCCCCACACCCCTAAAACCTTTAACAGCAGCTGTATGTTCAACACATGGAAAAGGTATTTTTCCCCATCCGACCTTCTGTTGGGTCACTGAATTCAGCCCCATCTGGGCTTTACTTGAAACTGAAAACAGAGGGAGTTTGAAAAGCAGGATGGTACATACTGACCAGACAGTTATTCATTCTACAACAGTGAGGGTATGGTCAATAGGATCCATTAATTCAATTCATTCTAGAGATTCAATTCAAGGGTCATTTGCTAAGCATTTTGAATGCACTCAACAGTTATTAAAAAAAAAAACAACCCACACAAAACTTGAACTCCAATACAATAAGCAAGTGTCAAAATTAAACAGTTACAGAATGGTTAAATCCGTGGGTGCAGATACATTACATACCTCATACACAACCACCGCAACTCTTTCGGAACTCAAGTCCGTTTTCAGACTGAACAGTGAGCACCCAATAAAAAAATCAACTCCTACACCTTTCCTTTAACTACTCTTATTTCCTCTGTAGTTCATCCTTCATTTTCCTTGAAGTCACTATTTCAACTGCGATTTAGATATGCAAGCAGGTGAGTCCAAAGTCAGAGAACAGCTCTATCACCTCACACACCACTACCTCGCCCACCGAACACCGTGAAGCCACCATGGTACAGACACAAGGCAAAGCAGGAGGTTCCCAGCTTCACCAAAATGGCCGTTCTACGGCATCTTGGAGAAGCGCCATGCTTCGCTGCAACAGAAACAAGAGAGTCACGAGGCGACGCAGAGATAAACCAAGCGACTCATAATGGTAGAAGCGTTTCCGACTAAGGCAGATGTCCTAGGAAGATTCTCTGGTTTCCCTTTTTCTAACACATGACACAAACTACATTAGCACGATGAAACGCATCTCTTCACTGCGAGGAAGTCTACGCAGTCCTACTCACAACTTTACATCTGAGTGTCACCGTCAGTGAACGCATTGACCATTTTTCATACATGAGCATCATTAAAACGGGATTAACTGGCTGGAATTTGCCGTTAAGAGTATCTACAATGAATATTTGAGGCGATCGGTGTAAGGATTTTCATCATCATTAAGCTGTCTGCCAACACTTGTGTATGTTTAAACACCGAGCGTACTGAAGGAGCAGACACAGACAGATCTGGCAGATGAACAACAAGGGACCAATAAACTTTAAGAGCAAAATATCTGAGATTTGACCTGCTTAGACCAATACATTAAAAAATATTCAAGCAATAACATTCCTTGGCACCTGCATGGGGGCAGGCAGTTCTTAAATCTCTGTCTGGCACATGCTGAATGCATTCAAATACTTCAATTCACACACAAAACATCTCTTTAAGACTGCCACGCAAATTATTTTACATCATCTTCATGCTTGGGATTCTTTCAGTAATCACATTTTCAAACTTGACACTGTGACATCTGACAACTTAGACACTGAAACTTCTGAACAGAATAAGCAGCTTGATCATGTTAAATAAACCGGCCGTGCTGCAACGGCAGGAGGAGTCTGACTATCGGAGTCAAGATTATCAAAATCATTTAATGCCTCTCATCCAGCTAGTGCGTTTCAAGGCAGCGCCAGTCAACAGCAACAACTCTGAACAGGGCAGTTATTCGTTACACAGACCAGCCTGGAAGCCCGCGTGTTTTTGAGTTCACCTCAAAACATGAAACGTCAGGACCCATCTACCACCTAAACCCAGAAATGTCCTACAAGAGAACCTTTCTCTTACCACTGCAGCTATTTCATCCAACGTCAGCTTAACAGAACAGCAAGTCAAAAGGAAGTAGTAAAATAGTCTGTTTGATGGAGACAGACATCCAACCAAACGTTTCAAGAAACACACAGCTGGGGAAGTAATGCTCTAAATTCAAACCAAGATTGGAGGAACTTGAAGACATCCACATGACGGAACCAAACTAGATGCAGCACATGGTGTTTTCTTTGGATGAGTTCCTGTATGGTTACGCTGTATTTCCAACTACCGTAACAATATAAGCTTTCTTCACTGTCTTCAGAATGCCTCAGGAACCTCTGGAGAGCACATTCTGAGAACAAATCATCCTGCTGCTGTCATTAGTTCTCATTAACTAAAAGCCAAGTGATACTACCTAAGTGCTATCTCATCTAAACCGAGCCCAAGGTGAAGGTCTCTACTCCACAGACACAGACTGTGCTGCTGAGCTCTACGGAGAGACAGCAGGGCTCCCAAGCATGCAATAAATGCATTTCCTTTTTTTCAACAAGTTTGTTTTCCTCCCCATCATACACAAAACAGAACGGATCCTGCGTCCAACACTAGCATGTCGTATTGCATTCACGCTTCTTCTTGTCCCATGGAACACGCCCTACATTCGAGGCAGGTCCTTACACATGTGCGTCAGGCGAGAAATTCAGCACCTTACATTCTTTAATGATCTATTTGATCTGTACCCCAGACATCGAGTTCAAATCCAAAGTACTAAGCGGTATCACCCTCTCCTGTGTTTACGCTGCTGCGCTCCAGAGGAGCACTTGGCTCAGTCAGAGTTCTCAAACAGCACAGACCAAGCCCCTGCACATTCAGCAGTCAGGTGCAGATCAGCTCCAAGTTTGGTTCCTCCATAGCTTGTCTCTCCAAAGAAACAGCACATTCATGTAGTTTCATGCAAGGCACTTAGTAATTATCCAAAACAAAAAACAAAACAAAAAAAAAGTTTTGCAGCAATCTTTCTAAATAAAAGCACGTTCAGTTTTTCAGCCTGCAGGAATTGCAAAAGCACATAAGAACATGTCATATTAATCACTGACTCTTAAAACAATTTTTTGTTTTGTAAGAAAAGCAGCAAAATGCTGCATTGGAACTGAAAGACGAGATGCACAGACAGATACTACAGTCCAAACAACAAATAAAAAAAAGATAAGTAAAACGAGGCAGTAAACAGAACAAGAATTGCACCAAGAACTGGACCATAGAAATACTTCTCTTGGAGACTTGTGCATTCAAGTTTCGAGGTGCCAGAGCAACAAATTCATCCATTCAAATAAGATGCAAGTTTGAAAGGAAGCCCAACACATGCATTATTTGAAATAAAACCTCCGAGTCCTGCGATATCAGAATTCCTGTCATAGTTTTGTATATGGCGATCAAGGCATCACATATTACAGATGTGATGAGGAAGAAACCATCACAGAGCCAGGATGTTCCAAACTCTACCCATATCTCCTGTACAGACCTGTATAACTTGGACAAAATGCCTTCATCTCTCTTTACTTCTCCATCTGCCCAGTAACAACTCTCCCTGAGGTAACGCCATGTTCTTCAGATCCTATACCAGCTTTGACACCTCTTGAAGATCAAGACAAAAAAAAACCACTAAGAGGTGTTCGCTTTCATGTGAGTCTAGATAATCATTTCTTCATGAAATGCAGGAGAAGAGGAATTCATCTCCCTCCCTTGTCAGCAGGCAGGACAATGATGAAGAGAACAACCAGAACCTAGCCCTTCAAGAGAACAGGGTTTCGCGTTCAGCACCTCACTTCTCAAGCTGGACAAGGTGACACAGGACAAGCCATCTCTACCGCGGGAGAACGACAGCTTGGAGACAATGCAACCTACGTCACTGAACTGCTGCTTAGCATCACCAGGATGTGCACAATAGCCTCAGACTTTCAGCTTACAGTACCAGAAATAGGCGAGTATTCCCAACGTGTCAGGGAGCAGCCGCTCGTTCAGTGCGTTAACAGGTTTTAAGCTAAACTTATAAAAACACAAGAGGAAAAATTTCCATTCCAGAACAGAAGCCTGCAAATCTAACAGCTTCTCAGGAAAAGGACAGCATCTCAAGCAATCAGGTTACAGTGAGGTGACTGACCACGTCTGTGCTCCTCCTTAGTCCCAAACTCAGAGCTCCCTAGAACTCCCTGCCATCACACGCTGCCAGGCTCCGTGGGCTGGCAGGCACAGAGCATTCATGGTGTCAGCTAACAGCTCTGCTTACCAACTGCAACTCCTTCCCCTCTGCTAACCTACTTCTCTCAGCTATTATGGAGGCAAAAAACAGTCACACCAAGCAAAACAGAGCCCAAGGTTAAGTTGTTCAACAGCTTCGAGAAACATAACCTATCTGATTACCTCAAACACTTCTCCTCTGAACACGAGCTGAAATCTATTTAGCAAGAAGCATGACATTCATCAGACAGCATGTGTGCACACATTCACAGCTAAACCAAACACACACCTACAGCTAGAAAGATGTCCAAGTTCACACAGTTCACATGCAGATATTAAAGCATGCTCCTTCTTCCCAGATGCAAAAGGAAAACAAGACTGTAATTATGCTGCTACTTAGAGACCAAGTCCATTCTCCAGCAGCACCTTCATCTCTCCAGGCATGCAAGAACTGTACAAAGACGACTTCCCGGTGGCTACCGTACTAGTTGAGGACTGATAGCTCTGATATTACACCAACAAAAGCCCAGGGAAAGAAACACACTCTTCCCAGAATCACTACCTTCTAGTTAACACCTGTCTGAAAAGGAATTCTACTTTCATTAGCTAACAAAGTCCTTTTCCACGCTGACGTGCAAAATCCTGAGATCTAATGAAAAAAAGAAAAAATTAACTTTCGGTTGAACCAATAGAACACAGGCATCCAAAATAAGATCCTCCCCAGCTTCCTTTAAAGCCAGGCCCGGTCCTTCACAGACAAAGGAGAATACATCCTGACATGCTGCCTTACCCTCTGAGGGCATCCAGGCCTTCCACAGTAAGAACCCCGGCTGCACAGCCCCCTTTTATCACTACTGGCACACTTGATCAAAACACATGTGCAAACCCAAAAAGCAACTGGATGGCACATACATTCATACAGTCATTACATCTGTCTGGTGTCAAAATCTGGCAAAGGAAAGATGGCTTGAGTTTGTGCATCGTATTAACTTGATACGGCTACAAATTAAGTTGCTTCTCCTACAGAACCATCTGACTCCTGGCCACTATCCCAAATACAGCTCAGAATTACCAGATTCCAAAGTACTTGCTCAGTATTTAACCACTTCTGGGTACACAAAAGTTGAATTGATAACGTTCTGGAAAAAGAACCCAATCACGTGCCGTAAGCAGGGGCGTAATATCACACGTTCACGTACCTCATAATGCGGAGAGGAGAGTCCTGAGGGGATGCAAAGGCCAACACCTTGACAACTGAAGAGCATTAGACCACGTGTCCGTCAGAGCTGAACTTGGTTGCAGCCATACAATAAACACCTTTCAGCCTACACGTGTTTCCTAACCCATCAATTTCTCCAGCTATGTGAGAGGCACACACACTGCTCTGGCAAGTACCACAGGAATGATGGTTCTCTGAAGTACCGCCAAAGCTCAGCCAGTACACTAGTTACCTGACTAACACAACTAGAGTTACTCTGAGCCAGAAGGAGAATCAAGAAGCTTCAAGCGCTCGCACCACTTTTCTGCTCCCTTTATCTTTTGAACTTGAACAAACCATTTCTGCTACTCAAACATTATCAACACAAAACTGTTAGAGACAGAATAACAGGCACGACCTTTACAGTCATGTGTGGATGTAGATTCAGCAACGTTACACTGAAAAAAAAATACATCAGCATGACCAACCCCAACTCAAATTCCACAAGTTATCTTTCCAGCCAGCCAGCTCATAATCCATCTGAAGGACTGAACTAGATTCCAGCTGAAAATGCAGCGGTCGTTACTGCAAAGAGCAGCAAGTCGCACGCTACACAACTGCTAAACTAATGAAGAAAAGCAGTAATGGACATGTCAGGTTGCCACGTTTGAGGAGACTGCCACGCCACGTAGTCAGGACAGACGTGACCCTGCACCAGCTCTATTTGTACCACCTGCCACAAAAACAAGCTCTCCCACCGCACAGAGTCTCAGAGTTAAGGAGTCAGTCCACACCACATGGGAACACTTTGATACTCGAGTTAACACACCCACCACAGTGGCACTTGTCCCTGTTTGCCTCCTCAGAACAAAGCACGACCACCGAGCCACACCGTCACACAGTGCTGTACGGCAGCATGCTTAAAAACTTACAGCAGCTGCCGGAGCTGCAAATCCCCAAGATAACTCACTCTGAAGACCTAAACATCAGGGTAGGAAAGGTTAATTGAAATGAGGCTGAACATCCTAGAAAGGCAACAATCTTATACACAGCAGAAGGTCCATTTATTTGGATTACTAATTGAACTGCTATTGCTGAGACACTAAGGAGAAAAAAAAAAAGTAACAACCCACACACAACAAAACCTCTTCAAGACTATCCTATTTGTAGGACTGATTTCAGAGAAGTTACCACTCTTCCTTTCTGGATAACAAGCAGTTCAACCTATACTACAGCTGTGATGCTGATCACGTTTTAAGATTCCCCTGAAGGAAAACCTTCAGGAAAACACACTTGTGCTAAAAATTAAACAGCATGACAACCTACCAAGGCACAGCACAAGGTCTCACCAAACAGGACTTGGATTCCTCCCCCTTAAGGTGCCAGTTTTCTTAGGCCTTGACTGGAACACAATGAAAATAAAGAACCAACTGAAAAACCACTGTTACAAAGTACTTGCAAAGACTGCACGCTGAATTTAAGTAGGACAGCAGAGCTTGCAAGCAGCTCATTCCCTCACTAGTTTGCCAGTACCAGCTCCGAGAGGCTGCACTGTGAGATGGATTATGAAAGAAAGGCGAATGAGTTTCAGATTTTAGAAAGACTCAAGGTTTTCCCTTGTGCCCTCCATCCAGAGGTCCCTCCTCACAGAAGGATATGCATTAACCACTACATTAACTAAATGAAGCAAACCTCCTGTGTTACACAAACATTAATTAACTTAAAAGCAATCACCCCTGGAGTGGCTTTTTCCCTGCCTCTCTAGTCCCAGGAGAGAGAAACTCCTCCCAAGGGAGTTTCTAGTCCCTTAGGAAAACACCAGCCTACTAAGGCATAGCACAGAAGGCTCAATAGCACACAGCTCCAAACTCCCATTTTAGCATCTCAAACGATAAAAAACCAGCCCAACTGCTATCACACAGCTTCTTTCCGCAGACACCAGGGCAAACAAAATGAATAAAGTTACAGCACAAGAGCCGTAACAGGTCATGTTGCACCCTCCTATCCAAAGCTTTAAGACACAGCAAAGGGAAGGGAAAGTGCAGCCTACTGCTTTTTCTGAACACAGCGGTACTACCTACCACTAACTTTACATCTTACACTGATGCAAGTTGCACAGGGTATTACCTAGTTTCTTCCCTGTAAGGCTCTGGCATTTCACCTCCACTTTCAGGAGAAAGCACTCCTTGGTAGGAGGATTAAAATGGAAAAAAACAGTACTGAACTAATGACAAGAGTTTTGTTTCCTCCAAATGACGTCAGCCTAGTCTCTCCCAAAACACCAAGGTTTTCAGGGGCAAGATCACCCCTCTCTTGTGCTATACTCACAGCACCCTACGACATTCCTCATCCGTAACTAGGGTTAACGTCTGTATCACAGGCAAACAGTTATTGTTGGATAATCCTGTGTAATCCAGTTCAGTAAAGCTCACCCACAGCCAGATCGGCATTCCCAGCAAATGACAAACAAAACACACAACACAACCACTCCCCACACCCTTGTATTTCTTTTACAAGGTTCTCTGATGAAGATGACTCCAAGTCCAGCAGCACTGGCCCAGGATCTAACTCTACAACAACCTGCTAGCTACGTGATGCTTTTATCGCAAAGTAAGAGTGTAACTCATCAGAATGTGTAAGCTCCAGCCCTCTGAACTTCTCTGAAAAGTATAAGCCTCAGATGGTCCGAGCTTCACATTCAATCATTTCCCTTCTTTTAGTAGAGGACCAAGCCCCAGCTCATTTTTTTTTTTTTGAGGCACTTGTAGATTAACAAGCGAGGAGAGGTATGGATTGCTGCCTCTTTGGTGGAATACTTCCAACAGGACAAATGTTCAGTGCCTCTATAGGCTGTTCCCTTAAAGCGGGGGAGGAAGGCAGGATAGGGACAAACAGTGGGGGACTACTGCCTGACATTGAGCTACCCCATTTCTCTGTTGGACTAGGAATAGTCTCATTAAGAATTCTTATCAGGAAGCATCCAGATATGGTACTAATTGTCCCGGACAACAGGAGAACAACCAGCCTGAAGAGCCCCTTGTAACTGCAGTACTTAAAACACCAGATCACCAGGGCACTGATGACAGCCAATTACTTGTACCACAGAGGGGAAAAAACACCACACAGTAGGTTTTTTTTTAATAAGATGCAACAACACATGCCCCATGATTGCATTAACCAATTCTGAACAGAAAACCATGAAAGCAGTATGATGATTGTCTGTCCATGCCCACGAATTGGCTTCCAGGCCAAGGCAGTCACGTTTGGGAGTGAGGCTTCAGAATCCACTGCACTTTTCATCCATGCTCTCCTTGATTTTTTTTTTTTTTTAAAGATCTGTAACTGTGTCTGCTTACTTTATCTGCACTCATCAAAAACATACCCACATACTAAATGTCACTGCAACACTCAGCATGCCCACTTCTGTCTGCTCCTGGGACAAAGACAACTTCAAAGCCCTGCAAGCCTTTGTTTACCTAAACACCCCCAAGACCTGCCAAGCAATCGAGACAGTAAGACACCTGAATATCCTCCAGTGCCTACCCTCAGAGTCCCCGGAAAAATTAGTTTCACTGCAGTTCTTACACTTCACTAACTCCTTTCTGTTTAAGTCAGAGCGCAAACAGTGAAGTGGTATTATCCCCATGGCAAGCCCAACCTTCTACCTCCTCCTTATATAAACCAAAAACGTTTTGGGTAGTTGCTAACTTTTACTTTCCTTTTCACTCCTCACAACATTAACTGGTTGGCAGTGACATTTGAGATCAATTTAAAAGGATGTTTCATACTTCATCACGTCCAGCTGGCTACAATTACTGAACTAGAAAGTCTTTTTCAATATTGGAGTCACTGTAACTAACTTCCCTGTGCACTATTTGTAACTTGGAAAGACAGAACTCTCTGGATTTTTGGCAGACTTACTTTTCCAAACATCAGCTGCATCGCACGTGCTCTTGTTCAACAAGAGGATACAGAGAGAAGGCCTTCACTCCGCCTGTATCAGTCATCACCTCGCATACCTCTACCGTCCCTTTGAAGCGGGCAAGAACTCATTTTCGACATCAGACCTTAACCCAAATTGATCCATCTTCCCCCACCTCTGAGAAATAAACCCTAAAAACAAATACCCCCACTCAACAACAAACTGGCCATTGGGTTAGGAAGGCTCACAAGTCACCAGAAGAGAGCTGCATTTAAAACAACAGAAACCACCTAGCAGCCCGCCAGCTACGGCACTGCAACCTTTACACCTCCTTTACTACAAAGCGTGCAGCTGCTTTAGATAGCGTTACCTAGGTTTGTGCAAAAGAACGATACACACACTCAGGCCTTTAAAATACTGCAATAAAAACAATATTGTTGAAGACTACAGAAAAGTATTCTGAGGGCAACAGCAGCAGCAGCAGGGGAAAGCTCCCAAAGATTCGTTACTGCCACCTAACAAGCGGGTTACAGCTCCAGCCTTTCGGCAGCACTACCTGCGCTCGCTCCAGTTCCCGGCAGCCAAAGTCCCATGCAAAACCAAGAGCTAGCTTCCTAACACAACTCGGATGCAGAATTTGGAAGAGGTCTATGGGGGTGCTGGCGTTTAAACAGTTTTAATCTGGCAGACATATAACGCTATTAGTTCCCACAGCGAGTAAAAAAGCCTAGCCATACCACACCACCGCTAACAGGACGTTACGGATCCATTCTGGAATAGGCGTGCTGTTAAATTCATTATATTCGTTAACTTATTAACCGTGCTTTGTGTTACACAACCCAAAACTCTGATGTGAGCCTCTTAAAGTAACTTGTAAATGGTATTTCATCAGCATTGACAGCAGGAACTACCTGACAGGCCTAAGACCACTCGTATTTTAGGCCACCAGGTTTGCAGCTGCCTAGGCCCCGACCTCATTTTCACAAGCCCAACACAAAACATTGCCTTCTCAGTATGAAGTACCAATTCCACTGTACTACTCTTTCCAGGTAGCAATGAAAATTTAAGTACCACCTAGATGTGCCTGCTATAAATACTAATAGCTTCTGCGTGTACTTGTTTAAACCGCATCTTAAGCCTTCATCAAGAAATGCACAGAAGCAACGGAAGTTTAGTAATGCGTTTATGCACCAAGTAGTCTAAGCAGCAGCAGACATAAAACTGACCACGATAAACGCTTTTTCCCCCACCACCCAAAGCGGTGCGTTGCAGTGCTGCCAAAGTCCGTCCCCACGAAGCACACAGGACTAGCCCTGCTGTGCCCAGTGACTGAGGAAGCGAATTACACCTCACACATCACACCGGCTGCCCCAGCCATGCGGGATCAGCACTGCAGCTTCCCACACACACGAGGTGAAACTCCGCTGTGGCAGTTTCCACCATGCCCCACACCGGCGTCGATTCGAGTCGCAGCGCTGCCGAAGCCTCGCCAGCTGCAGGGCCGCCCGAACTCCCCCAGCTCCCTCCCAGGACGCAGGGCAGGGCCGGCCACGCCAGCGGCCAGGCCGGACAGGCACTGCGAGCCGGGCCCCCCGCAGCCTGGGCAGGACAGCGGCTCTCCACGGCACACGCTGCTAGCACGGCGAGCCCACTCGGGACCCTGCCAGCAGCCTCCTGCATCCCAGCCAGGAAGATCACGGGGTTTATTTTGGGGGGTTGGGGGTTTTTTGTTGGGTTGGTTCTTGTTTTGGTTTTTTTCAGATTAACTGGCAAAAGCCCACTGCAGGATTAAACCGGTTACCGGCCAGACCGCCTCCAGCCCGGCTGCTCTGACCCGTGAATCACCAGCCGCACCGGCACCTCGGATCGCGGTACTCCCGCAACGCGCCAGGAAACTCCAAGCGACCCCACCAGCCC
>VWZZ01004536.1:29936-49813 GCA_013399095.1 Psophia crepitans | reverse complement strand
ACGGCACCCGCTCCGCCTTGGCCGGAAGTGAGGTGCTCAGCTCCGGGCCAGCACGTGGAGCTGGCGCGGGGAGGGGGACGAGGCGCGTGGTGCAGCTCCAGCCCCCTCCCCACAGCACTCGCCAGCCCCGCGCGCGCCCCCTCCTTCGCGCCCGTGCGCGCGTGGCGACCGTTAGGAGTGGGAGGGCCTCGCGTGCCCTGAGGGGCCCCGCCGCGACACACGCGTGGGGGGACAGGGACCTGGGGGCTCCCGGTGCTGCCAGCTGGGGAGCCGCCGCGGAAGGCCGTGACACGTTCCCCGGCTTCACGGAGCGTCCCGAGCCGGCAGGGCCCCCCAGGGCCCGTCAGTCCAACCCCTGGCCCCGCACAGGCCTGGCCCAGCCAGAGCGGGTGGCTGAGAGCGTTGGCCAGGCGCTGCCTGAACTCAGCCCCACAGTGAAACGTACCGTCTGCCGATGTCCGCCCCACAGACGCTGACAGAGCAGCCCCGGGAGGCTGCCAGCGCAAGCATCCATCACCCGTGACGTTTTCCACAAATTAAGAACCGTGTTAGAAAAGCGGTTTCTGAACGACGGGACGCCCGGTGTCCCACAGCCCCTCGCTTAGGCCGGTCAGCCTGGCGGGGACGGGCCAAGAGCCGCGGCAGCAGGGAGCTGCCGGCTGAGGTACGTTGTGGTCACCGGGCTGCCCGGTGCCGAGCGTGGCTACTGAGGGCAGCATCGGTCACGATCCCTGGAGACAGCACCTGGGAAACACCGTACGCTCCCAAACCCTTTATCTCAGTTTTCCAACTCAAATTCACATTCAGACTGAAAACAAATTTCAAACGGTCTGAAATGGCAGTGACGTTGGGTTTTATACTTAAACAATTATTCCAGTCCCCAAAAAACAGTGAAGGTTACAGTCACTGACAAGGTGACTTGGTTCCAAGCCCATTCACCTCAGGTAGTTCTCCCCATGCCAATACAAGTGGGGTACTCGTGCCTTGTTTTCCCCCTGCACAGTGAAATCGTACAATAAAATCAATATGGGATCATAGAATCCCAGGCTGGTTTGGGTTGGAAGGGACCTCAAAGTCCATCTAGATCCACCCCCTGCCATGGGCAGGGACACCCCCCACCAGCCCAGGGTGCCCAAAGCCCCATCCAACTTGGCCTTGGGCAATCCCAGGGATCCAGGGGCAGCCACAGCTTCTCAGGGCACCCTGTGCCAGGGCCTCACCAAAATTTCTTTTGATCCCCTGCTACTCTCTCGTCTGAATGAGCGAAGCTGCATTTTTGGCTTCTCTAGTGGGTATTGAACACCATAGCCTTTCATGCTGCACACCTAGGTTGGGGAAGGGTATCGATTGCACCCATCGGTTCAGTAAAACTTCTGGAGATGTCAGAAGCTGAAATCTTTGGGATAATGTTTCAGCAATCAAATTAGTTTTGACTTAATCATATTGCCGTACTCTTAGTCGGTAACAAAATGACAATATTTGTCCGCTGAAGTGACAACTTGTCATACGCTGAAAGCACTGATACAGCTATTTGCGTGAGCAGTCCCCTTTCTGCAGTCGCTGCCATCCTTTCAGTAACAGGAGATCAATTTTTCAGCGGCGTATAGAGACTAATTCGCAGTTTTCCTTACAAGAGAAAGGTATTTTGACTGCAGATGAAAGGAAGAGAGTACTGTGAGAGGAATGGCGCTGCGTTAATGAGGGCATTCTTGCAGTGATTTATACCCGCGCTCCTTAGATACACGCTTTTAATTATGTCTTCGAGAAAAAACGCAGCTGGGTTGAAAGCACGTAAGTTTAGTGCCAGTGAGTAATGCAATTTTGCTCGTCCTCAGCCAAAACAGTGTATTTTCTAAAAGTCGCTGCGAGAATGGGCGTTTAGGTTAGCTGGTCAGTTTTCCTTTGTTCGCGGGGTTCCTACCCGCACCCACGTCTTCTTTCTAAAGTAACAGATTGAATGATCGCTTGAGTTATAGGCCGGACAAAGCGAGCACTCTTGTTATACTGGGATTAACGCTACTAATCTCTGTCATGACATACTAGAGGACGTAGAGGTCAACTACTAGGCATCGCCAGCAAATTAGCGTATCGGCATTGCGCACAGAGTTGTGGTGATGAGCGTGTAGGTGGCCCAGAACTGGCTCGTCTCTCATGAGCGATCTCAGAGAGCCGCGCTGCAGCTGCCTTGTGATGTTCCGCAGCCCGTGAGGGCCACTGCGGAGGTGGAGGAGACGGGGGATCTTAATGGGGAGGCTGCACCAGAGCTGGGATATCGGTTATCATTATGGGGGGTGGGGGGGTGTTGCTATATAATGCTATACATATATATATAAACTTCCAATTCAATGAGTCGTGAAATCATAGGAGATATTCAGCTTTCATTAGCAAAACAATAAAAAAGCAGTAAAGGCCAGGTTCTGCTTTTTGGGACTGTGGAGTCAACGGTGAACTTTCACTGCATGAAAACAGGAGGGAAAACAAAAAACCCCCAGTCACACGCTGTGTGTCTCTCCATACAATATTGGTACGTCTCGCTTCTTCCTTCCTTTTAGTGCCCGAAGTCTAAAATGCTGATACTTTCTTCCTTTTTAATAATTGCTTAATGACAGAACTGTAATGGCATGTAAATTATTCCACTTATTGTCTTTATTCAGCACAAAACATGCACCTTGAAACTCCTCTCCCAGCTAGTTTCACAAAAGCAAACCTCAGGAGTTTTTTTTTTAATAGAAGCGTAACTTTATTCTCAGTGTCAAGATAGCGAAAGTCATCTCTTGTGCCTGGTGATATATCCGTGGCTTTGTTTCAGAGTGCTTGAAATCTGTGTCCTCCTCCTGCCTCTTGGCTGCTGGACAGCCTTAAGCATGCTGCTGGCCCTCCGTATACGGAACAGTTTCCCATCTCTAAAATCAGGATGAGGCAACTTTAAGTATGCTGCTTCCACCTCCATATGCGAAAAATGTTCCCAGCTATAAAATCAGGGTGATGATTATTTACTGCATCGTGAAATGCTTTGAAGATTTATGGAGGAAAGCTCTAGGTGAGAACGCTAGTTGAAAATGAAACATCAGGTATTTCACATGTGCGTGGAGTTTGAAATGAGATGATTTAATCCTCTAAACTGCTGAGCAGTTCAAATGCTTTTTTACCTTCCGCACTGTTTCTTAAGCATTTCTCTCCTTACATCTCTCCCTGCTCATAACTCCTTCCTCTGTACAATACATAAATTGGTTTTAAATCAGTCCCAGGAGAATAAAACATCTTCCTGCAAAAATGTCAAATATCCCTTACAGAATAGTTGTTAAGGCAAAATAGAAGTGGAAAACTTTCTTTGTGCGATTGGTGTTTTGGAAATGTCTCGTGCTGTTTCTGGACAGATTCTTTTCATTCTCATTACCCAAGCTGAGTGTTAAAACAAAAGGAAAAAAATGTCTGATGTTCTAGAAATAAGTTCTTTACGTATTAAACTTTCTTTTTTTAAGGTGTGACTTCATTATTCCTCACCATCACCTAAACACACGGCTCTGTGTCTTTGGAGTGCAGACTCTCAAGTGTTCAGCAGTTGCTGCGGTAAATTTTTTTTGTCCTTATTCAGGTATGTGAGGGTTATTTTCTGTTTTGTAATAATTCAGTCACTGTGAACGAAGCACTGACAGAGAGAAGGTTTTCCCAATGAGCACTTCTAATTCCTTTTCCCCTCTTATCGCCTCGTTGTGGTGTGTTTCTTTTCCTTCTGGTCCCGTGGGAGCCATGAGAAACATCATTTTACACAGAGCGGTAGCTATGCAGTCTTCCTAGCTTAATAAATACCATTTCTGAGTCTCATCCTGCTGACCCTGATGGAGTCTGTTTTAGACACAGTTGCTAAAACCAGAGAAAATGTTTCTGATGAGTTAAAAGCTTAGAAAACCCCAGGAGACAACTGGTTTGGGTTTGAGTTTGCTTTTTTCTAGGATCGAGTCATAACCCAGCTCCGCATCTCAGAGGCAGTAGTAGTAATGAAAGGCTTTTTTTGTTTGCTTAATTATATACACAAAGTGGCAGAAAGATTTTGGTAATGTTGTGAAACGTGTTGGCATGGAAAATATGTTGACATGGGAAAAAAAATACACAACAAAAACAAAGACAAGACTGAAACCACTTGGGGCGGCGGGATGGCACAAATCAGCTCGACAGCCAGTGCAAAGGTGGCATCTCCTTCGGTTCGGAAGATCCGAGCAGCGGCAGTGGCTTTGCGTTGGCCTTGTGAACAGAAACAGATTTTCATTTGTTTCCGTTTCTCTGAGCTGTTCTAACGGGGAAAGAAACAAAAGGAGCTGTGGGAAACAACCAAGTCACTGATTTCGGACATTAAAATGGAAACAAACTGCAGAGCGAGCTGGTGAAAATATTTAAGGTACAAATAGCTGGTATCAGCTTGGGTGACCCCCAGCGCAACTCTCCTCGGCGCCGAGGCCGAGAGTCTTTTATTGCGACGCGAGATTCAGTCATTTGCATTGCAGCCGGCGTGAGGACCAAACAAAATATAAATTGCTTGTTGGTGCGACAGCCCTTGGCTTGTTCAAAACAGCAGCGGGAAGTGGGGGAAACACGCAGGCAGACGTTTGTAAGAGCCCGAGGTCGAAATCCTAGAGGAAGGAATAGTAAAGAGATTGTAACGGGCTCAGAATTGTTTGCATCTTGACCTGGTAAATTGCTTCACATCAATAATAATAATGTTTCCTCTCTGGAGAAGAATAGTCTCCTGTGTTTGTCCTGGTGACCAGGACTCTGGTTTGATAGGGTAACATATTCCTGCTCACTCTGTAACAGTGTTCTTAGATCCATATTTGATCTCCTGAATTTGAACTTTTCCCTGCCTTCTGTTGTCCAGGTTCCTGGTTATTCCCAGCTCACGAGCAGCCTAGTTGGTTTCATTCTCCTTTGTAAAAAAACCCTGATTTTACCCTTGCTTTAACAGCAAAGTTTCGCAGTCCGAACGATGTCTAAGGAGTTTCTCTTACAGGAATGAAGTGTGCTCCATGTGCTCCCCTTTGAAGGAAGGCCGCCATCCTAGCTTATTTGATGAATACGTCTCAGAAAGTGACTTTCTTCCTTGAAAAAGTTACGCACGTGACTAAAACCACGTGGCCTTCCTCAGCAATTCTTCAGTTGTGATGCAGAGTTTATAAAGGGCCTGCCAATAGTCCACAGTGATCTAGCTGGGGGCACAACGTTCCCCCTCCGGAAAACTTAACTGTGTTACATGAAAACTAAACTGCCCAAATTCCAACACTAATACTGCCCTCCTGCTTCTGCAGCTGCTGCTGAGATAAAAAAAAGGACAGAAGGTGAAGGTCAAGCCCAAGTGGCAAGTCTGAATGATACCTTAATTTCAGCAGCGTACAAATGAGAATATAGCATCCTTCATTTAAGTACCTTTGAGACGTAAATATGTTATTTTATAGCGCAAAAAAATTTCCAAGCATCACAGAAAAGCCCCAGGGGCATTCGTACGCTCCAAAATTACTTGTAGCAGTCTGAAGATGTGGAAAAGCCACAGCTGTTGAGGTTCAAGAAATAATTTGATTTCAAATCTTTTTACCCTGTTTGCAGAGATAGCTTTTACTGTTGTTGTTCTGTAAAATGAGCAATGGACTTTTTTTTCTGCTCTGTATTTTTTGAGTCTTAGAGAACTGCAAAAATATCCCTGGTCATCAGTCCTTATGCTAAAAATACTTACTTCTTTATATAGGCTTATAAGCTTGAAGGGAGGGGGGAAAAATCCTTGGAACTGTGAGCCTGGGAAGAAAGAATGTCCTGTGGATCACAACTGAACAGTCTGTGCTGATGCACATTTAAACATTGAACTGGTGTAACTACAGTGACTACAGATGTCACTGCGGGCTGAGTTGTCCCTTGAAAAGCCCACCTATAAATAGAGTTGTGTTGCTGATAAATTGTCCGTTAGCTGAAAGTACGCTTCAAATACTGTGGAGGTATGAACTCCGGTTTTAGTTTGGTTTGGTTAGCAAAATCATTAAGACTCCTGCAAGTTGTTTAGCCGATAGCATTTGCACGCAGGCTAAGGAAGGGAAGAATTTAATCTGCCGCTGGCACAGTTGAAGTTACAGGCCATGACAGCAGTAGTGGGAAAGATGGAGAAAAGAGAATTGCTGCAAGTTTATGCCGGATCCCAGTGTGGAAATATTGTCGTGATTGTTCATAATTTTGCAATAGCCTTGCCTGAAATAGGCCGTCCGTTGTTCCACTCCGCAAAAAAGACAGAGACAGAGCTATTTCATATCCTAATGACTGTCATTTCACGCTCGGCAACCCGAGTGCATGTTAAATAAGATAGATAAATCTTTGGCATGAGATGGGAATAACTTTGTGGTCTGGAAAGCGAAGAAGATTATTAAGGGAAGAACTATGTTAGATCTGTTTTTGAATAATCTGTTGAAAGTAGTTATAAATCTAGAGGAGTGAGGTGTGCTGCATGAAAGCGATCACAAAACAATTAAGTTCTTGGTGTACAGAAAGGAGTAGTAGTGGCAAAGCACAGGTGAGGGACTTCAGGAAACTTCACTGAGTGTCACGATACTTGTGGGTGGAATAAGGCAAGGAATAAAGGAGTACAGGACACCTGATGACTTCTGACAGGTACGCGGCAGACGTAGCAGCAAAATTTTCTGATGCAGCAGCAAGATGGGCAGCTTAGTGAGGAAACGGTATAAAAATCCGAGAAAGAAACCTTTTAAAGGATTCTATAAGTATGTGGAAGGACTCACGTGAGGGCTCCCATGACCTATTTGACGGTGAAATGGGGCACTGCACTAGTCTCTGCTGGAATGGATTTTGTTCGAGATTACTGGACAGCACGGACAGCAGAAAAATGTACACTTCCAAACTGGCTCAGTACCTGAGAGGAGCTGGAAGTAATCTGGAGGGGGGAATCCAGAATCAGAGGAATCCTTTGGAATGGAGAAACGATCTGAAAATAATCCAATGAGATTTAGCAAATACAAACGCAACAGCTATGGGCAAGATGAAAATAAAAAGGTCTGTCAAAAAGGATCTGAGGGCTGCAGCGGCTCACAGGCTGAACAGAAACCTGCAACAGAGAAGCAAAGGCAAAAGTCAGTCCAGCACATCCTGGAAGAAATTACATCGGTAGCACAAGAAGGTAATTACTCTGCTGAAGCTTCCGCTGAAGTACCACATCCCATTTTGGGTATCCCACATTAACACAAGTTATTTTACATCAATTAGTTCAGAGAAATGCAGCAAATGCAGGAAGTTTTCAAAAGATGTCCTTTGAAGGAAGGTTAAACAACCTTTTCCTATGGAGAAGAGCGAGTTAATTTTCTGTGATGGAAAGGGTGTTAATTACAGGAAGTTGATCATCATTTACTGCTAGGAAGGCAAAAATAATTTGTCTTAATTTACAGGAGAGAAAATTCAAACGAGACAGTGGGAAAACCTTTGCTGTAATTAGGGTAAGGAGGCAATAGAAGAGAACTCATTAAACACAGTAACCTTAGCAGAAAGGCTGTAGCAGCTTTAAAGTTCTCAGCATTTCACTTGCTTTTTTTTTAAAGGGTAAATAGACAAGTATCTGTTCAGAGGAGACTGAAGTTGAATTGTAGATACACGGGATATTCCTTAGGACAGGGTGATAGAAGAGCCGAGTAGTTTCTTCTCAGCTCTGTATTCCACGTACACACCGAGGACAAGGAAACAGTAACTCCATCCAGTTTCACGTGACCTGTGACAAAAGATGTCACAGAACCAGAGAATCGGGGGTTCCAGCCTGCAGTGTGCCAGCTGCTTTCGCTTACTCTTGTATTCCTCTGTGCTTGGTTGGAATGGGCCTTCGAACTGCTGCAATGCTGGCTTTACCGAGGGAATTATCCCAACGTTTATGGAAAAGTCAGTAAAGTAGTATAGGTTAGCTTTCGAAACACACGAAGCTAGCTTTAACAGGAAAAGGAAAAACAACTCGTGTGGCAGAAATACCAACATAGGCCGTAAATAAAGATTTGTGATGGGACATGTTTAGAAGGAGGGACTGGGAGCTAAACCCAGCAAAAGCATAAAATGTTTTTCAAGTTCAATTTTTAAGCTGGCTAGGAACTTGAAAGATGATTGAAACAATCTGACAAGCTTTCGGGACATACATTCTTTTCAGAGCATGCATTGGCTTTCCAATGCCAATAGTATTGTGTAATCCGTTAAAAAAAATCCTTTCTGCATTTTTTCCCTTGTTTTTTTCTCAGCTCACAATTGCAGTAACAATTTCTCTGCGGGACCCTGGCCCATCACTTCATTCCACCCTTTTATTAGTCTCTAGGAAATGCCTACACCTAGTCATTACTGTTTAATTGGAGTGTCACCAAATAATAGTAACGCTTTTAATCTTTACAAAGGGTGATGAACTAAGACTTGCAGTGTCCTTCAGAGGAGATGAGTAAAAGCAACGCAACGAGCCGTGAACAAAACCTGGGCACTGCCCACGTAAACACAGTTATTGCTGACAGGAGCAGAAAGAAATAAAAAGGCATGAGCACTTTAGGCTGCAACCGCCGGGGCCTGGCTCTCCGGCAGCGCATGATTCATCATTCATGAGCAATTCTTACTCACCTCTAGACCTTCAAACAGACCGGGCACAGGTTTTTAGCATTTAAATTCTATGCAGGTGTTTTTTGTCCCCTAAATCTGACAGGCAAAACTGTCAAAAGCTGCTTAGCATTATGACTGTTTCTGTGACAGCGCTTGTCCAGACCTCCTGCGGCAGCAAGGTGCTGCATCGTCTCGGGATCATTTTGTCCGCAGTTAAAGGGCTGTGAACTTTTGACCATTCGTCGAAACATGGGATCGGACAAGAAGATTTCAACTCGCCCAGAATGTTCATCACAGTTATCCTCTGTAATGCCGTGCTCCAGCTGGGACATAAGGGGAACGCCGTATCCTCCCCACGGAGTTCGGTAATCCCGATGGCGCAAGCAGCTTCCACTGGGCTACAACTCTTCTTCTCATCAACACAAACGGGGAGCTGGTGCATGGAAAGATTTGATATTGACCGTGCCCCTACAAACGTGCACCGCCAGAGAAGCGTCGGCACAGAGAGGTGCTTGGGAGATAAAGGAGCAAGGCTCGGCACAGCTGTTTATCCCGCAGGAGCAAGGGGAAACTCTGGCCTTCTGCTTCGTCTCTCGCTGTGGTTGTAGGGCCAGCCCAAATATGCACTGTGCCAAGCCCGGCTTTGACAGTAACGCCCAGCAGTGATAAAATCGCGTTACACATTAGCCAATATTTCAAACCTTCGCCACTGCCCATAGAGACTGAATTCCGGTTTAGCTGTGAGCTTAATTAAATCACTGCGGTGTGCACACTGCTCAAGCAGTTTCTAAAGTAATTTAATTAATCAAGGCAAAGTCTTTATTCAAACTCTTGCTCAAGTACTGCATCTGCAGTCAAAGAGGTCATTTCCCCCTGTTCCCTGTGAGCAGGGGGGATACCCAGAGAGCAGCGTGGCATTAGTGTTTATTTGTGGCTATCCAGCCCTATACCCGACTCAAATGTCTAGAAGATAAATCAGCAGAGTGCCACATCTGGATCTCAGGCAACTCTGTCCATAGCTGGTAGCCGGTAGCTTTGCTGTGAAAAACGCCGGGAGCTGGTAAAGATCGTGCTGGGCAGTGTTGATAACGCTCTGCCCCTGGTGTGGGTATAGAAAACAATGAAGAATAGAAGAATTTATTTAGCACGCTCTGTTCTTGAATTCCAAAATTCAGGTAGCCAATTAAACCCGAAAGCAGACAGTTTAAACGGCTTCTGGAAAGTAATATAAATACACACAGCAGATAAATATACCTAGAAATAACATTGCGTGTGTCTGTAAGACTGGACGAACCTGCAGAACTCTTTGCCGCTAAGGTTATGGAGATTAAGAGTTTCGGTATATTTGAAGGAGCCATCTCTTTTGATAATGAGGAGAGTCACCATTACCTCAAGCAGCTTGATAATTATTCAGTCATTAATGAGCACTATCAACTTCAGTGCTTCATTCCAGGTAATGGGGAAAGTGTCTTCATTATTTCTGTATGTATTTTTTACTTTCTCCTTTTTAGCATCTGGTGTGGTTCACTTTCGAAGTCTAGATGAATGAGCGTCAGTTGCCAAATTATATTTTGTACAACAGTATATGCTAATGTTGTTGTATAAATATTCTGATTTACCTAAACCACTCATCTAGCTGCAGAACACAGATCTGTGAGTGCTAGGATTTTTAACATTAATAAGATGTAAACATTTTTCAAAAAAATGGTCCATTTATTTAAAAGCAAAACCTGTGGGGGGGATTTGTCTTGTGTTGAGGGAAATAGTGTTACTGTTCTCTGAGCTTTCTTACACTAGATACAGTCTGAGAAACGAGAAAAAAATGTCACAGTTGTGCTTCTTTTAGTTCAGATTGATTGGTTCGGTGTCATTTCCAAAAGCATTTCCAAGCCCCACTGTCCTTACGAAGACAGGCACTTCACTTTTCAGTTCATAACTGAGCTATCTGGAAATTAAAATCACCAGCTGCGACCTAGGGAAACAGAACCTTCCTACATATCTTCCTGCTTTTCTCCATCACCGAGAGGTACTTACTGACAGCTCCATCTCTGCTAAATACCTGCGGTGAAATAACATTACAAAAGACGGCGGCAGCAGCCTTGCGCACGACCAAAGCTGGACGTATTTACAGTGGGGGCTGCGAGAAGCTGATGATTACGCTGCCTGCTAATGCTGCCTGTTACGGACTAGATCCACCAAACTGCCCAAGAAACTGCACTGGTCTCTAGGGAATCAGAAGCTGGGAAGCAAATTGCGGTAGTTAAAGATGCTACGGCTACCAGAAAAGCATGTTGCGATGCACTTTTTTTAACAACCACGTAGCAAAAGTCACAGCTTCACAATACGATTTCTGAGTAGTCAACAAAAATGGGACGGGGGCCTTTATTCCTGTAGGACCCGTTCGTGACGGCTAAATGAATAAAGCAGGATGCTCTCTGCAGTTTAGATATTGACACAGATATTTGCGAGTTGCCTCTTTTTCCGGAGAAGAAGAAATAAATTCTTTCTTCCAGTGCTACGTAACTCTTGCATAATAGAACAGCAGGTGTGAGGGGTGAACCTGCCATTTGTCCAACGATACGAACTCAGCTTTCTGAGAAAGGGGAGAACATAATAGAGATACCAACTTAAACATTTCCGTATCCACAGCGAGCACGTGTACGTGTTTAGGACAGGATAAAGCATACACCGACAACCTGCGTGACACAAAACAACTGAGGGCAGATAACTGCAGCACAGGTTTTCTTCTTTTTCTCTGCGACTGTGCCGGAGGTTCATTTTGGCACCAAATGAAACCATTGCTAGTCTGAAATGAGGTAAGCTGCATAACCTGGAGACAAACGAACCCATAACTGTGGTTTTGCTATTCAGAAACACTAATGCCGCTAACCAGCGACGGAAGACCAAGCGGGGTTGCGCCGTTTTCTGTGAAAGCCCAGAAAGGGCATTTACCCACAAGTTTCATCACATGCTCTTACCACAGCACCGATCTGGTGTTTGTGTTTATCAGCATCCTTTAGGCACAGAAAGGAGAGCAAGTGCATCCTCCAGCGTCGGCCTGTGCCCTCTCCGGGGCATGGCTGATCCTCTGGTATGTCTCTGATGAGCGCACACATCTGCAGGTATCAAAATATTCCCACGCCCCGGTGCTAAGCCCGGGCATTCTGAAAGACACCAAAGGAGACAGGACCGTGGTGATGATGGAGAAACAAATGCATGAGGCGGAGGGGACGACTCTCCCCACCCTGAGGGCCAGAGCACACACTGCACCCATCCATCCTGACGGGGCAGATGGCGCATGGCCATCTCACCCTCCCTGGGTCCTGGGACAGGAGAGGGACACTACTCAGCTTCCAACACAGCCAGCAGCAAACAGTCTCTGTATGAGCATCCTACAGCAAACGTGTATGAGAAGGTAAAACTCATGTTACAGAGAGTGCTGGCCTGATAAACAACCCCCACAATACCCCAGTCTGATGGAGGGGAGCAGGAATCCTCTGCTGAGCTGTGCTCTACAGTTCTTCCCCAAATGTACTTGGTCTCTGGAAAAGCGCGTGTGCGGTGGCATTAAAAGCAGGGTACAAGCCTGCCTGTCACTGATGAAGTAGCTAAAGAATGGCTCGATGTGCTGTGAAGTACAGAACACACAGCATTGCTAAGAGTGTAGAATAAATTGCCCAAGATATTCTAGATAAGAAACAATATGTCACATAATTAAAGACACGCTAATGCACAAAAGAACAGGCTTGAGGTGGCAGACTCAGCTTGGCATTATCATTTCTTAGGCTTTCCCTCCCCGGGCGGTATATATAATTATAGCATTGCTACAGGACCCAGCAGGAATTTTACTGTGGACTATCGTAATTCCCAGAGTAAATATCTGTAGTGAAGCCATTCACTTTGTTTGCTTGTTTTTAGTTTTTCAGGGACGGTTGGGCTTGAGCCATCCTTACCCTGAAACTCAGTGACCTTTATTCTGTCATTTAGCTCACCAGTAGCTTGTCTAAGTGTCTGCTTTTAATTGATAGGAAGTTAAAAGCAGGTTTCAAGTCTGCATAAGTCTTATTTTAAGGCAGAACTTGACCTCCTGTGAACCGTTTATACTTTGAACAGTGAAGACTGATGTCTCTGGTGACTCTCTCAGCTAGTATCACCGCACAAGCTAGCTTCTGTTATACTGGCTTTTGTTTCCATAATTGCTGTCCTCATAACAAGCAAAGCTGCCTTTGCTCGGCCAGGCTTAAAATGATGAAACCAGGCAGCGCATCTGAGACTTCTCTCCTCCCACCGCCCGCTCAAGTGAAGAATTAAGCCATGTTCACGAACATAATTCCAGCTATTTGCTTGGTATCCTCATACACCAGTCAATGTTAGGCAGCTACAGAAAACGAAATGCACAAACAATAAAACAAAAGTACAAAGAGCAGCTTAATACTACAGTAAGCAACTTCAACAGCTGTCTTGGTTTATCCTCCTCACAGCACAGTGTTTTCTTCATTCCCCAGCAAGCGTCTCTTCCAAAAAGAAAAGTAAACCTTTGTTAGTGCCTACCATTTGGGCAGAGCTACATAAAGTTGGCAAAGATTTTCTTCATCTGTTTCCCGTTTAAAAGATAAGGCTCTATTTGCCTTTTACACTACTGTGAGGTTCGTGTTTCTATAAGTTCACGCTTTCAATGTGCAGAAATCCATTTTGTACAGGCACTATATATATATCTATTTACGGCGACTCACTACTATTTGCTGACTTAAGGATTCTTAGGATCTTCCAAAAAAATGGCAAAGAAAACATCAGATTCAGTAAGAGAAACATTGAGGCTGGAAAAATTAAGACACTCTTTCTCTCCTCATTCCCCAAATACAGGCAATACAAAATGCTCAGGTTTCTACAAACGCCACATTAGCTCTAAGTCATTCAAACAGGAGTGTGTAAGAATCCTCCCCTTCCCATGTTCAGACCAGTCTTAGAGGCAGAGTCTCGTTTGCTGTTAACTTGTCCCACATCCCTTGTTTAGTTTGCCCTCCCCTCCAACTTCCATCTTGCAATGGTTGCCCTTGTTTGCTCAACTCTTTTGAAGAAGGAGCAGAATTTCTCAGGCTGGGAACGCACGTGGCTCCTTGAGTCATTCTGTAAATGAATCCTACAATCGCAGAATCTCCCGAGCTGGCAGGGCCCCCCTAAGGCCCATCAGCCCAACTCCTGGCCCCACACAGGCCCAGCCCCATCACAGCAGATGGCTGAGAGCGTTGGCCAGACGCTGCTTGAACTCAGCCCAGCTCGGGGTGGTGACCACTGCCCTGGGGAGCCTGTGCCAGGGCCCCACCACCCTCTGGGGGAAGAACCTTCTCCTGATCCCCACCCTAACCCTCCCCTGGGGCAGCTCCAGGCCATTCCCTGGGGTTCTGTCGCTGGGCCCCAGAGGGAGGAGATCAGCGCCTGCCCCTTGGCTCCCCCTCGGGAGGAAGCCGTGATGCATGAAGACAGGAGCCCTGCAGTTGAAAGTAAAGAAGATCACAGGCTTATCAGAACTAATAATTCCACAACTTAATCTCAGTTCATCTGAGAACTGAGTCCAAGTTAGTTGCACCGAAACTGTGAGCAAGGAAATAAGGGGGAAGGGTGCTTCTGCTGCTCCGTCTCAGAGGGACAATACGACTGCTGTCCAGCTTTGCAGTACTTGGAGGAAAGCAGTGCTCAGGGAAAGATCGTGAGGAGTCATCCCTGTGCATCTGAGGGCGCTGGAAGCGATGAAGGCAGGCAGAGGAGCCACCTCCCAGCCAAAGCACACTGCCATGTGAGCCAGGGGCCTGGACCCTCCTTGGTGCATTCTGACACAAGCACCTCCTCCTGGGAGGGCAGTGTTCAGATAGCCAGAGAGAAAACCCGAGTACCTTCCCTGCGGCAGGTCCTTTCCATCCCGCTGATGGCACACTGTTATTGCAGACCTCAAAACACCACCAGCAGGGGCTTTACGGGCATTTCTTACCTATCTCTAACGAAGCTAATTAAATCCACACAGTGCCATAGACCAGCATGAGGCTGTAGGATCCAGCTACGTGTGTTTGCACCAGCAGTATATCGACCTGGTTATTTCCAAATTCGATATCAGCATACAAATCCTGCTTTCAGTTCTGACTCTTGAGGCACATCTTTCTGCCTGGCTTGTCAGTGAACTCCATCTGGGAACGCAGCACTGTACTTGCACTCCTGAGACGCTCTGCGTGCTGCTGCAAGCCTCAACACGATTCCCTGGACTCAGCTTGGGCGGAGAGGGAGCAACCCTGTTACAAAAACGTGCCCGCAGATAAATTCTTGAAGTATGTTGATTTTCATGTAACACCGTTTTCTTAAAAGAAAGTTGACGGTACAGCAGGTTCCAACCTGAATCCCCTAGAGCCTGGGTCCACCGTTGTGCCCAGGAGCACGCGGGTACAGTCGCCTCTGGAAGACCCCGGAGCACTGATATGTAGCAAGCTTTCAGCAGGGCCCATTGAAAGGGACAGAGCCGAGTGCTGGCTCTCTCCCTGCGCAGATGAGGTACTCCAGCTGGACGTAGTGCTGGCCGGGAGGAGACAGAAGACCAAATCTCTCCAATTTAACCTGTAACTTCCAGCAAGTTACGCTGCCGCACTAATTTCCGGTGCCACTGTTGCTTTAGAAACTTACCGTGAGGAAGGCACGTGCTTTGCCCCACAAGATTGAGTCCCAGAGGAGCTACTACAAAATTAATAAGAAGTGAGTTTACTCAGCCCACACAGATCTGTCTAAATAGAGTCTTCCCAAAATAACCTGATTTCAAAGGCTTTTAAAAAAATGCACACATAGAAATTGTTTATTCCCAAAGAGATGAACCAAGCCGTTCTCTGCACTCTAAAGTCCTTTCCAGAACTGGATTCCTTCCATGCTGCCTTTTCATCTAAACACATTTGTTTTATTTCAAGCGGTGGGTTTTA
This sequence comes from Psophia crepitans, assembly GCA_013399095.1. NCBI lineage: Eukaryota > Metazoa > Chordata > Aves > Gruiformes > Psophiidae > Psophia > Psophia crepitans. The sequence goes on along the minus strand of VWZZ01004536.1, from coordinate 34,259 downwards.
ATGTCTGTGTCTCCTGAACCTCATCTACCTCAGACTCAGCAAGAGTATTGGTGTCCCTTACGGGATAGCATCACAGAATGTTTTATGTGCTCTGACCAGCAGTCTCCTCTGTAATATTTTGGTCCAACGTTTCCTGGGTTATTTAATCTCAGCTTTTTAAAAATGGAGCGTCCTGTAAAAGGAAACTGCATTAGAGGGAAAGTGATAAATGCTTCATTCAGTGTGCTTGGCCAAAATAGCTCACTGAGTCTTGGAATGAAAAGACCCTTGTCCATAACAACACAGACACAATTACAAGCACAGACAGGATGGGTTTGCCTGGAAGGGGAAAATGCCTTGTAGCATTAAGGAGGAAGGGTGAAGTCTCTCAATGGGTAAGGCAATGGGGTTGATAATCATTAGGACACTTATACTGGGGAGCGGGGAAGAGAGGGGAGGTCAGAGGTGCGTAAAGGGAACGGCAAAGCGAACCTCCCGTCTTCCAAAGGAAACCCCTTCCCCTCGTTCCCTCCCTGTCTCCCTTAAGAGATTATTTTGGATAACTCTTCACAGAAGCATTCCAAGGAGAGAAAAACAAATTATCACTCCCTCCTCCTCCATTGCTCTTTCTCAGTCGTGCCTTCGGGGATGGTTGAACACTTGCTCCAAGCCTTTCCTATGGCACCCTCCTCTTCAGTCGTGTCATTTGCACGTTACTCGTCTTCTTTCGTGCGCTCATACATTTTGCACTTTGCCTTCCGCTTCCACCCCTTCATCTTGGCCCTCCCTTTTGCTTCTCTGATCGCGATCTGCCGTTCCCCTTTAACTCCTCAGAACTCCTCTCTCCCGAGGGATTCCTGTTGCAGGTGGCAGCAGCAACAGCAAATTGAGGTGCATCTTAGAAGCTGAAGCCACAGGACTTGGATAAGGATTTGTGGACAGATCCCACAGCAGTGCTGAGAGGGATCCTACAAAGACTTCGTTTGTTAACGGGGATCAGTCAAGCATGGTCCCTTTTTTATTTGCCATCGGTTAATGACTCCCCAGGCCAAGTCAAATTACCCGACAGGGTTCGTATCAGCATGAACGCTATCTTGCAGAACTGCAGCAGCACTACCGGCCTCAGAAAGGAAGCTTGGCTGAGGCTCAGCACTTCATAGTGCTCCCTTCTCGCTTCCCTGAAGGCAACTCAGAATTTGGTCTCAATGGGAAGGTCCAAACAAGCAGCAGTTGTGCCTAAACCAAACATTTTATTCTGATAACGAAGTTACCAAAAACCCCAAAAAAGTTAGTCTTTTGGTAGGGCTGTAGATGCAGAGTAGCTGTCAGATGTAGGGAACGCTGCTCTGTACTTCCACAGTGCGGTAACTGTTTCTGAAAGGATCTTTCAGATGTCACAGCATTTCTGGCCCTTCAGGGAGTGCTGCTTTCAGTTTCTCCCTTGATCACAAGTTCTCTGACAGGACTGCATTGGAAAAAAAAATGGTTATTTGCAAGCTCTTTTCAGGCTCTACTCTTTTCATGCTCACAATCACTAGACTTCTGTGAAACACACAGGCGGCAGAGACAAGGCTTATATATTCACCCCACTTAGCAGTGCACGGGAAATTTAAGGTAGAGAAGTGCACAGCGTAGTGAACCGTGCCCAGGACTCACAGTGAGGAGACCCAGGCGCTCTTCTTGCTTCTGCAGACAACCCGCAGTGACATGAGACCGAGAATCTGTGATCCGGCTGCCTACGCTGGAAAAAACATTATTTATGCATCACTTTACTTCACCACCACAAAATCTGCAAATATAAAGAAGAGTCATGTGTTTTTAGCGGGAGGAAACGATATCCCATCCCTCGCCACGGGAACAGAATCTCTGAAGACAACTTGCTCTCATAGCACTCTGCTTTTGGAGAGCAATAGGATGTGATCTGTTCCGAGGCAAAGTGCTTTCTGAAGAGCCTGCTGCATGCTTTCCAGATGGGCTTTGCATTCTCTCTCCATACTGTTAGGGGACACTTAAACAGCGCTGCCAGCAGCAGGAAGTTGCTGATGTGCTTGCTCGCGTGTTCTAAGATGTCTTAAGGTGAGCTGCCAGATTTTCAAACAGAGGTTTTTCTGTTTTGCGTGCCAAATATTCCTTAAAGAAAACGCACTCTGTTTTCTCTTGTCTGGCATGTCACTCAGTTGCCCCACTGGCCTGGAAATTATCTTCTAGTCACATTGCAGAGTAAGAGAAAACAATTTTTGCTCCTTTCCTTGGAAGACGTCCCTAGTGAAACAAATAAATAGCTGGTTAAATTACATCTTCCTAGTGAACGCACTTCATGTAAAAATTTTTGTCTGTTGATGTTGCTGTCCCCTTTCAGGTAGATGATTATCTGTAGCAATGCCAGAAGCCCTCACGGGCCTTGTTTGCAAATGGAAGGTTGTCATGGCACATGCCAACATGATGTCTTACACCGCTGCCCAGACATGGCTGAAATCACTTCCAGCCTTTACTTGACGCTGTTGTGGGAACAGGGGGAAGTCCGTCACAGAGCTTGTCAACCCACCTAACACAGTGCGAAGGAAATTCTTTAACCTGAACTAAAAGTTAACCCAGAAGCCTGTTACCATCTTGGCCTACTGATGCAAAGCACAACTGGTTTTGCCTTCACCTGTCAAAATGAAAAATGTGCAGCTTAGTTATTATTTTTGTATTGGAAATTAGAAATTTCTTCAAGACTGAAAAATGCCAAAAGCCACAGACAATTCCTCAGGGAAAGAACGTCCCCTCCTCTCCTCCCCAACAGCCAAAACGGGTAGAAATTTACTCACTTAAGTAAATATACATCAGCTCATACACATCTGCTTAGTCTGAAATGTAAGGGCTAAAGCATGTGATCTTTTTTCTTGTTCCTTTTTTAATTCTCGCCAGGTGTCTCATCCGATCTCAGAACCGCGAGGCACAGAATATAAATCAAGATTACCAAACTCTGATTTTCCACCTCAGTCTGCGCTTAAAACTACAGGGTCAAGGAGGCATTTCCAAACTAAGGCTTAAGGCAATACTGTTTTAAGGTATAGCTGTCTCTGCCTTTCCCATCCTGGGTTTCATTCTCCCACTGTGAAATACCATCCTTTAACAAGGCTAGTTCAACTCTCTGGGTAATCGCGCTGTGAACCGAGTGCAGAACACAGCTGCCAGCCGTTCCTAACCCCAGAACCTCCACGAGAGAAGCTGTGGCAGCTTAACCACCCCCAGAAGAGGCTTACGCGCACGCCTGCCGCACAGACACGGCAAAGCCAAACTCCTTCTTCCTTTCTCCCAGGGAACCACACAGCTCCTGATTTGGTAGATGAAACACGTTTTCTTTAAAATTGTACAGGAAATGCTGTGAAAGAAAAAAAAGCATCTTCAAAATACTTTCTTTTAAAAATAACCCGTTTATCCCCTAATGCAAATAGCTTAATAGTGATGCACAACGCAATCTGCATCTGCCTTCTCCTCTGCCTTTTTCTGTCCTACCTGCTTCCCTTCAGCTTATACCACACTTCTTCCCTGGTGGCAGAGCCTCTTCTCCATGAAGCCACCTCCCACCCGATTATGGAGTTAAAGAAAACTTAACTAGGACATAACAAGAATTGTGTTGCTGCTACCTTCCTGGCTTAATCTGTTTTTTAAAAACCCTGGTTTTCCCTGTGCCCACTTCACAGTGGGGGTTTTTTCAGGCAAAAACTCTTCGTTTCGTTGTACAGCACCTAGCACAGGCCCATTTCGTAGTTTGTGTAGCTGCTTTTTGGTGAAACAGGCAGTAAAAGGAGGGAAAAAACAACAGTTTCTTCATGCTGGAGATGAGCAAAACAATTATCCACCAGAAAGCAGCGTTTGCCTGTTAGTGGTTGGTCTTCACATCGTATCCGCTCCCATCGACTTGAGAAAGCCACCACCTCCCTTCACTTCTGTGTGTATATAAACAGACACACGTGTGTGTATAAATGGGCACACGTGTATATAAACACCCAGAGAAAAGCTACATTTCTGACACAACAGGGTGGCCAGAGCAGCTGGAACAAGCCCATACTGCAAACCACGCAACATGGTGCGCTCGGGCTGCAGATCTGCCCAGCAGCCTGTGCTGGGCTGAGGCACAGGACAAGGTCACCCCGGTCTGTGCTGCTCGTTCCCTGCATGATGCCAGGAAAACCCCCTTATGCACAAAGACGCTGGCCGCCTTTTTGTAAAATGAAAGCGGTATGTATCTCTAAGTGCCTTTTACTGATTTCAGTAGGAGTTGCACTCGATAGCGAGTGGAGGAAGTACAGGATCCATAGAATCACAGACTGGTTTGGGTTGGAAAGAACCACAAAG
>VWZZ01004536.1:674-29555 GCA_013399095.1 Psophia crepitans | reverse complement strand
TGCTGCCCACACTGGTTTGATGCAGCCCAGCACACGGGGGGCTTTCTGGGCTGCCAGCGCACGCTGCCGCCTCATGGTGAGGTTCTCATCAACCAGCACCCCCAAGTCCTTCTCCTCAGGGCTGCTCTCCATCCATTCTCTGCCCAGCTTGGCGTTGTGCATGGACACAACTGGCAAATCCATCCCTGGTTTCGCCCATACTCGATGACTTGCATGTCACAGGTGTCACTCAGCCGCTCAGAACAGCTCTTTTGAAACCTCGGAGTTTCCCTTTAAGCTCTGATGAGATCTGTGTCATTCAGCAGCTCATTTTACTTCCTCAGCATTTTCTCACTTCCGCCGCATACGTCCTGGCAGTCGCGATCAGATTGTTTCCAAACAGCGCCCTTCGAACACGGGGAAGTTTTAAGCACCGGGTCTGATCTCACACCGGCGCCGAGCCAGCAGAACATCACTAAGTCAATAGTTACCCTGGATTGCTATTAGGATCGAAGGGGTGAAAAGGCGATCCAGACTTATTCACAAAAAGCATGAACAACATCCTGCAAATGATTGAGGTCTGTCACTTTTTAGGACCAGAAATCCTGCTGCCAAGAGAACTGAGTAGCATTAGCTGACCTCTATCAGTGTCACCATCAGAAATCCGGAGAAGCTCTCGCTGATCCTGGAATCACACTGGCACTGTAGGGAGCGTACACCTTAAAAAACCCCAATCAATCTAAAAAAACTTTCCAAGGGACGTTGAATTTTTGTTTTCCACTATTCCTCCTCCCACCTAGTGAAGCAGTAGCTCTTCCTCTGTCGTACAAAATTGCAGTTTGACTTTTGCCGCAGCACACAGCACAAGAGCTCGCTTCTTCCTTCTGCAGCTCTGTTCTCGATTTCTGAGGAGTCCTGCCTGCTTTACCCCAGTCTGGACGAGCAGAGAATCAGACATTCCATCTTCGGTGCTTTTGTTTCAGAGATAAATGACCGTGTTTTGCTGCTTTCCCCACGGCCTGTTCCAGAGATCTGCTGCCAATTCAGACTGGCTCAGTGTCAAGACTTGACACACAGTGAAAACAGTCGAAAAATAGCAACGCTCCATCTGACGGGCTGATGTGGAAGTTTTGTGCCCTCGGAGCTGGAACGGCTGGGAAGGTATCAGACCCACAGCCTTCTCAGATACCTGTTTCTATTAGAGTGCTCTGCAAAAGTTTACTCCTGGAGTTTTGGACAAGAAGCAGATGACTCAAGAAGCTTAAACATTGAAAGGAGTGAAAGGGGGAAGGGAGGGAGGAAAGAGAGATGCAGCTAATTGCTACAGAACGTGTGCAAATATAGATGTGCAGCCAAGCAGGACACATCGATGTGTCACGTTCGGACAGAAGATAAGCTGAAGGCCGACTAGAGCAGTGCTGCAAAGACAAACTGATGACATGCAATTAAAGTCTCTTTTGCAAAGAATGGTCTAGTTCCAGTGCTCGATCCCCTGCAAGGGTTCACAATTGGGTTAGAACTTTTCTCAAGGAAAAAAAATCATCTGCTTCCTGCCTTAGCTTAAAGACACTGAAAGAAATCAGGCCAGATTCATTCCTTTGAGGCTGTTTCTAGTGATCCATCAGAAAGGAACATCTCCATAAACGCTTCAGACATTTCACCTCCATCAGTGATCACATCCGCACTGGTGGAAAGATCGCAACGAAACAGACCCCGTTTCCACGGGGAAATTTGACATCAGCTCCAGAGCGGGCAATGAGATTCACACCTTAAAGCAGTTTGCATGTGGGGCACTGTTTTGGAAGCAAGTTTTAAGTTAGAGCAACTACCTTATCAGAAACTTCCCCTAGGACTACAACATGTGGGAGGCAAAAGAGTTCAGTGCCAGTCAGAAACCTGCCAGCTGCTCATGTCGTGTTGTAATGTGCGTAACTCCTTAAACAACGATTTAGGCCCCGGACTGTAGCTTCAGCCTAACACCTGCTTCCACACAAAGTCTGGCCTAAGTTCCCCATGCAATTTGGAGTGGAAGCTTCACCCTGCAGCGTGAGGCTGTATAGGAAATGATCTGTTTATTTTTGTTTCTTTTCTGTGAGCGCCCAGAGCCACTGACTAAGCAAAAGGAGAGTCTCCTGCTTCTCTGCTCCTCCTGGGGCTGGAGAGCAAACCCAGGAACAGGAGGGAGACGTTTTTCATCTCCCATTGCCAAGGAATGGGTTATGGTACTGTTACTCACAGCACGCAGAATTTTATTCCGCTGTCATCTCACCTGTGAGAGACACTAATTAATGCAGAAAGATTTTTTTTTTCCCAGGATGTGTGCGATAGCTAAAATGTCAGCTTCCACCTTTCAACGTTGACAGTTAAAAAAAACCCAAAAGAAAACTTTCTGCTTGTCAGCTGCTGGGGTTTGCTTGAGGGAGACTCACGGGGAACTGCTCAACACTTTGATTCCGTATGGGGGTGTCTCCTCCTTCTTTTAAAAAGTCTCTTTTAGGACTAGGACTGCATTTCAAAACCTTCTAACATAAGTGCCTGCCTAAAAATAGACTTTTTGAGAAACTCTTCAGTAAAGCACAGCGCAAACTCCCGCTGTGAATGAGAAAACGAACATGATAGGGGCTCGGGCTTGTTGTGACAGAGACATTCTTTGGCCACCCCAGCAGGCCGCCAGCTTGGAAATGGCATTGAAATCCCTTCAAGGGACAGCTGGAAGTGACTGTGGGAGAAAGGGGGGCACTGCCCAGAGCCCAGCCTCAGCCAAGTGATTCCGGCTGCCAAAGTGCTCCCAAGGGATGGGTGGCATTTTCTGCAGGGATGGCTGGAGCAGGGCAGGAATGTTACAGCCAACAGGTGGTTAAATTCACTACACTCTGGTGACTTCTGTAAATATTCAGGAGCTACCTCTTTTCATTTAAAAATAAATAAATCAACAAATCTCTTACCCTACATTAAAAGCCTTGGTGCTACCGCTTATCGTAACTAGTTTGTTACCTCTGCTTCAAAGCGCGGATTTCTACATCCTCGCTGCTACCCACTTTTGGCTCCCGGCAAAAAGATTTTTTTCAGGTCTCTGACTGTTCTCAGGGCCGTCACCCTCGGATATAAAGAGTAGGGTGTTCTCCTGCACTGCGCACCGACGGACCCGTCCGAGGGCGAATGGCAGACGGTGCGAGAGGACTTAGTTAGCATTCCCACGCCGACATGCCGCGTCCTCACATCCACGACTCACACGTGCTCAAAGTAGGCAGACCGTGTATCCAAGGAATCGTTAAGCCAGGGAGTCCCAGCTCCCACCCAAATCATACTGGTTTTTCTTTTTCCATGCAGGACCATTTCTTAGCTTACTGGATTCAGTGCTTCTAGGATTCACTGTTTCAGCTTCTCTGCACCACCATGAAAGAGGCCGATTTAAAATTCCCCAGAAATCTGTCCCTTAATTATAAGATTTCCAGAGCTGCTGTTTCAAACAAGGAGCAGCTCACATGAGATTTGTGGTTTGCAGTGATAGAGTCAATAATACTGACCTGCCGCACCTCTCGGGAGCTTCACATTCCTCAACTGACATAGCAAAGGATATTTTTTCCTCTGTAAAGCACAAAATCCCCCAGAAATTGAAGTGAAAGCTGCATGAGATCATCTACTGACCGAAAGAGGAGGCATATCAGTCACTCTAGGTAACGCAGCTGACTGCCTTCCTATTGAAGGACCATTCCCTGGGAGGCAGATACCTCCTGTCTTGGCATGGAAGGCATCTAGCAGCCTCCCTCCTGCGTTACCTCGGGGGTGCGCAGACAACCGACGAGATTACCGTCAGCCTTACAGGCAGACAGTTCCAAGAGTGTCACATAAAGAAGAGACAAAACAGGCGCAGCACATCATTGCTCTCTCACGGGACTGAAAGCAACAGGCGCTGCTGTAGAAATACCTATTTTATTTGGATTTCGGGTTCTGTACTTTAGAAGATCCTAAACCAATTTCCAAACCCCAGCCCTAATTCTGGGGAGGGTTAAGGTCAACTGTAGCCTTACTCGCTGGAGTTGGAAGTGACCAAAAGGAAACGGAGCGAGAACTGGGTGGGTACAAGAGGCCAGGAACTCATCGCCGTCTTCCCTTCTTTGTGGCTCCTCTCACAGCTCGTTGGACACGTTAGATAGAGGGAAGGCAGGGGCAAGAGGGGGGCACTCCCTGCCCCCTGTGCTCCAGAGCTCCTGCGCAGAGCTCCTCCCCAGGGTGCGAGAGGCATGTGGTGGGGTGACCCTGGCTGGAGGCCAGCCGTCCCCCACAGCCGCTCTGTCACTGCCCCCCTTAACTGGGCAGGGGAGAAAGGGTGTAACGAATGGCTCGTGGGTCAGGATAAGGACGGGGGAGATCGTTCATCAGTTACCATCCTGAGCAAAACAGGAATTCATCTGATTTATTACCAAGCAAAAGAGAGCAGAGCAGTGAGAAATCAAACCAAATCTTAAAACACCTCCCCTCCCCACCCCTTACCCCTCCCTTCTAAACCTCCCTCCCAATCTCTCCCTGCTCCCCACCAGCGGCACAGGGGGACGGGGATGGGCGTTACAGCCAATTGATCACACGATGTCTCTGCTACCCGTTCCTCCTTGGGGGGAGGACTCCTCGCACTCTGTCCCTGCTTCAGCGTGGGGTCCCTCTCACGGGAGACAGTCCCCCACCAACTGCTCCAGCGTGAGCCCAAGTGCAAGCCAAAGTAAAATGCTGGCTGCGCTGGGGCGGGGAAGGGAGGCAACCCGTCACTGCCCTGTGCTGCGGGAAGGGCACGAGGCGTTGCAGCGGGTCACGGGCTGGACCCAAGGCAGCTGTACCATGTGGATTTGGCCAGGGGCAGGCACTCAGGAGGGCTACGTTAAGCAAGAACGGAGGCTGCAAGGGGTGTGAAGTAACCCTTCCCTTCTGTGCCGTATCCGCAGGAGTGCTGTGTCCCGGCTGCACTCTGCGCTTCAAAACAAGGTGTGGACAAACAGGATCAGCTCCCGAGGATGTCAGTGAGAGCCACCAGAAGTCTGGAAACCACATGGCCTGTGAGTAAAAGGAAGGCAGAGTCAGTACATGGCCTGTTATTTACAAAAATAGCAAAGGGGAAGGAGACAGTCTGTGCAGCCATGTTTCCTTTCATCGGGGCAGGGCAAGGTGTACCTGAACTGTACCAAATGAAATTTAGGTTAAACACCACGGACAAATCTTGTAGCTGCAAGGATAATGAGGTGTTGAATGAGCTGCCTGGGGAGATGGGGATATTTCCAGCACAGGGATGTTGCTATAACAGGTTAGGCAAACAGGTGTAGTTAGTCCTGCTCTGGGGTATGAGAAGAAACAGGAAGAGCTTGTGAGATCTCTTGCAGACTTATCCTGTAGTCTGGAAGAAGCACTGAGTGTGGTGAGCAGTTTCAGTTCCTCCTTTCTTCTACAAGTGAAAACCAGGGTGCAGTATGTTTTCCGAACACAGCTCTTGACCAGCCCCATACTCCCCCTTTACCTGGCCAGTCCAACCTCTCCCTTCCTCCTCCTTCCCCCTGCCTCAAGACCACACATATTAGTTTTCAGATATTTCACATTCCCTATCAGGCCCTTTCCCAGTGCTCCCTCACTCCTTCCCTCAGGATTTAACTTCCATCACCACCCCACCTCCCCCGCAAGCACCAGCTGACTGCTGAGGCTCTGACCGGGCACATATCCCACGCAGTCCCTGGCACTTCACTTGGCTTTGCAGCCTGCTGCTTCTGCGTCAGGCTGGAATAAAGCCTTGTGCGCCTTGCCGCTGAAATATCACCTGTCCGCTGATACTGGCTTGCATAATAAAGACAGAACATACTCCCTACCATGTGGCTCGGCTAGAACCGAGACCAGCAACGCTGCCGGGCCCTCTTGCTGTCCTCCCACTCCCACCCAAATCGATCAGGTCAAGTGCCACCCAGTATTTTGCAAGGGCTGAAGAACAGACTTGTTTTCTTGCTCGGCAGACAGAGCCAGAGCACAGAGCCTTGCCCAAGGATAGCTTCCTCTTTGCTAAGTGCATTTCACTGAGAATCCGTTGGTGGTTTTCAAGATTTCTGTTCCTGCTCTGGAAGTTGCCCCTCTCTGGCATTCCATGGTCAGACCACATGTGGCAGTTCAGGCCCAGCCGGTAACCGAGCACCAAGCAGCCGCTGGCCCAGCCCTCCCACCCCAGTGGGATGGGGAGGAGAAGGGGGAAAAAACTGGTGCACTGAGATAAAGACAGTTTAATAGGATAACAAAGGAAAACAGTAGTAGTAGTAGTAGTAATAATAGTAACAGTAGTAATAATAATAATAATAATACAAGTGATGCACTAGTGCAATTGCTCACCACCCGTGGGAGAAACACCCCGATGCCCAGAGTGTTTCCAAGCAGCGATCCCACCCCCCAGCCCCCTTCCCCAGTTCTATCTGGAGCACGATGTGACATGGCAGGGAATGTCCCTCTGGCCACCCTGGGTGAGCTATCCTGGCTGTGCTCTCCCAGCTTCTTGTGCCCTTGGCAGGGCCTGGGAAGCTGAAAAGTCCTTGACAGTGTAGACACATCAACGACCCAGCAGCAACTGAAACCATCAGTGTGTTATCAACATGATGCTCATCCCAAATCCAAACCACAGCACCACACCGGCTGCTAGAAAGAAAATTAACTCTTATCTCAGCCGAAACAAGGACACTGGGTCTGGTGCCTGCTCACAGCCTTAGGGACAGCTGCTACAAAGACAGTGGGAAACACAGACGAGCAAAATGGGTGTGACTTTCCAATGACTACTTTTCAAAAAAGCCTTCAGGAGCTTAACGTACAGCAAGCACTTCGTACCCAGCTAGAGACGGTCCCTTTTCAGCCACGCTGCCTGACAAAACAAAAATCATTCCATCTCCGTGTAGCTCAACTGTTTCATCACAGATAATGCTGGAGCAAAAACCCTCTCCCTGAAACTGGTCATGGACCGCCTCTTGGTGATGCAAGTCAGCCCTGCTGCCGGCTCCTAGGTCCTGTTTGGTCAGGGCCTTCCCCCCCATTTCAGGATGAGTGGCTAACGAGTCGCAGTCACCTCCTCTGCCTACCAAGACACTGACTGACATCCAGCTTAGCCATGCTGCCTTACTGACACAGCATTCACGCCGAGGATTCTGATACCTTCTTCCAGCTAAAACTTGTGGCAGTTCTGCCTGCCCCTGCCCCCACGAGAGTCGAAAGCTTTAGTGATAGATTTACCAGCGAGCAACCATTCCGACAGCCCAGTCCCACAGGAGAGTTCTGCCTCCTGTAGCCTCTTGCTTGTCATCCTGTTTCTCCTGAAGGTCCCATGCCCAGGAGCCCTAATCCTCCGGGAAAATTTATCTCGGTTGTCCCTGTAATCAGGTGTATAGAAGCATACAGCCTTTCAGGCAGACACCACGCTCCGCAGGCAAAGGAAGCACTTGCAGTTACAGTGAAGCCTGCCAGACAAGTTTTCCTTTAACCTACCACCTGATAAGTAGAGAGCTTTAGCACTGCTGTCAGAGTTCCCTGAAGCAAAGGCTATAAAGAAGTAGGATTTGGCAAGAGCTGCTGTCATCTGCAAGGCTGCCTCTTTGATCCTCCTTACGCTTCTGTAAGCACGCCAACATCTCTGCAAAACAGAGCAGCAGAGCTGCTGCATGAAGGCAATCTCCTCCTCACTTCCTTTTTCCCTCCGACGGAGTTTTTGCTTGGTGACATTTCTGGTTTTACACAGTAAGGAAACCCCCACACCTCCCTCTCCACAGCCTCTACCTCTTTACTGCAACATTTCTGTTTCAGCTCATGGTAACCCTGACCCAAAGAAGTAATGCTGACGAGGAGACAGGACGCTGGTCTGCAGGTGAGGAGACCCTCACGCTGCCAGCCGTGCCTCCGGCCGGATGCAAACCCAAGCAATCAAGTTTCCCTCGTGCTGCTTTAGACTGGCAGCACTGCAGAACCGCAGCGGGTTGTTGCGTCTTTGCCGAGCACGCTGCCTACAAATGGTCCCCTGAAGCAAATCAGGACTGAGTAACCCAGGCTGGCATTAGACGCTGCACATACCGTCTCCTGGACGCCAGGAAAATAGAGGACTGCAGATAAACTGTGATAAGTGATGGCCAGGGTACACGCACCGGTCCAGGCATGGACTCCATGCTGTGTTACAGGTATTTCCTCTGATTTCTCACTGTATTTTCAGCACCAGATTATGTTGCACAACAGCTGCAGAGTAATTAACAAAGTCAGGTAGGAAACCTCGTCCTGAAGAGTCAGCTGTCACCAGGGCCTGACTCTGCTGCGCCAAAAGCTGTGGCAGAACCCCAAGCAGCCTTCTCCAGGGGCTCGCCTTCACGTACTGCCAACATCAGCCTTTCCGAACGCCGCCATCGAAGACATCACTCAAACAACATCAGTAAACATTCGGGGGTTTCCCTCTAGCACTCTCCTGATTTCGATAAGCAACAGTCGCACTTCTGAACCTTTTTGCCGCCTTCTTTCAAACCCGGTAACTCTGGCTTTCCTGTCGGTGTACTAACACAGGAGGTTAGTCTGTAAGAGAAGGACCAGGCACTGGAGGACTACACGGTGCTACGCAAGGGCTGGCAATTATGGCTTAAAGCATTTGAAGTCAAAGTCCCCCTTTACTCATGTAATAAAAAACTCTGTGTACTTCATTAAAATTTATCCGACGTGTTAATAATTCAATATTCACTGATTAACGGTATAAAAGTACAGGTGGAAATCAGAGTCAAACAGAAATGAGGATTTTGCTTGAGACCCTTTGTACATCGTAGATGAAAGCCAAGGGAGATAAAAATATATGTACAACTAGCATGCGAGCTTTCACTTGCAATTATGACCAAACTACCAAATCCTTTTACTACTTACGCTTCACCAGGCTGTTTCTGGTTTTGAAAGGAACAAACCACGTCCAAGCTACTGAACTATACTTATCTAGGGAGCATGAAATCAGAGCTTCCCGACATGTGCCTTTACAGTTAACATCCACCACATAATTAGTACTTTCTTTAAGAACATGTGTTTTTAAGTGGAAGCATCTTTGGACCCTTTGAATAGGTATTTTTAGCTTCAAAACCAAACAGAATTTGGACAGTCAAAGCACTGTCTTTATTCTGTGTCGGTATAGCAGCCGGTACAACTGGTCTTGGTTCACAACCAGAGCTCCTGCAAACTGCCACAGCATTCTTTTAAAAAACAAACAAAAAAAGCCTCTCCCTGTGTCATCTACTAGCGTGGGAATTGCATCCTTTAGAGGATCTTGCATTTTGCATGGCTCTGGGTTCTTGCCTTTTTAGGGAGAAATGGAGCCCTGTCATTTACCAATACTTTAAAGAAGAGACGCAGTGTTAGGCTCCCCTTCATTTGCTGCCTGCAGTACAGTTCAGTATTTCAGTGCCACAGTTGCTGGCATGATCTTGAACAGAATTGGAGAGCGAGAGCCAGAGAAGTACAGTCTTCATGGTAAACATGGCCTGAATTCGTTGACCCCAGGCAGCGGGCCAGGCCCAGAAGTTATCACTTTGCATTTGATCTTAAATGTTAGGCTTCTGCGAGTATCTATATTTAACGGGTTTATCCCCTGCTCACATGTCTTATTCTTTGTATAGTCATTTGTACCAGCACAGAGAGACGTGGAAATTTGTCTGGATCAGTGCGGTAACATCTGACATGCGCTCACTTAACCCTTCTCTCCTGCATATTCATCAGTCCATCTCTTTCTCTCGTTCTCTATTTACATCTAAGACGACATTTCAGACAAGGGAGCAAAAGAAAAGACATCATTATTCGCTGCAGCACAAGGGACGGATTTTCCGTGGCTGCCCTCCAGGCCAGACCACGCCAGTGGCAGTACTTGGGCTTTACTGTAGCACAAGAGCAGCACAAAGCAGCCAACGCTTCGTGCCCCCTCTTCGGGCAGGTTCAAACGGCAGCGGACGGTGCAGTGGAAGGTCAGGCGGACGGCACATAGTCCGTCAGCTGGAAACAAACACCATCACCCAGACCGCATCGCGCACGTGTGCGCTCTGAACGCCAAACAAGGGAGAAACGCGGTAAGCACACAAAACCTTCCTCAGGACCCCTGACCAACAGCACATGCTTTTCCCACAGGCATTCTCAGCCTTAGACACAGCATCAACTTTTTCTGCGTGGTGCACCAGCACTCGCAGGCTCCCTCAGCAACCCGCAAGCTCATCTCCCGTGCCACCGAGAAGAAAGCCTCTTGGATGCCAGGGCAGCTGCGGCTCCTTCTTACTCAGCACGGTCTTTAGTTCTAAACACAGTTTTAGCACAATAACTCAGGTGGAAAATCAGGTAAAATCTAGGGCAGACTGACGTGGGGATCATGTTGATCGTTATTGAACAGTGTGACAGTAAACAGGGGAATAACAAGCCGAGTTGCTCCGCTTTCACCCTGCGCTGCAGTAAAGAACAGCCCAAATCATATTTGACTAACAGGGAGATAAAAATATATGTACAGGAATCTCTACGGGGAAATTAAAAACCTAACGTAATTGTAGTATTGGGAGGCTCTTCACGCTGATGTTGCGATACCAGGGGGAGGCAAAGAGAAATCTTCCATTCACTTTTGAAATGCCCCAAAAAAACCTCCACCAAAATTAAGGGTGAGGTTTGAAGTATTTAAAAAATGCCGTGCTCCCCAGTGAGGCCTGCCACCCCCCGATGGAAATCCTAAGTCTTGGGCAGGGCCAGTCAAGTTGTTTCTCCTGACAAAGCTCACCTAAAAATCCTTTTCCATTTTTTGACCTGTGTGTTGATGCACCGGATAATTTCCAAGCTGCAGGTATTCAGCTTTGTTAAAGGAACAAACAAACCTTTCCGCTGCAAAACAGTTTGAAAAAGCGGTTGGGAGGGAGAACTCGGGTCCCGTCTCTTCTCTGCCAAGCAGAGCCTTACTTATAACCCAGTGCTTTGCCATCAGAACCGCTGACTCCGCTCACTGGTTAATTTACCCCTCGTTTGTTAAGCAGCCTGCTCTCACAAGCTCAGAGTTATACTCAGAGGTATGTTCAGTTACCTTTGTGCGATAGGAAGAAATAATAATCTTGTCTGGCTAAAACAGAGCTCAAAAGTTTTCTAACCATCCTCTCAGTTCTTTCATTCCTGGAGCAGATTCTTCATTTTGAGCCGTTTCAGCACTACTAACCATGTGTCTCCTCGGCGACCTGTTGCAGAAGGGCAGTGCCCAGGAGCTGTGCCCTCAACATGTTCCATCATTTTAATGACCTCTTTCACATTGTTATCAACAGAGCGCTTCTTGGTTTAAGACCTTGATCCTGACAGTCTGAAGCATGTCTCTGGTATTCCAGAAACGGTCTGGCTGTGAGGGGATTGATAACACCATGCACGCAGTGGTGAACCCAGCAAACCTGGAAGGTGGAAGCCCTGCCCAGCTCACCAGCACCCGAGCGGGCTCCCAGCAGCAGCGCCGCCCTGGCCGGCTGCAGCAGCCCCTGCCAGCCCAGCGCTGCCAGCGGCACGGGAGTGGGCTTGATCCCAGACGGGTGGCAGAGCCGGCCAGCCAGGAATCTTCCAGGCATCACAGCTCCCACGAACTCCTGTGCCCACCTCCAAAGGGAACTGCCATTTCCCCGCCGAGGATGTGTCATCCAGGCCGTTGCTGACAAGCCATGGAAGCGTCCCACCAGCCCTGCTCGCGCAGCCGGCTCTCTGATCGACAGGGAGAGAACAGGAGCTAGACCTGAAAAGGCTTTCGGCCTCCTGCTGCGCTTAGATGATGATTTAATGCTGAAAAGTTGGCATGGCAACCAAATGCTTGGCCACAAAATGCACGGCCAAGGAACGGGTCCGGAGCGGGCCAAGCGAAAGCGCTGCCCAACTCTTCCGCGGGCAGATCTGCGCCCCACATACGCTCCTTGTCAGGGCTTCTGTAGCAGCAAGGACTACGTCAGAAGGGAGCGTTATTAATAACCGAGGCAGGTCTGCAATGAGGGAACGGCACGTTTCCCCAAAACACTTGAAACGGGCCCCAGCGCCTCTGGGGGCTCCGTTCACTCTGCCCGCCGATGGCCGCACGTTGCCAGGAGACTCTTGCTCCACACCAGGACTCGCCACCAACAGCCATTGTGCTCTGCCTCCGTGTCCCCCCTGCTTCGTACTGCTCTGCTCCCCTCGGTGGCGGCAGCCTGGCAATGCCCCGTTCCTCAGTTCTGACACAGCTACCGCGTTTAATTTGGGAGTTTTCAAAAGCTGTTTTGCTTTTTCCAGGATGATCAACTGAGCAACATCCCCAACCTGCACAACTCCAGACTTGCAACGCACAGGCTGGGAGAGCCTTGAAGTGTAGGGCTGACCGAAGGGGGAATCAGAGAGGCACACTGCGAAGGACCTGTGTCAGACAGGTCCAAGACTACTCATCTGCTGCACGAGCGCTGTGGCTGCATCTGCTGAAGCCCAAGATGTTAGGCTTGAGCACCCGGTTAGTGCACACACAATATTTTAGCGTTGCTTCTGCTGGGAATTTTTATAACCCACTAAAGCATACCCTCAGCTATTCAAAAGCTCCCAGGCTTTCGTTTGATCATATAGGGCTCTAAGAACCTCACTTGCCTTTGGATATTGGCAAGCTTAGTCTTATGCACATCAGAAAATAAGCCATTCATTCCTCAGCCTTCACAAAGTGCTTTCCTTATGCCCCTGAAGGAAACCTTTTGGATACAGACTCGCTACGAGCCAAAGCAGCGTCACCTTCCCGAGCCTGCTGGCGCCAGTGCCAATCTCTGACTTCAGAGAGCCGGGCTGTTAAGCAGATAAGTGAAGTTAAAGGCTAATCAGTTCCAGGGGCAGTTTGCCAAGTACCCTGAGCCAGGGATCAGTTTATGCCGCCATTTGGCGTTGTCTTCCAGAGTCGGAACAAGCTAAAAGGTGGCAGCTGAGGAGGAGACCGCTGCCGTGGCAGAGACCTCGGCACTGAAAGGCTCTAAGGGAACAGTGCAGCTAAGGCGTAACAAGAGAACCTACTGCTTCAGCTTCTTAAGGGGTCTCGCGAAGCGGACAGAAAATGAGTGAGGATTTTAATGCTCCATTTGCAAGGACTTAATCCCTCAGCCCGTCGCTGAACCCATGGGGAGGGCAAGTCCTTTACATGTTGTTCTCAGTGCTGTATCCAGCCTGAAGCATCGAGTCACCTTGACTTTCCCTGAATGAGAAATCCTTTGCTGGCTGCAAGTAAACTAAGCTGAGCACCCAACCTCCCTCACTCCCAGTACCTCCTTGTCTCGCTCCAGCATTCCTCTTCCCTGTCCCACACTTCAGCGCTCCCTGACCACCTCTCTTCCCTCCCTAGCGTCATCGTTTTCCAGATGCTCCCTGACACACAACAGCTCTGCCCCCCTCATGTCACTTGACCTTGTACAAAACTGAAGGGGAATTTCAGGCTCCTCGGGCAGCAAAGTAACTCCCCGGCGTGCCTGGTGACACCGCGGGCAGGTAACAGTGCAGCCGTGCAGAGAAGGGCGCACGGGCAGCGCCGAGCTGCTCATCGCAGCCTCTCTCACCACGCAGCCCTAACGACCCTGTTAGTAAGCAAATTCGTAAGGCTCACGAGGACAGCTGGTTTGTTTGTAGAGCTCCGCGGGGTAATTGTAGCTGGGCCCAATTCATCTGAACCCGCTTGCCAGCTCCTCTTTTAGTACCGCGTGGAACTGCGCACAGAAACCTCTCCGGCACACCGGAGGCGTACCACAGCGCTGGCACAGACAAGGTGCAGGTCTCCCGGCGCGGGGCAGGGTTGTGTTTGCCTGCCGCTGCCTGCTCGCCCCTCTCCCTTTGTCTGTGGTTGAAGACAGAAGCCACACACTGGCCAGCACGTGGACAGCCAGCAAAGTAAGTGCAAGGAGGTTCACAAGCACACACACACACAGCTGAGGCTTTGTGCCGGCCGTGTTTACTCACACTGCAAACAGTTCGGCATTGTTTCAGTCTGACAAACTGTAACTGTGCAGCTAGGAGAGATCTAGTTCCAGCTGGTCAGAGCTGTTTTCATTTCGTACCTCCCCCCCTCCCTCTCCAATAACTTACGCACCCGGCTTACCCAGGGACAGAAAGAACAAGTTGCCTGTTGGCTTCCTTCCCTCCATGAACTGATACTTTCCTTGCAGAGGAAAAGGCCCTGAGGGTGCTGGTCAACGCTCACGTGAACATGGGCTGGCAGTGTGCCCAGGTGGCCAAGGGGGCCAACAGCATCCTGGCTGGTATCAGGGGTGGGGTGGCCAGCAGGAGCAGGGAGATGATCGTCCCCCTGTACTCAGCCCTGGTGAGGCTGCACCTCGAGTGCTGTATCCAGTTTTGGGCCCCTCACCACAAGAAAGACATCGAGGCCCTGGAGCGTGTCCAGAGAAGGGCAACGAAGCTGGTGAAGGGGCTGGAGCACAGGTCTGATGAGGAACGGCTGAGGGAACACTGCTTAGTCTGGAGAAGAGGAGGCTCAGGGAAGACCTTATTGCCCTCTACAGCTCCCTGAAAGGGAGTTGTGGTGAGCTGGGGGTCGGCCTCTTCTCGCAGATAACCAGCGACAGGACACGGGGTAACGGCTGCAAGTTGGGCCAGGGGAGGTTCAGGTTGGAGATGGGGAGAAATTTCTTCTCGGAAAGGGTGGTCGGGCCTTGGAACGGGTTGCACAGGGAGGGGGGGCAGACCCCGTTCCTGGGAGTGTTTAAGGACAGGTTGGATGTGGTACTTAGGGACATGGGTTAGTGGGGAATAGGTGGTGGGAGGACAGTTGGACTAGATGATCCTGGAGGTCTCTTCCAGCCTTAATGATTCTATGATTCTATGTCCTGACCCAAGGCCCTGCCTTGACTGCCAGGAGAGGACAGATCCTTGTGAAGCATGGCTTGAAAAGTGGCCTCACCCTTGGCAGGTGTCTCACAGAGACCAAGGTCCTGCCTTTCTGTCACTGTTCGGAGCAGTGAAGGGACAGACCCTTTCACAGCCCCCACCGAATGCCCCCAGCGCATCAGGTGCTACAGAACAATGGGCTTGGAGCCCAGCCACGGGAACCTCAGAGCTTTTTTGCCTTGCAGAGCACCTGGTGCAGCAGGTACTGATCACCCACCGCACAACACCACATGTCAGGTTCAACCCTCCATACCAGTCTCAGCAAATGGTTCTGAGAAGAGCGCTGTATCGTCAGAACAAAGCCACTCATTTTCTGTTACACAGACATAGAAAAGCAATACCAGAATGCCACTACGAGTTTGATTTACACCCTCCTTCCATCAAGTAAATTACATGGCCTTTTTAAAGACAACCTACTACTTCAGAAGTACGTGAAGGCTCTATCACAGGCTCTGCCTCAGGGAGCTGACAGTCTTCACAGGGAAGAGGCGGCAGGATCAGATTGGTGTTAAGTGACGTCAGATTTGTTCCAGACCTGCAAAGAGAACCCAGTGGCCCTGGGAATACAGAACCAAACTGAAATTCCTGGCTCGCTGCAGCAGCCTAAAGTCTTGATCCTAAAGACATCAGTCCCGTACGAAGTCCATCCAAACAGATGCTTGTCAGCTTCACCGTTCAGGTATCAGAACTCGTTCCCCATCTTGGGCACCTTTCCTACGAGCCACCATGTGTTCTCCTTGGAGGACTGAATTCAACCATCCGTTCCCATCAGGGACTGTAGAGAACAGGACTGCGGCAAGGACAGGGCTCACCCAGGCAAACCGCGATCCGAAGGGCTCTGAGCAACACGCCCCTCCCCATTGCCCATCACGGGCTGGGGCCCTGTAACTGCACCAAAAGCAAAAGGACTGGGAAAAACATGGGGCCGCGGAACATTGCTGGAGACTACAGTTTCTTTCTGTGTGGGAGGTGGAGGCCTAAGCGCACTGGGCTGGCAACTGGCTTCGGCTGGGGGGAGCATCAGGGGCAGATCCAGAGGTCTGAGAGTTCAGACAGCCCATGCCACTACCAGAGCAAAGCAACTCTAAAATCCATGTTCCAAATAATCTTTCTTACGTTAGATAGCATTTTGAAACTGTTTTCCTTTTCATTTTCCCCCCCTTATGCAATTAAAAGCCAATGTTCTTTACCTAGTGCTGCATATACCTCCAAACAGGCACAAACACACAGGGAAGTCTTCCCGAGCATGATTTAAAGCTGCACTTGTACCATCCCCCAGGACCCTGACCTTTGGCTCCTGACCAAACAGCGGGATGAGAAGCTAAGTGCTCAGTTCACATACATATAATTTGTGCTTATGTGCATGGTTAAAGCAGCGCGTTTAAGACTATAAAACATGTCACAAAATCCAAGTGTAACAAGCAGAACACGAGCCCCAAAGTTCTTCCGTTATTAACCCCACCGTCGGTACACAAACCAACCCTGAGACAGCAGCTGTTAACATTTCTACTGCGTTGCATTTAACACAGCCCTCTTTAAACTTTTTTTGCACAGCAGCCTTGCGTGCCACGACTCAGAGCTGGGTGACCGGACACCAGTTTCCCCTTTAGAAGGAACCTCTGCGCGTTCTGGTGGGCACTGATGAGGGAAGGCGTGCTCAGCCTCAGTTTTGCGAGGCTGGCTCGTACCAGCAGGTCTCATGACTGCCCCTCTCCCCTGTTCCTCCCCGTACCAAGAACTCTATAGATAAACTTCACTTTATCTGCAGGGAGGAAGTTACCGCCGGATGCAGAGAGTCAGGAAGGACAGCAGCCTGTTGCACAGAGCAGAAGCTTTAGAGGAACAGTCATTTTCCCATGCAGATGGACAAACAAAACTGTTAACCACTGGAGTGCCATGCCACTAACTCAACCGGTACTGGGCTCACCGCTTCAGCAAACTGGAAGGGAGGAAGGGCCTTTTCCCTTGCAATTAGAAGCCTTAAAATCAGAGGCACCGAGGCAGGCACTCTACCTTGCACCGCAGCAGGTACCAAGCCTTTCCCTCTGCTCTCAGCTCCCCAAATAACCTTGGGCGCCTGGGCTCAGCGATTAGCCCAGAACCCAGCGCCCAGGAGAACTGAGAGCTGCCGCTCCAGTGCAGCTGTCAAAGGTGGAGGCAGCCAGAGAAAGCACCGCATGCTCCAGATTTGACCACACGATCGTTTCAAGAGCCGCTTGGGCTGTCTTTGGAGGACTCTTGAAAAATGAAGCTGATCTGAAAGAACACAGGTAACCAGGACATTCTCTCTTCAGAAGTGCTCTGCTCAGTCACCCTTTTTTTGCTCAAGTAGGAGGTCTGAGGGCAAATGATAGCACCTCCTGTATCAGGCTGCCAAGCCCTGAATGATACTGGTTGAAACCAGACTGCTGAGAGATGGCTGTGCGTCTGCTGCAGCAAAGCACACAACGCCCAGCCCTGCGCTCGGAGTCACCCGCTCAGAAGGCAGCTTCAGGTGCATGCCGGGTCGCTTCTGGGAAATGTCTTCACCTCGATGGGGAATCTTTTTGTGGGCTTTTCCCTTCGGAAAGGAGAAAGAAGGATGGCTTTATGCACTTCTCTCTTGGAGAGTTTGGCAGCACGGATATAGCCCAGAATAGGTGAAGGGTGGCAACATCACAAAGCCACGTAGGTAGGCAGAACCGCCTCGGTTCAGCTGCTAAGTAGATAACACGGTGGGGGAAAAAGGGTAAGAAAAAGAGTCAAGCCTTCAAGCCTACTAGTGGTCACCCCCCCTCCCAGAGGGCTGAAACGAGCAAACAGATTCGAGTGAGGCAAGTGCCTCACGGCACCTAAAGACAAGCCCTGTCCGAAAATGAGAGGGTGGTTTGCTCGGGCTGTTCCAGCACGGCATAACCCAGGCGCTTGGCTGGCCAGCAGCCACAGAGCTGGCTCTTTGGGGTTGACTGAAGCAAGTGGATCAGGGTCTTGTTTACAAAGAGCAGCCACCAGAGTTTGGAGGTGGTGAACCTCGAACCTCAGAAGCCTGAAATATCCCAAGGGTGCGACGTGCTGGGTGCATCCCAGCCCAGGCCTTTGCCCTGTCTGCTGACGTCTGCAGCTTTATCGAGGAGAGTTACAGTTCACAGTTTGCAATGTCATATTTATTTTTTTTTCATGCTGTGGGATTAAAGTCCGCCAGGACTTGCTCACCTTGAGGAACCAAGGCCCGTCACCTCAGCCTTTACACAAACAACAATTTGCCACTTGGCCAGCCTCTCCAGAGGCCTTATATCTACATATCCTGATAAGATAAGGACACATCAAAGGTGTGACTAGCTCCCCCAGTGCCTCTCTGAGCTCCTTTAGCTTTGTCCCTGCAGCATTTCTACTTTGAAGTACAAGTCATTTGCTCCCTACTTACACAAGCCCTTCAGGGAAATCTCTACCTGGTGTTAAGTGCAGTCTAGCTGTCCCTCTGCCAGAGATAAGGCACAGCACCAGCCCTGCCTGCAGCCTGGAGGGAACAGTGGGCTGTAACCATGGCTTATCAGCAGTACCAGCCACCCTGCTCTGAGGCACAAAGTCACCCCACGGCTTGGGTGTCATCTCATCTCTTGGTGCGGTGCTCTCCCCAACAGTGACTGTCTAATTCAGGGCCGTGCCTCTGTATTAGCACACATGTTCTCTAGGGTTTCCTGTGCCTGAGACGAGTTCATTCCCTCGCTGAAGGCCACCTTCCTCATGCCGTCATGAAAAACAGAACACTACACAACCAACCTTCGGCTGCTTCAGCGCCAAGCCCAGCAGTTCCCAGCGCTCGTACAGCGTAGTTAAGCGAAATCTCTGCAGATCAGGAATAAGCACAGATGCCTCCTGCAGGCTCTGCTGGAGGGAGCGCAGGCGCCAGCTACCAGCAGTGACGAAACCGGCAGCCCTAATTGGATTTGCCCCTAAAATGAACACAGCATCCTTAGGATTATTGTACTGAGGTACTCTTGCTTAGGCAATTTAAGGTTTCGATGGAGCGATTTTCAGTTACAGATATAACAAAAACACAGGCCAGTGAACATACTGGTTCAGCAGCAACGGCAGGACGCGTCAGAGCTATGAGGCACAGTCCGAAGGCATCACACGAGCGTACATCTAGATACAACAAGAAGTTACACAAATACCTCAAAGGAGAAGAGAATAAGGTCACGAATAGACATTATCTCCCATGAGCAGACTCATCACAAACCAAGGAAGGAGACAGCGAGCTGCTCGTTTTCCTTCGCCCCTTTATCCTGCTCACGGTGAGATCCAGGGTCCCGACGGACTCTCGCTCTGGAGGGAGATAGGCGTTTAAAGAGGCACCCGCACAGTGATCCTGGGACTGACAGTCAACTGGCTGCTGGTTTGGCATGCTAGATGAAAAGGAGCAGAGACCTTACACAGGCCGTTTGGAGGCTGAACTCTGATAGTGCCATTTCCATGACCTGTTCCTCACAGGCTCCTTCGCTGGTGAAAAGCATTTTTTGATAACGTAGCACATGTCTGACCTGAATCGCATCGCTGAGCCCCCCTAGTGCAGCACACCTAGAACTGTCAGTCCCAGCTCCTCTCATTCCTGAAACTCTTGACTTATGGCACAAAATCACTTTCTTTTGTCCCTTCACGTGGGCTTCTCGGATGTCCCACGTGCTGTTTCGTACAGGTGGCAAAGTCTTTGGCAGGGCACTTGGGGTAAAGCGCAGGTGGCTGCAGCCAAAGGTCAGCTATTCCTCCCCGGGGATGGGGCTCTAGCCCCCAGGGAGCCACTGCTCTCAAGCCATCAAGTCAATCAGAGCAGCGGAGCCACTTTGTAACTATCACAAAACCTTCCCTTCTAAGGTCTTGTTACGCTTTGTGGTCAGGAGGTAGCTACACCGAGTGATGGGCACAACCTAGATGGCAGAGCTGGTGGCAGTCTCCCCGTGTGTCCTCCAGAGGTGCGTCAACCGTATTATGCCAACAGCGGAGTCACCCAGTTCAGAACAGTGCCTTAAGCGAGGGTGAAAGATGTTTCACGCTTTCTGAACTCAAAAGTCTCTCCCTACACCCGCACCCAAGAGACACAAGCACCTGCTAGTCCCAGCACGTCCTCTTCCGAACGATACATTTCCCTTTTCAAATAAAATCTCGAGAAAAAACAGCTTGGCAAGGAAATGACATAATCTACCGAGAGGTACGGAAAATTCTGATTTTCATCCTTTGAAACCACCTCGATATTTAACCGTGCAGAGAAACCAGTGTTTGAGAGGGTTATTTTTTGGGTGACGGGGACGGAGCTGCCATTCTCTTCACGCGCGGAGCACAGTGACACTGGAGGTGCAAAAAGCGAGAGCTGCTCCAGACAGGGAAGGGAGAGGAGGGGCAGCGCGAGGCACGGAGACGGACCACACAGGCACAACAGGAAGCTCCGGACGAAGAGGAAATGCTTCAGTGCTGACATAAAAACATTTTTCTCTGAAACCCCAGGCAGCTAGAGAGAGGTGAAGGAAAGCCAGCTTTCTGCTGATTCAGCGACCTAGAGCTCGCGTTCTGCAGCGCATGGGCTGGTGCGCCTTTCCCTGAGAGAGGGCCGCAGCTTGCAGCAGCTTGTACGAGCAGCTGGAATCATAGAATCATAGAATCTGTAAGGCTGGAAAAGCCCTCTAGGATCATCGAGTCCAACCGCCAACCCAACCCCCCCACGGCTCCTGCCCCCTGTCCCGCAGTGCCACGGCTACACGCTGTTTGAACTCTCCCAGGAACGGGGACTCCCCCCTCCCTGGGCAGCCTGTCCCAAGGCCTGACCACCCTTTTCGTAAAGAATTCTTTCCTAATCTCCTACCTGACCCTTCCCTGGAGCAATCTGAGGCAGAGTGAGGAACCAGCCTCCTGACCACAAGCCCCGAGCAGGCACACTTCCATCTCACGTGCGCAGTCTGTGTGTGTCCTTTCAGGTGGTTTCTAAAGAATGTGGGGCACGGTCGTGATCCCTCAGCGGCACGTGCTCTTCCACATACCTGATGAGGACGGGTCCGTCACACAGCATCATTTCCAGCCTGTTTGGCTGTCAAGATACCATACAGGGGGATGCTGTGCAGCGGCAGCCACGAAAGCCTCAGCTGGCACTTGGCCGGCAGATCGGTTTCCCCAGGACACTCAGAAAGAGTCTTGTGACGTAAAGGTGCTAGGATAAGATGGATCCATGGGATCACAATGAACCAGTGGGGACATTCCCATTCAGAAATCGAGTACCACTCGTTTCTCTTACCTTATTTTACTGCATGTGTAAGCAACAAGGAAGCAGACTCCTTTTTAAGGGTTAGGAGACCAAAAGCTTGAGCAATGAGGAAAGGTGAGGAGTGGCAAGTGTCTAGAGATAAGAGCAATCCCTGTGTATCAGGTTGTGATGCCAGACTAGGTAAGTGACAGATATCACTACCGCCTTGCCATGGTCGCAGCCCCACGGCTCCTTCCTGCTGTGAATTAAAACCCTGACAGACAGTGAGCCTGCCAGACACAGCCGTTCTCCCAGCATCTGTGGGTACTTCCCAGGAATGAATGGCAGGGTGAGAGTCAATGAATGCTGTTCTTGCTAATTCAGACATCTCAACAAGGAATGGAAACTTCATGGACCTCAGTTGCAACTGTCCATTTAGTTTGCTGAATGACAGGAGATCTCTTATGCAAAAGCAAGTCAGCTTCTTGAAGCCAGTTTGGATAATCCCACGATCCCAGGAACAGCAAACAGGCATAATTTCCAAGTACAAAGATGGCCCTGTAGTCAACATAGCTAGAATTGAAAAGACTCTTTGTTTCATGCAATCAGCATCATCTCCAAGTTTTCTCAAAAGCCGATGTAAAGAGGACCTCATGCCAACCTCCGTTTTGCAGAGGGTAAACCTCTTTTGCCTCGTGTGCCGGGCTCCTCCGACACAGAGGGCAGTCATTGCAAGAGACACTCAAACCCAAGCACGCACGCACGCATGATCTGCCCAACCTGCTGTTGTTGCTGTGGGGGTTCAGCAAAGCCCGTTACCCATTTTGCTGAGCAGTCTTTTACTTTTTTTTCCCCTACTGATGGCGAAAGGCAGCTTTCAGTTCGCCATTGACGGCGATCTCAAACTGACGGGCCAGCAAAACATTGCATCGACCACAAAAGAGTGTGTTTTCCTTGGCAGCACGCCCAACACTGTCATATTACTGCTCTGCCAACAGCTATTATCCTCCACAAGTGACTCTGCACCGGCAGAACAGGATCCACTGCAAAAAAATTCTTCCCGTGCACTACATTGCTAACAGCTTCTGAGCCTCTCGGGCGGCTGAGATATCTGCCAGCGCTGGAAAAGTCACATCCCCTGGAAAACAGAGCTGTGTTACAAAGCTTGGGGGCAGTGATTTGGCACTGGAAGGAAGAAACACCGTCCAGGAGAAACCAACCACAAACCAGCACCAACCACAGCCTGAAGAGACCTGGGCTCGGGGACCCTGGGAAACTGGTGGATGAGGCTTCGTTGCATTCGTGCTCCCCGTGGTTTTGTGTTCGCTGCTTTCCATGTTTTGGAGAAGAGGAAGTGGTACGTGCAGATCCAGGGACTTGTCTCCTCGTTTGGAGCGATTCAGCGTGCAGCCAAGCACCTGCATGCATGTCTTTGCTTTATCACTGGGAAGAGAGCGCGGGGCAATGAGGAACGACGGATGTTCGGTGTGTGGGGACAGGCAGCCAGCCTGGCAGGCCGGTTAGCACACAGCTGGCTTCTTCGGAGGCTGGCTTAGGGCAGGAGGGAAAAAGCACTTTGGGGGCCACTCAAGCACCGTGTTTTGCTAACACTGAAATATCCCGTGCAGGACCTACTCTGCTGATACGCCCTCCTTTGCGATGAAACCAGGCGCAGAAGCATTCCCAAATACAAGACCAAAACGTTTTCTTTCGGTGAAGAGCAAATTATTCTTCCTCCTATCACAGAAACCCTCCTGCAGAAAGTTTTCATTCCGTTTGGCTGCGTTTGCTAATGAATAAAATGTTCTGTTGCGAGGTCGTCAGCCCGCCTGAGCAAAGCAGGGCACTGTCAAACTGCTGAAATACCGACGGCAAGAATTTTCCTTTGCAAAAAAGGAAATGAAAGGACATTATATGAGTCACAGAAAACTTCCCCCATGTAAAACAGAGCTGAAGGGGGATTTCTGGGAGGCAGCGTGACCAGAAAGTACAGAACTGGCGTGTCGGTCCATCCACTGGCGCCAGTGCAGGCGCTTCACCTTTGGAGAGCGATAGCTTCTGTAGAGGGGCCGCACCTCAGCAAGGCCTTGTGTAAGTGCTGACCTGCACCAAGGAACAGAATCGCCTGAGCGTGCCCAGCTGGTGTTTGAAGGAAACGGCTTTCCACAGCCCCTGGTGAGGGCTGCTGCTGGCCAACACGCTGCAAAGCGCTGACCCAAAAAGAGAGGCGCCCCAGCCGGCTCGGTGCCCCGGCACACAACACCCTGCTCCGCCTCGGGGGTCCCTGCGGGCAGGTTCCTGAGCTCCTGGGAAGGTTTTCAGTGCTCAGGGAGGGGTTCCCGTTCCCGACTGAGAAGTCAGGATGTGTGAAGCCTGAGGTGCTACACGCGGGCACACTCGGGAGTTCCAAGGACACCCGTCCACACTACGCCTGCTGCCTCTGATCGCGAAAAGTCAAATTGATCACATCTCCGTTCGCTGCTCAGCTCAAACTTTCTGGCGCTTTGTCTGCTCTACAGAGTAATCTCGCCCCCCATCACTGTTGCTCTGCCTTTCAGAGAGCAGAGGAAAGGGCCCACGTTCCCGTCAGAGCACTGGCAAATCTTGGAACAGAACATCGCGTGGCTGCTTTATTTCAGCATCGACGTTATTCCCCCATTCCTGCGTCGGCACGTTAGGCAAACCTTCCTTTCTCTGACGGGAGAGCAAAGACATTCCCTTCGTATCTAAAGCAAGAGAAGCTCCGTAGATGGTTTTGTGATGGACTCTGTGCGCCAGAGGAGGATGTTGGTGAACTAGATCGGAGATGTGTGGGAACACGTTAACCTGGGGGCTCGAAACAGAAATCCACAGCCGCTGTGCTCTGACACCTGCAGCTTCTGCTGGTCTGCACACAGACCTTTTCTCTTTTCACGCTTACACGAGGTCGTGCTGCCCCTCCCAACCCTGGCAGATTGCCGGGGAGTTTCGAAGAGAGTCACTTCTTTTCACAAAGTGAGATTGTAGCTGAGAGTCACCTATGCAGGAGCAAAGCTGTACAGGCAGTTCTCAAAGGTGACGGGGGATTTGACTACTCAATTAAACCAAGCGAAACTGAACGTCCCAATCCTCTGAGGTGCTTCGGAAAAATCTCTCGCTAAACGGAGCAGCTTAATGAAGATCTAAAGATACATAGAGACATTTCCATCTTTTTTTTTTTTTTTCTGAAAAATCAAGGGTTACTTCCACACAGTGGAAACTTGACAGGCATTAAAGAATATCGCTAATTCTCAAAGAAGAGGCAAATGTTATTCCCCTCTTCCGGACTGCAATCCAGTGCGTAGCCCTGTCGTTTCTCCCCTGGAGTAGAGCTGAGTAGCGCGGCGTGGGCAGCACATCTCCTGCGTTTTGGGGCTGCCTTTGCACAGGCACCGCAGGGAACGGCGCATCAGCAGCCTGCGGCATACTGTTAGGATCACGGCGACTGCCGGGGCAGGAGGTATTCTGACAGCTCAAGGGGCTTGGTGCAAGCTCACACCTCCATATTTCCGTTCCTCTACCCAAGTTTAAGAAGAATCTGCACTAGAAAGCTGTCAGAGCAGCGAGGGCACCAGCTGCCCCCAGTTACCCTGACCAGCTACACCTGCTGCCTCCCCACGCACCCTCTGCCCGTTGGCCCAGCAGCCTTATTTAAGCTCGGGCTCAGGGAGTTGCTGTGGTTTTTTGGTATTATGCTGTTTCTTGGTTTTGTTTTTCAGTCTTTGCCTTGCTGTCCTGCTGCTTTGGCTGTCCTCCAGGCTTGTCCCATGGCTGTGGGGTGGCCTCTTCGAGCTGAGGCTGTGGTTTGCTGCGGTTGCCTTCGTTAGCGCTGTTGTGCCTGCTTTACTCCAGCAGTGTGGGACAGTGCTCCGCACTGCTGAGGGCACAGCCCTGCCTGCTGGCAGCTAGCTGCAGGTCCTGCCTGCTTTCCAGCAGCCTGCTTTTACTGCTCCTGTGGGTGGGCGTGCTAAGCTAAGCTTCAACCTGGCAGCAGCAACAAAAGGGCTTCGATACAAGGCTTGAGAAGCAGAATCCTGATTGCCACAGAATGTGAGGTACTGCTGTACTTAGAAACATCCTTTAAGCTCCAGTGCTGCTGTAAGGATGGGATTGCTCTGCCAATTGTCATCGTGTTTTGTTAGCTGGTTGATCCAACAGGAGCCTGTAATCACTTCAGAGTGCTTTGCTATCCTGTTCCTATGTTGAAAGCTTTTTAATTTACAGTTTTGTTTGGTGCAATAAAATTGGTTTTTTTGGTTAGTCCCTTGGTTTATTTTGTGTTAGAGCTGTGTACATGAGCTTGGTGAGTCACCTGGCTGAGAAACATGGTGGGAATGGGAGAAGGGAGACATGCTGGTGGGTTGTTCTGTTTATTGATAGGCTCTATCTTCCTTAGCATGAGGAATAAACAACAGATGACATATGTGAAGAGAAATTATGAAAGATGACCAGTATTATCTATGGTATTTAGAAAAACTGGAAAAACACTGCTAAAGCTGTTAATGAACACGTTGGGGGGTGGATAGGGGATAAGCTGGAGTGGAAAATCTTGAAATCAGTCTGAAGCCTGCCACAGAGTCTTTAAGTGACCTCTTGTTTTCTGTGCAGCATTAGCGCAAACCTTCCCTTCCCAGCTCTTTGCTGAGCACAATTACCTTGTCCTGGGTTCTGCCGGTTGAAGTTAGCTGACAATGCTGGTGGCCAGAGCTGTTCCTCCAGCAGGGAGAAACAGAAATCCTGCTCGAGTCCTCGGAGGGATATGCCTGTCCAAGTGCAGCCCTTCAGCTGCAGCAGGAGGATGCGGGCAGGGAGCGTTACCCTGTCTTCCCCACCGGCTGCCTGGGGACTGCAGTGGGTTCTAGTCAGTTGTTTCTTTCCATCTGTTCCCTGCACAGGAGGATTTTGTCAAGGGGGAAGCCAGGCACAGGGAGACAAACCTGCCACTGATTTTTTTCAAGTGGTTTGGTTGATTTAATCCTGTGCTGAGTTAAATACAGCAGCCCCTGGTACCGGGGAAGGTAATTGTTTTACAAAGCTGGTCTATAGAGAATTTAGTAAAGATGCTTTTTTAATAAAAAGCACCTGCAGCAATTCCATCACTGCAGGCAAAGGCCACCAGACTGGGCAAGGCACGTGCTGAAATGGGGGGTGTGGATTAAACCCCACACCTTCAGGTATGGCCATGAACATGTCTTCTCTCCGATGCAACTTTCTGGGACTGAAGCCGTTGAGTATTACAAAAGGAGTGCCTACACCAGTCAGTCTTTCGGTGCTCCTGCTGAGCGTGTGTTTGGGAGCGCTGTGGGGGGTTGCAGGCGGTGTGTCCATGTAGGCGCTGCCCGGCGCTCGGCTGGGTCTGAAACGGGGTGAGACGTACGGCCGGTAGCGCCTTGCCGTCCTCGCCTACAGCGTTCGCGGTGCTTACAGGAGCTGACAGCAGCACCCAGGGCACGTCTGGGTGTGCTCAGCAGCAGGTTGTGATGTAGTAACCTGGCCCTGCTGCCAAACTGTGGGAACCAGGAAA
This sequence comes from Psophia crepitans, assembly GCA_013399095.1. Lineage (NCBI taxonomy): Eukaryota > Metazoa > Chordata > Aves > Gruiformes > Psophiidae > Psophia > Psophia crepitans. The sequence goes on along the minus strand of VWZZ01004536.1, from coordinate 2,919 downwards.
AACTGTACTGAAGAGGGGCTGGGGATGTGCCTGGCAGCCTGCAAGGGGGCTCGGGCACTGGTATGGCTCTGCAGGGAGGGCAGGGAAAAGCCTGGAGAGACTGACTGTGCCTGGCAGCTCAGCAGCACAGTCATAAAACCATAGAATCATAGACTATCCGGAGTTGGAAGGGACCCGTAAGGATCATCAAGTCCAGCTCCTGGCTCCAGTCAGTGCTGGCAAAGCACATTACTGGGTACCAACTTGTGCAGAGCGATGCTGTGCCTTCTGCAGGTCATGGTGGATGAGTGGAGAGGTAGAAAATCACTCCCTGGCTTCCTGGCGAAGTTTCTTGGGGCAACAGGCTGTTCTTCCGAATTAGGGTTAAGGAAGGGAGCTGGACTGCTGTGGCTTTGGTTCCTCCTTTGGTTCTCATTTTAAAATTAAGTTTTGCTTGAGATGACGGAAGTTCCTTAAGCAGCCTTATGGCAAGATAATGGCAAGATAAGTTCCTCCTGCCCTGGTTGCTGAGTAATTGCTTCATTTGTGTGAGAGCCGAGGAGTCATGCCGGTGCCGATGCCTTCGCTTACCCGAAGCATCCCAGGCTCCGTACCTGGCTCGCCAGGACTAAGGGTGGGCGCGCGCTCTCGGCAGCTGCTCTCTTCGCAGAGAAGCGGAGTGTTGCGGAGCTCCTCAGGTGGCTGTCTCCGCCAGCTCGCGCTTCGCCTTGTGTTCCAGTTCCAACAAGTTACTTCTAGGGAGGTGACTCCACCTGCTGCCAGCCTGCAAAGCTGCCTCCTTTATATCCTGCCTGATATAAACCAAAGAAGCCCAAACCAGCCCAGCATGGCTCTCCCTGCTGCAGCAGCAGGTACTCCCCTTCCATGACAGGCTGTGAGGGCTGGGGGTTTCTGGAGCAGAGTGTTGCAGACAGCTCCCGTGCAGCCTCTGTCCTCAGTTGCCTCCGTCCGATTAGCAGCAACGGAGCGAGAGGCGTCAGACCAGAACCCGACAGGCAATAAAACCAGACAGCAAAGCAGCTCCCAGGAAGGATTATTACTTCTGGAGCATTCCTGGGAGCAGAAATACCCAAGCTGAAGTGGAGGTGGCCGCGCAGAAATCGCAGCCGCGAGAAGGCTGATCTCGCACCTCGGCCCACGGGTGAGGAATGAATCCTGCCTGCAGCCTCGGCTCCCTGCCGACAGGCTGCTCTGCGCTGCGGGGCAGAGTTGCAGCCTGGTTTTACTTCACCTCCATACTCTTTGCTTTACCCCGGCCAGGGTAATACATTGCCATGCGCCTGCCAGTTTGCTGTCACTTCCACCTTTAGTTTCAAAGCTGCAGCCCGGGTCTCTTCGTTGGCAGCGCCGTCTCTTTTTGCCATGATAACGGATGTTGGGACACTCCTGAAACCTGCCCGGAAACCTTCTGACTGCTTCCTCCGGGACGGGTGAAACCTGTGACCGACAACAGAACGTCGCGCTCAAGTTTTAGCGGATTTCTTGGAAAAGAATCCTGGGGTTAGGCAGTGAGCTGACAAACCACAGCTCGGCAGTTGGGAGCGGAGGAGGCTGTACTGCTCCCCCCGCTCCGAAGCTCCATCACCTTCCCTTAGCGGTGTAGGGCCGCTGCGGGGCTGCTGGTACTTTCCAACACGCTGCCACCTTGCAGGCAGCCACAGCCTCCGTGTTGTTTGGCAGATCTGATCACTTTTAAGCACAGTTCACCCAGACCACAGCGTGTGGCAAGATACCATCAGCACTGCCTGAAGAAACCGGGTAAATTAAGCATCTCTTTAGGCTGACGCTTAATGAGAAAGCAGTTAGTGGGCTGCAATTTTACACTCGCTGAAACAGTGGAGAGCTTTGCGAAGTCCATGGCAGGGAGCAGGAAGGGTGCGAGGGTGGTGTGTTCATTAGGGCCACAGACCCCACGAAGATGAGCCTGCCTGGGAGGAAGGCTGCTGACCCATGAGATAGGAACGCTTGGGGGGAGTGTCTGCCGGGGGTGCAAAGCCAGTGGGTTTTCTGAAAGTCAGTCTCTGCGGGCGTTAGCCTGTGCTCGCCCGCTGCTTGGATTTCTGCCCTGCATGCTGATGTGTGGAGGTACAGATATTGGATTCTCCTTTCAAAATCAACTGCGAAGTTCTTGTTTATGGCAGGCAGGGGCTGGGTGGGAGATGCCTCCATGGCCGAGGGAGCCCCGTCCCCCCGCCGCTCGGGCCGGCAGCCCCCGCACAGAGCTCCCCGGCCCAGAGGGACGGTT
>VWZZ01004535.1:82580-172715 GCA_013399095.1 Psophia crepitans | reverse complement strand
GGGATATTCTATGGCTCTATGATAAATGCTTACAATCCAGCTTCTAAGCAAGCGGACAGAGGCTAAACAGTCTCAGCGGCAGCAGTGCTCACCGTAGATAACTGGAGCAAATGTCAAATTGGGGTAAATCCACAAGTTGTGGATTTGCTGAACTTCAGAGCTCAGACAACTAACACAGTATCTTGTTTAAAGCCTTTTTATGCCAAATGCTGATTTCGGTACTCCTCCTGGCTGGGATTTGGAAACATTTCTCCGTGTCAGGGTGAAGTAACCTTACATACTCACACACGTTACAGTTTTCTAAAAATACACAAATCAATACCCAGAGAGAGCCTTCAGCTAGTGCGTGGCTTGGGAGTGACGAGAGCCCATGGGTCCAGGTGTAAGCCCTCAGTCCACTGCAAACTGCTGAAACAGCCGCTAATTCTGGCCTGTTTGCAGGCATCACTATGTCAAACTGTCTCAACAAAGAATCTGATATGCAATATCACTTTTTCAGCTATAAAGCTTCTAAAATAGGTATCTAAAGGAAATGAAAGTAGGAAGTTTTTCCAGTCAGGATAAAGCTCTGTTTCAGGGTCAATTTTTCCTGAGCTGTTAACATAAAACCTAGGTTGTGTTTTTATCCTCTGCAATACCTTAAAACAGCTTACTTAATTTGTCATTGTTCATTGTAAACTTAAAGTAAATCTCTGGTAATAATTTCAATATTTTTCTTACTTTATCACAATTCAATTTTTCTGATGTCTTTAATAAAAAGTGCTCACGTGTCTTTCTGCAACCACTTTTTCTCAATGATATGCTGATAGCAAATCTTACCTACCATCTGAAAAAAAAAATTGGGGTTATTTTCACAAGCTGAAGGACAAATAGGTTATCCAAGGCTGCTTTTATCAATCAGTTATAATCACTTTCAGTTCACTGCTGCTAATGACATAAAATTCCTCCCTTATTTGACTGCACTGACAGTAAATTTTCCTGCTGCTCACAACACGCAGGTCACTAGACTCCCTTTTTGGTCAAGGACTGAGGTCAAGACCTTTAGCAGCGGCATTTGTGGCCAACTTCACATTGAACTCTCTCAGTCATGAGTTTCTACTTATTAACTGCAACCACGTGTGCCAATTTTTTCCTCAATAGGATTAGTGTACCGGGTTCACCTGACATCCATGTACATGTCAGTCGGCTAGCTAAGTTACACATTTTCCAAGAGAGTTTGCCATTTCAAGCGATCTCTGCAGCCCTCCTCTGCAGCATCGGACATTGCTTATCTCGCTGAATGAACTTTCCTCCAAGGTGGGTTATTTCTGTTACTTTTACAATGCTACTAATAGAGTTTTATATCTATGTTTTTCCAAAGCTTCTTGAAGCATTGTTTCTTTTCTCTGACTGAAAAATATTTTCCAATTTCCTCCCCCCTGGGGTGCCAAAACAACTTGAAAAAGCATAAGGAAAAAGTGCTTCTCATATCAAATAGTGAATAGGGAATATATTTTTTTTTTTGTAAAGGCAACTTACAGCCCTATTATTAAACATGGAAAAATATTAAATGTCAATTATTTCCATAAATTCCTCCCACACAGTCGGTGGTATTTCCTCTTCACGCATTTAGAAAGTACACTAAGTATTTAATTTTTAATTTTTTTTTATTCTCTAATTATAACATTTCTCCTTTCCTCTGCTGTTTTCCAGAGTGGTGAGTGTGCTGGAGTTTTCCCGGGACCATGAGTAATGGCTGGACAGTTGGTGTCTTAACCCTGCATCGCAGCTCTGCACAGAGCTGAATGAGTCGCAGCCTCTGAAAGATCAGGGGGCCTCATCTGTGTCCAATGTTCATGTCCTTTGGCTCAGACCAAAGCTTTGGTATACTTTAAGCCCCAAAATGGGTACTTATTCTACTCCAAGTGATCTTTTTCAATTAGTTGTCTGCCTGCTGTTATAGCTGATACACTCCTTTACTAGTTATAAAAATCACCATCCAACACTTTGAGCTTCACGACTTGCTTTCACCGTAGCTTCTCTCTCTCAGGTAGCGTCACTATTCCTGCTAATCCACTGCCTTTTGCATCTGTTTCCAATTAAAAATTAAGGAAGCATTTACCTGCTTTAATCCCATTCACCATCTACTGCTCTTAAAAGGGTCCCTCTGAGTTCTCATCTCCCTTGTACACAGGCAGCTCTGAGAACACGTGCATGCTGCTGATTCATGCCAAGTGATAAATTCACTGCTGGTTCTTGTACTTTGTTCGAAATGCCAAACATCATCTGTGCCCGGCATGTAAGCACCCCCAGACTGTGCAAGCCTTCCTCTTGTTCCTTTATCGAATCCTTCAAACACTGTCCATCTCCTATACCAGCCAGCAAAGCAGTCAGTCCCTGTTATAGCACAGATAATGCCAAGTGCCTGGGTACTCAGAACAGCTTTTTCCCAAGTCTTGGGGAGAGACCACACTATCACTAAAGTGAAAGACAGTGTTTCACCCATAAAAAATTGCCTGTTTTCATCATCTTTTTGCACAATTTGTTTAACAGTATATTGCTCAAGAGCTTAATTTTTACGTGGAACATAGCCCTTTGCAAATTACTATAATATACTTTAAAGATTAATTCCATCAATCCAAGTTAAACAGAAATACTTAAAACCACCAAACCTCTAGGTCTGGGTCAGAAAGGAGGTTATTTTCAGATTGATATTCCTGGCCTTGCTTTCTTGTAGGTACTGAATTACAACCTATCAAAACCTTCTTCAGTTGTCTGTCATGGCTCCAAAGGTCTGAAACACAGCTTCTGAATGTTACCCTGTTCGTCCACTGACTGCTTCCTGAGTTAATTCTGCTTCTGGTGCCATACACTGCTCAGTTATCACTCACCACTCTGGGAGGTCTGACCCAGCTATGCAGCCTTATGTAAAAGTGAACCTTTGTGAAAGACAACCAGAGATACTCACTGCCTCGCACCAGAGCCCCACAGAAGTCCAAAAACCTCTGCATTTAGGGAATCCCTGAAGTTCAAATACGTGCAAAGCAGAAGGGAGGAGGTGAAATGATAGAAGAGAGATGAAGATTAAAATAAAACAACAAAGGGGCCTACAGGAAAGATGGAGATAGACTCTTCATCAGGGTGTGTAGTGATAGGACAAGGGGGAAGGAGGACTCCTCACTCTTCATCAGGGTGTGTAGTGATAGGACAAGGAGGAAATTCTTCCCTGTGAGGGTGGTGAGGCACTGGCACAGGCTGCCCAGAGAAGCTGTGGCTGTCCCCTCCCTGGCAGTGTTCAAGGCCAGGCTGGATGGGGCTTTGGGCAACCTGGTCTAGTGGAGGGTGTACCTGCCCATGGCAGGGGGGTTGGAACTAGATGATCTTTAAGGTCCTCTCCAACCCGAACCATTCTGTGATTCTATGAAAGGGAAAGCTGGAAGCAGGGGGAAGATGGACAAAGCAACAGGAGAGTAAAATGGTAAAGACGAAGAGACTCAAGAAAACATGGAGTACCCACATTTAACTTTATCAATGGCTATTTCTAAGCAATGTTATTTGCAAAAATGTAGTAGGAAAATACTGTGATCTCTCAATTTTTCTTCTCATAAATGAATCACCGATAATGCCCCACTATGTATTTAACATCATGCGCATCCTACAAAACCTGCAAAATCATGACAGCGAGTCTCCTCCTGACCACACGTGAAATATGTGGGGCACAGATTCATATATCTTCCTGTAGCTCTCATCATCTTAGTCTGAGTCCTGCTTTAGGCTGCAAACTGTGTTTTAAAACAGTTTCAGACAGATAATTCACCACATGGGACTAAACTAGCAGCATTACACATAGGCAGTCAACTACAGAACTCAGGTTGCTATTGCTATGAGAACTCAAGAAGAAATGCAGGTGTGAATACACCTTTGATCCTCTGAGATGGCTGAACGCCCTCTGCATTGCACATTGCTTGCACGTGCCATATTTTGAAATACCTAACAAAATGGACATAGACTTCCAAGTCAATCACTAACGCACAATTAAAGATCTGCATTTCATTTCCAATAGTATCAGCTGAGTAGAGCTCACAAGAGGGAATTTTCAGATCACAAACATTATTACCACCAGTGCATCTAAATATAGGTACCTTTTAAAATGTATTAATCCCTCCCTGAAAACAACATCTGCTTGAAATAGTTTACCTTAGCAATTTTTGTTCACTAGGTGAGGTTTTTCCTACACTATTGTACCTCTGACAGCAAAGCTGACTCTAAGCAAGTTCACTGATAGCACACTTGTGTGCCAGCTTGAGGCCAAAACCTGTCTTATGTGCACCATTCTCCAAGAATAATGCACAACAAAAACAGAAGACAAAATACATGTACTTGACTCTGTTCTTGACAGGCACCGCTATAGTGACCAGCCATCATCTCCGCACATCTAACTACATAAAGGCTATCAGAGACCGTAACCTTTCTTGAAAACTCAGTTAAAACGAAAGACACATCTATTTTCCAAGAACATAACAATATCACTTTTTTTTTTTTAATCTCAAGGAAAATAGCAACTACAAATATCTATAACATAAAGACAGATATGGAAATAATTCATCATGGATTATATTTATAATTTTTTTAAAAGCAATGCTAAAATTTGAATTGCTTGAAATATTCTAATTCTGTACTTGTCAATAAATCTTCATGTGATGCACTTATGTCTCTGTAGTTCTCCACAGCTCCTCATATTCTACCCATTTAATAAGCTGTTCTCTCTTCTTTACTGCAACACTAAACATATTCCTCTTCTATTTCTCTTTTGCCATATATTTTCAATTTTACAAGTGCTACCAGATTCTAACCTTGACTGCTATCCATATATAAAGCCATACTCTCTCCTTCATTTTACGGGCAAACACTACCTTTTTCAGTTTTATCTTCTTATGTATCTACACTCTTACATTAGTCCAAGTATACTTTTTGTGTTACCAATGGCAGTACCTATTTTCATTTTGTTGTCAATATTTTAATGAAATCTAAATATAAGAAAAGGAAAGAAAAATTGCTCTTTACTGCCACATTTTAAATATTATAAGGGAAAAATATCTATTTTTAATTTAATCTCTTTAATACCAAGATTCATAGCCTAACTACTCAACGTCACCATTAACATCTATTCTTTATTTCTTCTCAGCTCAGGTAAGTTCAACTGTCTTGTCAACAAAACTTCATTGAGAGCATTTCAAAGAAAAATCATAGCATATCTTAAGTTGGAAGGGACCGATAGGGATCACTGAGTCCAACTCCCTAGTTGTCAAAATAATGCTTTAATATGATGGGTGGCTTTCTAACAGCTAACAGGTACTATATACTGCAACCTGCAACATAAATTATTGCTCAAATATATTTGCTGAAGAGGTTTTAAATCTTGAATAGAGTCCTTAAGCACTGAACTTGGTATTTAAACATAAATTTACAGAATTCATTAAATTTCAATGACTACACCTAATCCTGTGTAGAAGTCTTCACCTAGCACCGCCACGTGTTTCTTGTCACCTGTGTTAGCACATTTTTGGAATGACTGGTAAGCCATCCTCCTCCTTCTTGCGAGAGAGAGAGAGATTGTGTTTGACTTGGACAGTTTGGGTTATATATGCAGGGTGACAGCTATAATACTTTTAAAGCTACTGGTTTAGGGCTAATTAATATGTTAATAGAAGAGAACTTCCATCGTACAGGATACATATTGTAACATACAAAGTCATCTCCTTCCACCTGTCTAGACTGAACTTGGATGTAATTTCCCTAACAGCATTTACACATACCATCTTCGTCTGTCTGGATAATGGTCTCTTCGCTCTCCTTCCTCCCTTCTGGGTTGGTTAAGATCATTTTGAGGCTGACATTCGTGTAGGGAGGCAGGTGATCCACAACGTGTTGGGGTGCTTTGGGGTCCATGTCCAAGCAGTCCGCCTTGCTCTCGTTGTGTCCGCAGAAGTAGTGGTAGCATATAGTGACATTGAAGGTGTGGCAACGAGTGATGTTGTAACCTAGAGATTCCCAGTCGACAGCAATGTGTCTGGCCTGGATCTCAGCAATCTTCAATGTTTTTGGTGTTCTCATCGGTTCTAGAAAGTAGAATATAATGAAGAAAAACATCGTTAACATTCTTCATCCTTGCACTGAACTGTAACCGGTAGATGATACCTCCAAGGAATGCGAAAGCAAAGGAGATACCCAACAAACACACATTTACTACTTTACTACTGGAGGAAGTATCATCCTTTGTACAAGCACCCTAAGGGAAAAAAACTGCCAGTCTCTGCCTTTTTTAATTCTTCTCTGGCCTCTCTTTGCAGGTTTCAATCAGTGATTAAGACTTAGCAACAGTGAGAAAAAGAATTGTTAATTAACAGTGCAGCGATTCAAAGCAATTGAGAATCCAGGCAGCAGATGCAAGAATAGTGACCAAAAGGCCACCCAGCTGTCACCACTGGCTTCTTGATAGCCTCTTACCTTTTTTTTTAACTGCATAAATTAAATAATACATCATAGTGGTAAAGAGTCAACACTCACTACACTATGATTTATCATGCCACCAAGCAATGATGTATACTAATTATACTAATTACCTTACTAAGCTAGCAATTACAAAAATGATGCAGATATTAATTAATGTTTATTATTTTAGTAACGAAGCTATTAATTCAAGCAAAAGCCTTCAGAACTACTACCAAAAATGCTTTTGGATATTCCCATTGTATCCGGCTTCTTTCGGATCCCCGAAACTTTGCCTGGACGTTGCTCAGAGACGGTAATCTCTGCCCTGCTGCCCAAACTCAGCTGCTCTCCACACATACACTTCTACCAGCAGAGTACATGATGCTCCCCACACCATCATCAATCTTTCATTGTCTCTGTAGTGCATTCATTCCTCATGCAAGACTAACTTTTATCGTTGAACTTAATTAAAATGATTACACAATGAAAATCATGACCATGACTATATATACACACTAGCGTTTCATTGGAAATACACCAAGAGGATCTTTACACCCTGCTAATACATCCTTCTTCACCAGACAAAGGAAAGCCTGCTGCGGGTACAGCTTCAGCCTCGTTTAAGGTCAAAACAGACTAGATTATTCAAGGAAATGAAATACAGGACTTCTCTTTCCGGGCATAACAGTTCTTTGTAACTCGCATTTATGTAACGAGAGTCCCAACCAGGCTAACAACCAGCCAAAAGCACAGATGGTATACTGAAATAAGGAAATGTGAATCAGTGTAATCTATTCAGCACGCAGTTTGCCAGACAAACTGCAAACATTTAGTTTCAAACACCAAAACAACCAAGTTCTAAATATAACATAAAGGTATTCCTAGTAACATGGTGAGTGTAAAGGATTACAAATTGTGCCTATTTTTTCCCATGACCTATCTTTCCCCTTCTGGATTTTGAACAAGCATGTTCCCTTTGCCCTTAAGTACTGATTTATCATTTATATAGTGAAAAATACAAATGAATAAGTAGACTTCCTGGGCAGTAGCTTTCTGAACATATTGTATACTGTGACAATAGAGATCTGAAGCTGCAAGATAGCATTGAAAAGGTCCTTGAGAGATAAGAGACTTGAAGAGAAGGAGGGGAAAAAAAGGGGCTTTATAGAGTAAACAATGGCTGGTGCTTTAGCAAGTATGGACAGGTGTGAGGCAGTCATTAAAAAAAAAAAATAAAGTAACACCACAGTAGATCTACTGAAGGAACTGGTAAGAGTCTTCAAAGAATCCGTATTTCCTTGGCTACTGCAAGCACTTAGGAAAAACCTGAACACGCTCAGGCATCACAGAGGAAGAGAACTGCTAAAAGAGAAAAAATAATATTATCTGCCTTTTTCTCCTTTGAATGACATGGGAAAACCTAGTTATACATACTCTGATTGAGAGTTTGAGACCCAAAAGAGTAAGCATATACTTCACCAAGGAAGTTTTGTATTATAGGCTCCTTTTTCCTTCTATAATGGAATGATTCGTCTCATTTTAATGATTTCCTCTTTATTTTACTAATCCAGGTTGTGCCTTCAACCACCCACGCCAGAGACAACATTCAGATGGCATGAATTTAAAATTTATTGGAGCCTCTAAAATAAACACAACATAATACATGTGCTCTGGCCATGAAGGTTGAAACTATTCATGTTTGAAGCCGACTAATCAGTAGCAGAAAATGCACTCCATTTTCATCTTGCTTCTTTCATGACAAGATTTAAACTGCATTCACACTATGCTGTACGGCACTTTCAAAGAAGAAAAAAAATAAGAGCTTTGTTAATTTTGAAGAAAAAATATTTTACAATTCTATGCAAATTTTACAAACGTGTCACAGTATCAGAGGAGATACTGAAAAGCATCCTTTATTCACCTGTCAAAAAGGAAAGAATGAAAGACAGAGTGTGATCTCACTTTCTCACAACTATTCTCTTCTTTGGCAGAAATTAAACAACTTCTGCAATATTGAGATGGTAATTAAAGTCTGCAGAGTCTCTCAACAGCTTTGGTAAAGTCTGCCAACTGTCCCACTGCTCCTAAAATGATGCTTTAAAAACACAATTTTACTCTCGCTTCTGGGCAACATTCGTCTCGGGGATCTCTAGAGATAAAGACCAATTGTTTTAAACTACCACACCACAAAGCCTCCATCTGTAACACCTCAGTAGAAAGCAATCTTCGAATAATTATTTTTCCCAGATAAAACACTACTGAATTTTTGAGTAGGCTTCTCAAAAATCTCAGTATCTCATTAAAAATAACTTTGTTCTTGATGGGGGCAAAAAGAAGGGCTCATCTGCTGTTTTTCCTTTTCCCCATCACACTTTAGGGTCTGCATTTTACTGAAATGTTTCCTTAATCCTACTGGGATTTAATTTCAATTTATGCATTCTCTTCTGATTTCTGGATACTTTTTCAGTTCTACTAAACCCAGTAAATCAAATTACATCTTGTCTTCCCAGTTGTCATTTTCTCATCTTTCCTCTTTCAGCCACATCTAGAACATTCATCCAAAATATCTGGACGTTCAAGCCCATGACTTCTCACTTCTTTGTTGAATTACTCACATCAAACTGGCACCCGATGTCAAAGAGGGATGAAATAAGACTCCCAAAATCTCTGTTCATTTCTTAACCATCAGCTGGGGTTTCAGTAATAATGGCAGGAATAACTTAATATTTTCCAAATATTAATCTACCAATTACTCCATAAGACAAGTAAATGGTGTTAATCCTTTTCAGTGAGAAGAAAGAGACACAAAAAGGTTAATAGCTTGTTCAAAGCTACAAGGTGATTTACTGCCAGGACCACAAGAAAACTGAATGGTACCCAGCTCCCAGGTCATGGGTGCTCTGGCAACCAGACAGCATCTGCTAGCAGCAGCAATTCAGGGAGCTCGTGTACGCTTCATTTAAAAGAAGTTTTTGCAGACTTTCTTACAACAAGTTTGAAAATGCGTAACAGTGCCCAGACGCTGAGTGAGTATCTGAGCATAAGGACAAGTTATTTGAAAAACAATAGCTTGGCTTATTCATTTTGAAAGATTTCTTGATTGAGAGCTTGGAATTTAAGTGAAACAGCATAATTTTTTTCATTAGAGTTTGCATTTACAATTAAAATTTTGGGGAGAGGGTATTCATAATTTGTTTTTTCAAAGCTTTCTCTCTAGCAGAAAATACACGTAACACTTGAGGCAGTTCCTTGTGGTAGGAGCAGAAAGTACTTAGGGCTTCTGCTGTTGCAGGAAATTCAATATCCTGTGACTGCATCAAGCTCTTAAACATGAACAACCTGACTGGCAGAGCCACGACTTCCAACAGAAATATGGCAAAAAAGCACATGGATGATTTGGTGCTGGTAGCGGCAGGGTTGACCTTTATATCCTCTCAAGTCCCTCTGCTGAGGATGGGCTGCCTTCTGCCAGACCCCTCCTGCCCATTGGCTGCTGCCACAACCTCCACCCCACTCCCACCTCCCCTTACGGCCAGTTTCTCTCTACCCTTTGTTCTATTTGCCTTGGAATACCCAACTCTGTTATCATCTTTCTCCTCATCACCCGCCCCTTATCGCTTGGCAAATGAATACTACCAAGCTGACTCAGATCCATCATCTGATCTAACAGTTTTTACTCTCACTGAGCCAATTAAAACCAGAGGCACTGGGAGAATATCAAACGAACAGAATAATTAAATAGACTTCTACACTTATACAAAGTCCTCTATGCCTTATCCAGAAACTGCATTAAATAAAAGAATTACATGCATGTGGCACTCACTCACAACAATTTATGGATCAAGAAGATTTAACCCAACTTTATGGGATAAAATAAAGAACAGCTTTAGTAATTCTCCAAAGGTTAATAACCCAGGGATAGATGGCAAAAGCGACTGAACCTATTGACCCCATACCACTTCTCAACTGCAGGATGATTTAATAAGACGCTCCAGATAACAGATAAAATGAAATTCAATTTCTTTAGTGCTTGATAAGCAACATGTGATATGACAGGTCAATATCGGAGCCTCTTTGTAGAGATTATCTTCACAGAGGAGGCAGTGAAAACAAAAACCTTCACAGTCGCAGAAGCAGCAAGGTGAGAGCACGCGTTTCCTCAGAACATATTTGTAACGGTAATACATATTATCCTGCTGTCAATCAGAGAAAAAAAGGTGTCCTGAAGTTGTGTCAAAAATCCCATAAAATGAGGCTAGTAAAGCATGACAAGTCCTTTGCTTTTCCTGCCTTTCCTCGGAAACCCTAAATTTTGATTACAAGACGCAGTTTCATTTCCATTTACCTGGCAGGGGAGGGGGAATTACATCTTCTGACCAGCAGACACAACACACATTTGTTTGCATGAAATGGAAAAGAATCATACAAATTTCAAAGCACAAATATTCCAGATAAAGAAAATGCTTCTTGAACACCACCATATACTGTCTATAAACTGTCCGTGCATGCAATTCTTTAATTGAGGTTGGCTTTCAAATCTTTCCCCTCCGCTCTTGATCTCTTTCTGGTATGGCATTACACTGAGGAACTGACTTCAATTTCTGCCTTAATCACACTGTCTGAAATTCATATCAAGTTTAAGAGTGACCCAGGTCACCTTCATCGGTGACACAGGAGGCGAAAACTAACTGGACATGGAGGGTGAGATAACGCATAAATTTGCATAAGGTTTGAGGGAACTGTGGAGAGATGTGGGGCTTATATTGAATAAAAACTCTGACATAGAAAAGCAAATGTATGACAACTATTTAAAAAGTAGAGTACATTTGGCTTAGGATAGCAACCCTGTAAATTCAAACACACAATCCTGTAAATTAAAACACAGCGTTTCTGACAGAGGCTCCTTTAATTATCTTGACCTTACATTTTAAAATAAAAATGACATAAAAAAAATAGTTTCCTATCCTTCCCCTCCCCCCCCAATATTCTCAATCTGAACAGCCACTGCAATTCCCCAGACTTTTCTTTATGAGAACATGAGCCTCTCTGTCCTGTGGCTTCTCCTGACCTTTCCAGGATAGGTCTCTCCTTGGCATGTGGGAAATAAAAGAGGATTATTCTAAGATGTCACTCTGGCTCCTGCTGATTCCTCAGTTCATGCAAGGTCCTACAAAAACAAAACGTTCCCAAAACTCAAAAGAAATATGTTACGGTCCTGCTGCTATAAAGAATTTCTCTAAAAAGACCTCTGATAAGAGCATGGAAGAATGGTTTGAGTGAAAACTACTGGAGGAAGTACAACCCAAACCAGAATAGCTGTCAAATGTGCTGTAAGAGAACAAAAAACCAAAGGTTCCTCACTTGCTCATTTCAGTTGCATTACACTTAATTACGACTTTTGTTATTAGTGAGCAATGAATAACGTAGAAAGGTTCTACACAGATACTGTGTTCCCTCACATCATAAACTTGGTTAAGATTGCTGTACAGAAAAGTGTATCACCCACTGAAAAGGACTGGCCTAGAGTTACACACTTCAACAGACCACCAAACTTTGAGCAGGAAGCACATCGACTGATTGCTTCTGCATTTCTGTGGGTGACCTGCTGCCCACCAAAGGAGCACCCTATAATTAAGTTATGAGCAGAGCTAACAAAAATCCCTAGGTAAGGTGAGCTGTGCTAGAATATCCATGATTAAACTCCTGTATTTCAAGAATTATTAATCTACAAATCCCAAAGAATTTAGTTCAGACTAACTCCCTATCACTCCATTATTTAACAATCCGATGACAATACTGGACGACCCAATTTATTCAGACATCCCAAGAATGCCACGCATTTCAGCCTGATTTCCTTGAACCAGCCTGTCTTTTACGACAGAATAATTCTTGTAAATCCTATTGAAGTTTCTTGCCTGTAACTCTGGCAGGTTTTTGAACATTTCTAAGTAGAGTTCAAGGGGAGTTTAGAGTTAAAGTCAAAAATCAATTAGCAGGCTGTCCTCAATCCTTTAACAACTACTTAGCGATAGTTCCTGAACGGCTTATCTTCAGTCAGGGACTCTTTCCTACCTACTTGTGTGCATTCCAAGCTAAATCCACATAACACCGTATTACTAATTGGATCAATACAGACTTTTCCTAAGTTACTGAAATACGTTACTTTTGCAGATATTCCAGTGAGTATCTGCAATCCCTCCTACTTAGAACAAACAAAAAGCAGGCCACCTGCTGTGCATGTAAATCCAGGTTGGAAAGTCTAACAGGTAGTATTTTTTATTTTCCCAAATTTTTGTTCCATGCCAGCAGGTTAGAGGCCTGATCAGGCAACCACATCTGAAAACTCAGGCCATCAATCTTTTTAAACTTCAAGTATTAAGAAAAAGTGAACATCAAAGAAAGAGAATTTACATGAAATTGAAAAGTCATACGATTTGATGTAATTTCAGGTCAGACAGAAAAGGACCAGTTAACAGGTATGTATGCCTACAATAAAAATCAAAGAGATTACTGGGCATGTCCTTTCTCAGATGTGTAACACATATGGCAAATATGGATGTAAACACAAAAAGAACCCACTTAGTTTACATTAGTACATCCACCTATTTGTCATGTGAAATACGAACCCATTATAAATGAAACAACGGTATTTATACTGTACTATCACTACGGATTTATTATGTTGCAAATGAAGGTTATAATGCGATTGCATGAAAATCTATGAGCTTTTTCTCTTTCCACTTCATCTAGCGACTGACTTATTCAGCCAGCTTACAAATTTCTTATTGACCACATACCTCAGGGAGCTGAAGAAAACATCTGAATTATTACATAGATAATCAGCTGTACTACACTAGTTTCAGTAGCAATAAGGGGATATTCAATATATTTTAGGATGTATCTTTTTGGATGCAAAATATAGCTGTCCCTGCTTCAGAGGCATAGTGAAGAGATGAAATATAACTGCACTACTGACAATTATTTGCCCATTCCCTCTTGATAGTACATTTACTCTATTGCCTCCGTGCATGATTAATAGTTTGCGCATCCTTAACATGTAATCAATAGCTGTGAAGTCTTGTATTAGTTTTAGAGATTAGACATCCCTTGATAATAAATTTCATTGATTCCTCCAGTTTAGCTTAGCTGCAGAAACCCACTTTTTTTTATGCCCCCACCCCCGGAGTTTAGATTAAATGCAGATATATAGCCTAGAAGGAGAGAGGAAAAGCTGGCATGACCCCTTTAAGCTCCTTTCTCCAGATGAACACAACCTATCTGGTGTTGTAAAGCGTGAATCAGCATGTCAACAAGCATCAGACAGCAAGAGTAAACACAGGGAAAGTCTGACATTAGAAAATTCCTAGGAAACCCGTCCAGGACTGCAACGGTGAAGATTAATTGTGTCATTACAAAATTAAAAGTGATGGGGAAAAAACCTGAACCCTTGACTTAAATATTTATTAGTGGCACGGATATATTAAATCAGAATGGTGGACTCAGCATCGAAACCAGTAATTATAAAGATTATATTTAAAAAAGAGTGTATAATACATATTTACACACACACACATACATTTTTTTACACATCTTAACAGTGAACCTAACCATTCAGTACCATGAAGAAAACATTTACAAACATTTATTTGGATATAAATCACCAGTTTGCTTACATGATACATTTTTCATTTCTCTCCAATGCACGTTCATAAACATCTTTTTATGGTTTTGTTTACAAACAGTGTATTTGGGAGCTTCGGATGTTATGAGTATTATGCAAAATGCCTAAGCTGGAGTAGTGTGAAGAAGGAAAAGCAGAGTTTTCTATGGATGTCGTTAAAGCTTCAGTACTTCTTTCCTGTGTATAAAAATTTCAGTTCTCCAAGTCAGGAAGCCTAAGTGTCACCATAAGAAATTTAGGGACCAAATGTGGAACACAGTCTATAATAAATAAATAGTAAGCACAGACAAGAGACTCAGACTGTGAATAGTTATGGCCACATTCACCTCTGATGACTAAGAACTGAAAACTGCAAGCAGTAATTACGATACTCACTTAAAACCTTTACATATATATGTGTCCGTGTTTGTATGGTAAAACCCAGTAATAATTGTATGCTGCACCTTGCTCTGGCTCTGCCCCTTTCACAAAATCAATATAACACATTGTATGATGTATAATGGTAATTTCCTATAGTGATATATATCTGTCATATAATGTAAATGATAAACCTTGGCTGAGACAAAAATTCATTAAGTAGCTTAAAACCAGAAATGACACTGATTGATATAAAGAATTTGCTGCATGTGTCTTGTCCTGCCAGTGAAACAACCCTGGGTTTCGTTTTGCTTTTTTTTTTTAAACTTCAAATTATCAAACCTGTAGCTTCTATTGTACAGAAAAGTTTTCCCTTCCTTAAGTACTTGGAAATATATTTAGTGAATTGGTTTCATTTTCTTAATCGGTTCATAAAAAGTTATGAATGCAAGTTGAAAATATAAGCAAGCTTCTTTTCTTCATCAATGCAGACAAAAATAACACAGGTGGGCAAAGAAGAATTCCTCTGACATTAAAATCTTGAAGAAAATCAGAAACCATTTTCAAAGGTACTTAGAACTCAAAAAATGCCGGTAAGGTGCCAACAAGCAAATTCCTTTTTAAATTAGATACCTGATTACCATGAATTTTTACCACCTTTGAATTTTGACGAAATTTTTGCTATTTAAGTCACTCAGCCACTTGTGAAAACCTGACTAAATATAACTAAATATAACTAAAAAAACTTCTCAATCCATTGGTCAATGAAGATGCCCAGTAACTATCAAAATGTAATACTCGTCCCAGTATAAAGAACCCTTTTTCCTTATGCCTCCAGCACATCTTAAGCTGGTATTTTTTTACAGGTATTTTATACTACAAAAAACCTTTCCATTTTAAGCTACCTAATTTCAATTCAACTGTCCCTTGAGGTAACTTTGAGAAAAAAAAATAATTATTCTTGAAAAACCAGGCAAAGCACTGTTTACCATTTGCTAATGGAACAGTCATGAAATCTTCATTAGAAAATACAGTCCAAAGTTGTTAATTTCCAGGGAGGAGTTGTGGGTTGTTTTTCTTCCTTTGGTTGGTGTGCCCCTTTTCCCCAAAAAAAGTTCTTTAAAATTATTTGTTTTCAGAAAGGAAAAGGATTATAAGGAATATTTGCTTTTTATGTTGACTTGCTCTGCATGGGCAGAATTCACATAGTATCAATTCTCTATCCTACCATCACCTGGCTATGAAAGTTTCCAAGGCCATTTTGGGAACTGGGACCTAATCCCGTGAATTTTTCGTTCCCAGAGCTGCCTTTGCTCCAAAGGAGCAGGGCTCTGTAGGAGCGAGCTCACGGACACCGCTTCTCTACCGTGAAACAAGGACCTTGTGACAAAGAATGTAAAAGCAACAAAAAAACCTTGCTTGCAAACGGAGGCATGGGCAAGCTGCGGAAGTGCTTTCTAAAAAATGCCATAAAATCTAAATAATATTTTCATTTCACACTTAGCCGCATAAAAAGAAACTGCCCCGCTGCTTTACATTCAGGCAGCGAGTGTTTCTCAAAGCTATTGTTTCCTGTCTAAGCAGAAACTTGGAAAATATAAAATAACTCACGTATCAGTAAAAGAATGCAATTTTAGAAACAATTTTCTCCTTGCAAACTTCCTCTGAACAATTCTGGTTTATTCCATGATCCCAAGACACAAAAATGCTCCTGAAAAATTATTCCAGATTATTTTCAGTCGACAGTAAAGCTGGATGAGTGATAACAGAAAAACGTGCAGCAGCTTACTGGAAGCAGCAAAAGAAAAACTATTTTAGATGCTGTTGATAACTTAGACGCCTTTTAAAATGAGGTGTTTTTATGAAAAGTGATTAATTAATGAGCAATTGATCTTGCTTTATACAGAACAGATGGTGTTAAACGCAAACCCAACAAACCTACTTTTCATTCATATGCAAATGTAAAGGATTAGCTCTTCACTTGCAGGAGGAGTCACCGTTCCTTACTATGTGTTTTCTTATTCTAGATACCCACCTAGAGATCCATCTAGTTCAAGCTGTCAATCATATTCAATAATTTTACCACGTTCTCACTTTCAAAAAGATATTGTACCAGCACAGTTGTCTTGGCTTCACCCTCACTGCAAAGCAACTGCCGACGTGCTACTCGGACCGGCACGACTGTAACAGCCACCCAAGAGAGTGTCAATCACGCCTGCTGAGTAAGTGGAGCATTAAATTATTTTTTTATGCCTATGTTGTACATGCTGAATCACTGTCAGCATACAATCACAACAGAATACAAAAAGGAAAGGCAGCCAATTAGTCAAGTCAAGGCCACACAGGCGAACGCTGTATTAATTTGGAAGTGCAGGCTAATTGCTGGACACCAGCATTGTGTCACTTAAACCAGATTTATTGCTGAGTGTAATAAATAAGAGTGAAAAGAACAACAATCTCTTCCTCCCAACTTATTACTGAAAGGCTTTAAATTCTCCTGAGTGTCTGTAAGGCAATTTTAGAGCTAAATTCTCTCGTTTCCAATTCCGCGCCCCCCCCCCACCTTATCTAACTGTTTAGCCTTTTGGAGACTGGCATAATGAGCACACTTGCAATCTAATACTGTTCCCTCTTGTTACCACAATCAGCCCACTAGCTCATAACCTTTACCAAAACCCATGATAACTTGCAGGATTAAGAATCTGCTGTAGAATGTCTTGAAATAAAAAATTCCTCGGAGTTGCTCTGAAGACTTTTATCACTGGTAATGAAATTATTTTTTTTACTTACACTAAAAATAGACCTGATTTTTGACAGTGTTTGCATTCCCTTTTGTGGACCCTCTATACACATTCACACCAGCTAATGATGCTAGCCTTAAATCTCCCACTGGCCATGTTCTCCATAATCATCTTCTCCCTTTCTCCTTAAACGGAACCTTAAAGTTATCGCAGCTCTTGCCTTCCCACAATCACCTGCTACTTTAATATTTAGGCAAAATTATACCATTATTATTTATTTGAGATGTAGCAAGGACAAGTGCTAACAGGAAAAACAGCCAAACCCCCCCCATCCAAATACATGTTTGCCTTTCCCAGCAGCCCTTCACTTACTGTTTTTGGCTGGGTTATCTGGAAGGGCGATTGAATCATGGCATCATAGAACAGTTCAAATTGGAAGGGACCTCTGGAGGTCACATAACCCAACCTCCAGCTCAAAGCAATTATACCAGGTTGCTCAGGAACTTGTACAGCCTATTTCTGGATATCTCCAAGAAGGGAGATTCTACATCCTCTCAGGACAGCGGACACGGAAGATATATAGCAGATATCAATGCAACTTCAGGACTTGAGCAGATTTCCAATTATTTGATGTTTAGAACAAGACAGAAGAGCAATGTTCCACAATTTCCTAAAAAAACCTGAGAATGTTTTGAATTGTGCTTCACAGCATCTGGCACTGACCTCTTGTAGATGGCAAGACTGCAAGTATTTCACTTAAAATTCACCTTGCTTCACCCTGTTTGACATTGAACTATGCAGTTCACAGAATATCAGAAGCATTGCTTCCTCTTAAAAAAACAAACCAAAACAGTATTTATATTAAATATGCAAAAAATGTTGACCAGAAGAATTCAGGTCTCCTATTTGCAAACCACCTGATTCTAGAGAACAGAACGACTCCGCGTATCTTTCACCATTGTTTAGAGATGTTTGGCAAGGGGCAGCTGTGTAAACAAAATGGGTTGGGGTTGTCCTGTTCAATAACCTTTAGGTTACTACACATACCTTTACATACTACTACATATCTACTTGAAATTTGTTGCTGGGTAGGGCTGTTTGTTTGGTTTGGGTTCTTTGGTTGGAGGAATTGGGTCAGTTTTTAGTTCTACTGGACAGTGAAACTCAGCCATCACAAGTGTGCAGCGATGCAGCTAAGTACATTGCCTTTGCTTCTTAATGGACATGAAAAGAAAGATGGGAAAGGCCAGCAGTTTAAATCAGAATGTACATGGCACAGAAGCCTATGTTTTGACGCCTAGACAAAATCATGCCTATCGGAGTCTTGTAAGAAACTGGGTAATATCCTTACACTTTTGTGATCTGTACTGCCATTGTAATTACCAGTATGATTAATGAAATTTATGCTTTCAGTATCTATTCTAACTGCTATAGGTCCACGGCAGGGCAGTGCTCTTCTCCACGTTACAACAAAATGGGTAATCTCTCTTAACTGGTTTTGAGTAAAGGCTCGATACAGTGATTGAAGAGGCTGATAGAATATATGATTTTCACAGCTAAACATTTAAAACTAAGCCAGTTACTGAGAGGGTGAACTAGCTTATTTAACATCAAATATTTCTGCCAGGGCTGCAGGACTGGCTTACCTAAGTGGCACACAGTCTGCAGAAAAGGGGACATATAGTCTGAAAGACTGTGCACAGGTTGTATTTCAAACATAACTCCTGAATGGTTTCAGAGAAAAGGTCACCAGGACTATAGAAATTTCTAAGCAAAGAATGCAATCCATGCTCTGCTTGCAGATTGGCTCCCAAGGAATGTGTCCCTCAAGAAACACAACCAGTAGGCATTCATCCCAAAGGGACAACAGACTGCTTGTCTTCTTTTGGACACAAAATGCTATTGCCTAATTAAAGCACAGCATACAGAATGAAGTTTTCTTCACTTGCTGTGGAGTTTGGTGGGGTTTTTTTAAGCTACTCTTCATTTAAATTCAGATTTTTTTCTAAACACAAAAATCCTCAAGGAAATTTGTTTGAAATGTCTGCTTGGTTTCTTTGTTGTTGCTGGCTCTGAACTCTCATTCTTGCCTAGCTATCTTGATCAGGTCACGACTGAGTAGCATGCTAGGAAAACTGCTATCTAGCTTAGAAAGGATCCAAAATACTCCCAGTTGGTTTTAATTACTTTTATCATGATGAATAGATTCTACATCAATTCAGATTTACCTAAATATAAAATATTGGAAGAGGAAGCTATCCATAGACTCGTAAGAAATTAATTTAAATTAAATAGCCCACAAATGAAACAGCTTTGTCCTTAACAGAACCGATTGGAAACAGTTTTACACAGTCTGCTGTTTACAGAGCAATTTTAAAGTCCTATTATAACACTTGGCATTTGGCATTTGAGAGGGATACACAATAAAGGCAAAAGATATCAGTTTATATTGACAACAAAATGATACTGATTCCTTGCAAAGGTAAGTGAAGTCGTAAAATTCGTGTTACCCTCATCCCCATTTGAGTATGGCAATCCAACAACTTTCATTTCCTTAACATACCTTGAAAAAAGACAAGAGGATGAGAAATAATTTTAATGATACTGTTATGAAGTAAAAACAAATGATGGAGCTGTGGCTAAGATTACAATTATGACTATGCTTTGGTACTGCTCATCTGATAACATCCTAGTGTTATGTGGCTGATGCTTCTGCTTGAGTTCAATTTCCTTCAGATAATTGTGCTGCTTCTGGCTGGGGTAGAGTTAACTTTCCTCACAGTAGCTGGTGTGGGGCTGTGTTTTGGATTTGTGCTCAAAACAGCATTGATAGCACAGGGATGTTTTTGTTACTGCTGCGCAGCGCTTACACAGAGCCAAGGCCTCTTCCGCTTCTCACCCCACCCCACCAGCGAGGAGGCTGGGGGTGCATAAGGAGTTGGGAGGGGACACAGCTGGGACAGCTGACCCCAACTGACCAAAGGGATATCCCACACCATATGACATCATGCTGAGTATATAAAGCTGGGGGAAGAACGAAGTGGAGGATGTTGGGAGTGATGGCATTTGTCTTCCCAAGTAACCATTACACGTGACGGAGCCCTGCTGTCCTGGGGATGGCTGAACCCCTGCCTGCTGTTGGGGAGCGGTGAATGAATTCCTTGGTTTGCTTTGCTTGTGCATATGGCTTTTGCTTTACCCATTAACCTGTCTTTATCTCAACTCACAAGCTTTCTCACTTTTACTCTTCTGATACTCTCTCCCATCCTGCCGTAAGGGGAGTGAATGAGCGGCTGCATGGGGGTTAGTTGGTGGCTGGGGTTAAACCGTGATGATAATGTATTTGGATTCCATAATACGCTTCTTTGGTGAAACCAATAACTGAATCCAGTGGTAATTCCTCAAGGAGTTATAATTTATGGCAATTGTCTGTTCCCACCACTTTTCTCAGTAATTTGTTCCAATGATTAATAGCCTCACTGTTAAAGATAAATAAGTGTGCCTTACTTCTAATTTGAATGAGCCTGACCTCAGCATGCAGCCATTTGAGGTTCGTAACATTTTTCCTTCACTAGAGGAAAGAAGCCTTTTGTACCTGGTATTATTTTTTCCCCTATATACATACTGTATATTCACATCCTGCCTTCTCTCTGATTGACTTAAGTGATCAAAATCTTCAGGTTACCTACTGTAAGACTACATCTTAAACCATGACACTTTTTGTGGCACTTTTCACCATTCCTTCCCGATTTTCATCAGTGCGTTGAAAGCATGGATGCCAGATGTGCATGCAGTGTATCAGTATTGGTCATACCCACAAAACCACATCTTTCCTCCTAGCTACAACCCTGGGTTTTGTCACAGCACTACACAAAGAACTATTGCTGACTGTTGATTTATGTCCCCTAAAATTCTTTTCAGGTTTCTGTACTTCTTCCAAATACATGCATTTATTTACAGTTCTGTGTAGATAGTAAGCCATATTATCTATACTATTGCTACTTTAAACTATCAGAAGAGGGGAAAAAAAAGCAAAGATCAACCCCCAATTTTAAATCTTAACGTAAGTACAAAATTCTGACAAGTGTAACATCATAAACTTACACAGTGAGTTATCTCACCTTTGCAGATTCTCACTTCACAGCTCAAAATGCAATTTTGATTGTACTCTACAATCAAAAGATGTAAAAGATTAAAGGTAAACACAATAGACTAAAGCGAAGGGCAGCAAACCTTATCTGCAAACATCTTTACTAATTTACTTTGGTCGTCACCCAAAATGAAGAATATGTATACACACATTTGTCTGAATTAAAATATGACAATTACCTCATATTACCAACTGCAGAGAAAAATAAAACAAAACCTGAAAAGAATGCCAATGCATCGGGAAAGGGGGTTACGCCATCTCCCTATATAAACAACAGAAAAAAGGAAGTCATGCTTGACTGCAAAAAACAATCATACGATTTTTTCTGAAAGACTAGTGTCTCACCGAAAGACACTGAAGCTTCCCCAAGGACAACTTGAATTAGAGTCAGAGGCCAAACATAAAGACACCTCTCTGAAACCTAATCCTCTTGCCCATTTAAAATGCTCCTGCAGCTTCTGGTCAGGAAAACACACCACTGGGACTTCACTGGCAGTTGTTCTTGTTTTTCTGTAGTGTTTTCAAAACCACATAACTCAAATATCTGAACAAGTATCAACACAACTAAAATAAAAGCAGATGGGTTCAGCTAATCTTCTTTTGCTACCCTACATCAGGTTTTTCCCTTCCAAAATACTATCTTCTGGCATTATCAACATAACAGTGTTTAAAAGACAAAAATGCATTTGAAATTTAAGTATTACTGCTGTGGGCTTATACAAAAGAGGATTCCTAGCTGCTGGCTTTTCCACCATCCTTCTGAGAGACTCCTCTCCAGGCATGGATTTAGTTATAAGAATGAGCCCCCTGTCTTTTCAGATTTAAGCTGAGCCTGGAAGCATAGCACATTTGTTGACAGCAGTATCCCATAAGAACCAGCCAAATTTGTTCATAAGTTAGTTCTACAGAAACATTTAAGTAGCAAGTAATTACAGCTAGGCAAGCATTTATACATCACCTGGATTAAACCAAAAAAGTCTTCATTGAGAAAAGCGTTTTACCAGAGTCTTTGTCCCTCATGGAACAAGAACTGCTCCAGGTCTTTCTAGACATGTCCGGCAGATCGCCAAGGTATCCAGCAGACTCCACGCACCAGTCGTCTCTTCGCTTTCTTCTTAAAGACTCCTCTTCCCCCTGCCCCACCTGGCTCCCTTAATCATATAGTCTGAAAAATGCTTCATCTGAAAGACTCAGGTGTGTTGGACTCTCCTACCACAGCTGAAAAAATATTTCCCTGCTCTTGAGTCTATCTAACAATGTCATCAGCAACTCCAAATACAGCTACAGCAATTCCAGATACTTGTGTCCAACATCAAGGCAAAAATCTAAGGTATTTTGTATCTTACTACTTGCAAACAGGAGATACAGAACTGAGACACTCACTGTGAATATAAAAAAGTCACAAAATGTATTTATAGTCTTCACAACAATTAGAAAAGTTATTTTAAAAATCCAGAGTGATATACTTCAGACTCTCCACCTTCTTTCCTGCAGTGCCAGGACCTCTCCTACCTTCTCTACATTTCCCAGGCTTTGGCCTGAACAGGGCATCTCTGAAGAGCTCACGTCTTGTACGGACAAAACCAGAAGGGATGTTACACCACCCAAAATTACGACTGGGACGCCAGTCCCTCGTTCTCCTCCACCCACCTCTCTTCCACAGCAAAATGAGACATGCCAACAGAGAGGGAACATCTCATGTCCAGACAGTCTTAGATCTACGCTGCCTGAAGGACTGGACTGCCTCCTCATCTATTTTCCTTTAGTCTCGCAACTGAATACTATAAATCAATAACCAAATTGATTTTTATTTTTTTTTGGTCAAGACATTAGATACTAAGCCTTAAATAAAACAGAATTCCAGCAGAGGAAATTTCACATTCTGAATTGCATTAACACAGTCAAACAATTCCCTTGCACACTACGAACTTGCCAAACACTTCAAGGAAAATCCCAAAAGTTATGGTTACAGTATACAAGTACTTTATTCTTCATATTTTATTTCCTCCCGCACCTTTGAACTTCATTTGTTGATATACTGATAAACAACTAACCTTTAAAAAGCAGCTTGTATAATTCCTCTGTAGATAATCAGTGTATCAAACAATTATCACCACATTTATTAATAATCATATTTCAGAATCAACTTCTTGCCATGTGAAGGTGAGTTATGTATTTCCAGCTGTATCTTTCAGCTGTTTAACACGTGTCTCACGTCACAGTTATCAAATGTCCCGGACAGTCTCCTCCAACAATTTTTGTATTTGTCACTGGAGATATCGACCCCAGTTTTGCATACAAATATTGCGCAATTAGCTTCCTTCTGACCTGTGCGATACACAGGTAAACCCAGTAAATAAGGAAAACATCAGAACTACTTCTTCCACCCCACAAACACACAGAGCAAAATAATACTTTGTAAAAAGAAAGTTTTGATAAGAAAAATCTAAAGATTTTTCCACAAATGCAAGCAAGTTAGTTTTGTAATAGCAACAATGCACAGCACAGACATAGCATATTAAATAATTGTTACAGAAAATGCATTAATTCCCTGTAATAGTGGCAGAATTAATAAATCATTGTTGAAGCCCTAATACCGTATTTCTAGACCCGGTTATGTTTTGCTAGCCAGTTCTGTCTCTGAATGCCAACCCAATAAATCCAAACATGCAAAAGGGTGAATACTATTTTCTACTGCAGGAATTGCTACCTAAACTATTTTTATTTTTTTTTAATAATTACTGTAATTACAAAAGAATTAAACCTACAATCCATATAAGACAAATACTCCATCCAGTTCAGGATACACAGTACTCAAAACAACTAAACTGCTTCCTAACCCTGCCAAGTGGGTTCAACAGACCGGCTCAGTGCTAATACAGCAGGAAGCAATTATCACTCAGCACTGAATTACACAGCAATCCAAGTTGCTTAAACCAAGCTTTAATTGGTTAGTTCTACTACGTACCCACTGCATAATGAACCGGCCACCTTCCACAGTTTACCATCACTTATGATAATAGATGAATACATTAAAAAAAAAAAAAGTATTCCAAACTCTCTTAACAGAAAACAAAGAGGGAAAAGCTGTATATATTTTTATTTTTTTCTGGACTTTGGAATGCAGCTAGCATATTTTGTTTTAAACAAATTTCTTCAATTTTTCCTTTTATTTCATACTGCTCAATACTTTCAGGCTTTGCAGTACACAATTCTTTCCCTTCTCTCAACCGTATGGGATCAAGTCCACAGCATTATTTTATTTTCGCATATACGACACTTCTGTAAGAAAATAGCAAACTATCAACAATCCTGTCTGCCTCTAATACACAACTGGTAAGTGAAGCAGCATTTGTCAAAACTGTTCCAAGATCTAATTCTGTACGCTCAGGACGGCCTTTCAGTTTGGAAGTATGTCACATTATAAAACCACTTCAGTATAGAACATCTTTTTGCTGAAACGGTACATTTCCATGCTCTTTAGTCAGAATAAAAACTGAAAAAACCCTTTTTTTTTGAAGGCTATAAAGAGAGAAATTAAGTTATAATCAGCTCACACGTTCAGGCATTTCAAAACTGTCAAAAATACATAATCAGAGATGGAGGAGATGAAACATCTGCTGTGGCGATAGAGGGACTCAAAATAATTGAGTGAGCAAGAGCCAACAAACCCACAAAGTGAAAAAAATAAACCCCTTGCATTCCTTTCACATAGCATTTGTTTTGCATTTGATATTTACTTCCCAGCTACTCCACGTGAACTATTATTAAATAAAAGCCTTCACGTTCGATATGCCACGAAGCTGCTACAATTACTCTCTGATAATCTTGACAGCTACCGTTGACCTTTTGCCATTTGCCGCGATTTTGCATAACAAGAATAATGCATGTGACATTTTTACTACAGCAGAACTTATGAAAGAGATAAACATTTTAATGATTAGGAAGGTTTCTTGACGCTCCAGGTCTTGAGATTTGAGCACCCATCGAGACAGACAGGACTATGGCCGTGCAACCCAGCCGAAGCCCTACACAGGCAGCAGAGCCCACAGCTTGAGTGCCGCGCACACCCAGGGCCTCCCAGTTCTTACAAGCATTTTAGCAGGCTTTTATACTGCACCAATGTACGTCTCCTGTGCCACAGCATCCCGGTGGCGGTGCCTACAAGCATTAAGATATCCCACTCCATCTCGGTTTCTATCAGAGATCTAAGTCCCCAGACGTGCCTCCTTCTTCCCTTCAACGCCGTGTCTGCTCCCTCTCCCCTAACGTGCATTTTCTGGCCCCTTGAGGAGAACCACTGTGGTGTCCCCTCACAAACATAGCTGAAAACATGACCAGCGTCAACACAAGAAGGAACACTGTGTATAAATATAATACTTTCAATGTGGACATGTTAAGTGTGATCTTGTAAGCCAGTGTTTAAGCTGCCTAGATTGTTTAATAAATAACAAGCTTTGATGCCAAACAGAAATAACTTCGGCTACAAACCAAATTGTCTGAATCAAAATAATGCAATGCTGAAATGGTAATACTGAAATAAATCCTAGGTTTTCATAGTCCTAGGTACCAAATATCAAGAAAGGTGAAAATTAAGGATCAACCCTTGCTCCTGATTTTATACTTTATCTCCTCGATCTGTGGAAACGGTAAAATTGTCTTAACTCCCTGTTAACTGCCAATGAAAAGTATTTCATTTCCCATGGATTCTTTTAGTTCTTTTCATTTGATGCGAATGTTAAACGTAAGGCATAAAACAAAGAACCTTCAAAAACTACAATTTATTGCTTCTGTAAGCGTTCTGTATATACAACTTGCCATCTCTGGCAAATTTTATTATGTAAAGCTCACAGCGAATTCATACTTTTCAGTTCTATTAAAATAAAAAACAGTTACAAAGTGAGTATAATCTTACAACCTACTTATTCATATTTGCTCTTCTGGCCACAAGTCATCACAATCTGTACTAGAATCCAATCCAAATTACATGCAATTCACTCTTCTACATATTAAAAAAAAAAAGTAATTTTGAAAAAAATCAGAGGAGTTCTTCCTACCAGCTGTCTCTCCCTCCCTGAATGCCTGTCTGTTTGGACTTTGCATCTCTCAAACGTCAAAATGAATTTTAAACCCATTGTAATGTTTGGTGGCTTTTTCCAGAAATCAGATTATATAGCACCTGCTCATCTCCTTCACTGCACTTTCTTAGATTTGGTATCAGACTGAGGAGCTGAATTCAGCTTTCCAACACCACATACAAAAGGAGAGCCGCTAACCTCCTTGTAAGTTTATAACCACAAGTCACTTTGCAGACTACCTCTAGTGTTTAGAGACACCTCATTTCATGATAAAGGGCAGTTAACACCTGTAAAGTAATTATATCTACCAAATGTTGTTGGCCTGAAATATGAATACATAATTGTTCCTGCCATCTGTTAATTATACTAGTTGAATCACTTATTTAATCATATACATTTACTTGACATCTACAAACTTTTTAATGGCTTTCACAAATGCTATGCTGGCGCTCGGGCAGAACTAAGTCACCGTTTATGTGTCCCACAAGGAAACGACATGCTTATACGCGAGATCAGATTTTGCAGCAGCTCGACAAGCTGGGAAGGCAGTTAGTGCTGGGCATCTCCTCAGCCTGACTGTGCCGGCCAACGTCCACAGGGAGTCACCAGTAGAGGTGGGGACAATGTTTGTCAGCAACAAGACCGGCTGGAGTGAAGACCCACAGGGGAAGGGAGGAAGTTGGCAGGGATGGGCTGGGATGTGGAGGAGGTAACAGGACAACTTGACTTACTACGAAAGCCATGCAAAGTGATCCTCACGACAATGATTGCTATTTCTGAACATTTAAAGATAAGGAATCCATGCAAAACATGGAGCGGTACGTCTACAATTTAAAAACCACATCACAGCTTTGGCACTGAGCTCTCTTTGTCCTCTCTAGTCCATCTAAGGCACTTACCAGTGCTGATCAGCTGAGGTTGCTTTAAAACACTGCAGGACTGCAGGCAAATTTTAATTTTGCTGTTCTCAAAGGATAAGAGGAGACACAACTTGCATTGCCCTTATTGTAGTGGTGGCGGGGGGTTCTGGAGGGGATCTCTGATGAGAATCATCACACCTCAGAGCTACCTCCCTTAGTCCTCCTAGGGCTTACTGCCTTGACACATGCATCCCAGCCCAAACAAGCTCCATTTTGCCGTCCTCTCACTCCCTGTGGTGCTAAAAGCATGAGCAAGGTGGGAGAAAGGAAAAGCAGACCATGACCTGTCTCCCCCTGCTCTCAGTCTAGGAGGGAGAAAAGACAAGAACTGGAGGCAAGTCAAGATTCCCTTCGTTGACACAACTCATGCTATCAGCCTTGGACAGTAGCTGCAGCAGGGGTGGGAATGAAGACAGTAAAGCCACAACCACACCAGGTTTTCAGACATTTTATACAGCTTCCTATTCCACCTGCACTGGCTGCCACCTTGCTGCTAGCAAACTCTGTCCAGCTACACTGAGTCTAGGAAAAGTCAAATAAGGAAACTAAAAAACTTACTGGAATATGTAGTACAAATTCGCACGTAGAGCACAGGAGAAAACGGTGCTCTACATGCACACTTTTGAGATCAGCAACCTGAAATACTCTGAAACCTTTGATGCATATTTTAGTGCCTCTAAGATTACATCTCTGAGTTTCAGTTGCAAGTACAGAGCCATTACAATGAAAACCGAAGCACTGCTGCTAACACAGCACTGCAGAAAAAGTCAGTGTCACTCCAGTCTTCAAAAAGGGGAAGAAGGAGGACCCATGAAACTACAGGCCAGTCAGCCTCACCTCCATTCCTGAAAAGGTGATGGAACAGCTCATTCTGGGGGTTATCAATAAGCATGTAGAGAAGAATGTTATCAGGAGTGGTCAACATGGATTCACTAAGGGGAAATCATGCCTGACCAACCTGATAGCCATCTATGATGGCATGACTGGCTGGATGGATGAAGAGAGAGCAGTGGATGTTGTCTACCTCAGCTTCAGCAAGGCTTCTGGCACTGTCTTCTCATAACATCCTTGTTAGTAAGCTTAGGAAGTGTGGGTTGGATGAGTGCACAGTGAGTTGGGTAGAGAACTGGCTGAAAGGCAGAGCCCAGAGGGTTGTGATTAGCAGTGCAGAGTCTAGTTGGAGGCCTAGCTGGGGTCAGTGCTGGGTCTGGTCTTATTCAACATATTCATCAATGACCTGGATGAGGGGACAGAGTGTTCCCTCAGCAAGTTTGCTGATGACACCAAGCTGGGAGGAGTGGCTGACACATCTGAAGGCTGCGCTGCCAGTCAGCGAGAGAGGCTGGAGAGTTGGGCAGAGAGGAACCTTATGAAATTCAACAAGGGCAAGTGTAGGGTCCTACACCTAAGGAACCAGTACGGGCTAGGGGTTGACCTGCTGGGAAGCAGCACTGCGGAGAAGGACCTGGGAGTCTTGGTGTACGACAAGCTCTCCATGACCCAGCAGTGTGCCCTCGTGGCCAAGAAGGCCAATGGTATCCTGGCCAGCAGGTTTAGGGAGGTTATCCTCCCTCTCTACTTTGCCCTGGTGAGGCCCCATCTGGAGTACTGTGTCCAGCTCTGGACTCCCCCATTCAAGAAAGCCAGGGAACCACTGCAGAGAGTCCAGCAGAGGGCTACTAAGATGATGAGGGGCCTGGAGCACCTCTCATATGAAGAAAGGCTGAGAGAGCTGGGGTTGTTTAGTCTGAAGAAGACTGAGAAGGGACCTGATCAATGCTTATCAATATCTAAAGGGTGGATGTCAAGAGGATGGGGCCAGACTCTTCTCAATAGTGCCCAGCGACAGGACAAGGGGCAACGGGCACAAAACGGGACAAAGAAAGTTCCACATCAATATGAGGAAAATTTTATTCACTCTGAGGGTGATGGAGCACTGGCACAGGCTGCCCAGAGAGGCTGTGGAGTCTCCTTCTCTGGGGATATTCAAAACTTGCCTGGATGCAGTCCTGTGCAACCTGCTCTAGGTGATCCTGCTCTGGCAGGGGGATTGGACTAGATGGTCTCTAGAGGTCCCTTCCAAGCCCTGCCAATCTGTGAATCTGCCTCCATGTTAAAAAAAATAATTTTAAAAAATAAAAATTTCAGGCAGGTTCTTATCATTTGCATATGAAAATAATTATTTTAACAGATAACATTTGCACACATATGGACATATCCTCACTTTCTCTCTTTGAGAAAAAAAACCTGAACTTTAATTAAGGGAAATTTAATGTTTTTTTAAAAAACCTTTTGTATCAGTATATCATTAAAACTAACAGTAGGTAAGAAACACAGAAAAAAAATCATGCAACTGTGCAACTGTGAGGATAGCTGCCATCTTACAGAAATCAATTTATAAACTAGTAAAATAAAGTGAGCCCCATCTTATCTCTCCATTTTCACAGCTGGTTATATTCCACACTGCTCAAAACTGCTGACCTTTCCTAAAGCTGCCTAGAAATTTCCTCTGCTGCTTGAACATTAACCCAGAACTCACAGTTAAACTCTGCTGGTGATCAAGTTCAAAGAGCTGGGACAATGATTCTAGCCTGGTGTGGCAGTGGTGGGACAGCAGCTGCAAAGGCACAGGGAATATAACCTGGCTGGCCCCAGAAGCCTTGGAAACACTGCGACAGGTACAACTCGTGGTCATCTCTACCCTGCAAGGCAGCAGCTCTGCGTATCAGGCGAACATTGGTATTTTTGATGTGACAAATGCAAATACAGCTTGCGGAAAATCAGCAGCGCCCTTGTGCTGGACACAAGTTGAGATGTTCTTATAACATAAAATTAGTTTTTTCTAACAATTTAATTCAAAACCCAAAGAAACAACTTCAGAGAAATCTACTTAACTCTAATTTGCAGCTACTTTACATATTTCCTAGTTGATGAATAATATTAATTTCTCTACACAGAAACTGCAGTGAATTATTTTCTTGTCCTTAACAGTCAGAAATGGGCTACAAAAAACAGAACCTTGCTTAGATCAGGGCTACAAGTGCATTTTTTTTTTGCTTGGAAAGGCAAAAGGCATGTGATGACCCTTTCATTTCTGGTAGAGATCCTGTATTTCTCAAGCTTCCCCACTTCTCTTGGGAAGCAGCTGCAATACATCATCACACTTTGCAGGCAGAAAAGCAAGGTATGGGGCTGGAGCCAAGGGTCACCTGAAACACACATCCATCCTTCTTCTTCCAGGAGGAGGAAAAGGATTAGAAAAGGTAGGATCGGCGATGCTGTCTTTGAAAAAAAGTCAATGAAAAGCTACCAGTGGTCACAGCAGGGTGTTAGGGGACCTGGGGGTTGGGACAGTGGGGACCCCCTGGGCAGGGCTGAGCACGGCCTCACAGCTTGGGCCCCTAAGCATGCAGATGCTCTCTTTCTGTGCACACCAGAGAGACCTCGAACACCTTCAAAAACTTCTTTAGCTATGCAAATGATGTCTCAATATAAATTAGGAGACAATTGTATGCTTTATTTTAATAAATTATGATTAACTCAAATGTTGCAATTAATAAAGAGGTCAGTAAGTAACTTGAAAAAACGTTGAAGGGATGCCTGGGTATAAAACAAAGCCCGAGACCATAATTGTCTCTCCCCGTTGCTCCAAGGCTCCCTATGTAAAGACAACTTGCTAAAATATCAAACTTTCTCTAGAGAAATGAGAAATAAATTGAAGTCACACACTGTGACTTTTTCAGCAAGGATTAAAAAAATTAAAAGGATTTCATCAGGTATCACAAATATATCACCAAGAGCTATGGGCCCAAGATCTAACATTCTAGCTATGCCTGTATTGATCTTACCATTTATTTTGATACTAGTTTTCCCTTTTTCTCAAGCAAGTGTCACTTTAAAAGCACGTGAACTGTATTTGGTGAGGATAAGCACTGACGGGCACTCTGCCAAGGACTGTGAATGCTCAGAGGCAGCTGAGAAAGAGAAAAAGGCAACGGCCTGAACACTGATTCAAAAGGAGAAAAAAGAAATCTAGCCCGAAACTAGAGATTCAGGGAAGACATTGGCAAAAATCAGTATGGCACGGATAGAGCCGAAGGATCCATTTAAATAGACTTAGAGTATGCACAAGTAGCTCAAGTGAAAGCAGGCAAGTTTTCATTACCAATCACTGCAGGAATTTTTTGTGTTGTTAAAGACAATAAAACTGTAAATGAATTCAGGAAACGTTATGCAGCTTAGAACTGAACTACATTCTCTGCTTAGACATCTTAGTAATAAATGCTGAATTTGATGCTAAACTGCTTATTTCCCATTATTTCCTTCCATACGTCAAAGCAGATAACTCTGCATTATTTTCACATTTGCAAGTCACACAGGCACATAACTAACCATATCAATAGTATATTAAACACGCTAGAGCAAAACTATTCTTTTCCCCCAGAATACGCCTCCCTCGGCCCTCGTGCAGGCTGAGCGGTGCCTCTCGCCCAGCCTGGCAAGCTGCCCACAGGCCAAGGGCTGTTCTCCAGACAGAGACGCCCATTCTCAGCACGGGTCTGTATGCCCGAAAGTTTGCTTGCTTTTTTTTCAGGTGTACCACTGGGTCTAATAAATTATATCATTTTCCCTCATAAAGCTACCTCCCCATATTGCTGTCCATCATAGATACAACAGTGCTACTATTCCTAAGTATTTTGCAGGGTGAAGTTCCTATTGACTGCAGTTGTAGCTGAGAAAAATGAGCAGCTCTGTAGGTCACTCCCCAGGACCCCAGTGCAGGGGCCCAGCTTAAATTCTATCAATGGCCACTTGTGAAATATCTGGTTAATAAGACCTACCTCGAATCGCTCCAAAATTTCCACAGAATCCAGGTTTTTGAGAGCAGAGCTCAATTTCTTTCATCAAAAAGGAATTCTTTCTCTTCCCAAAGTCCTTTGCATTGTTTGCCAGTGAGTCTCAACTTTCTACAAATCCAGTGAGGGTCTTACTGCCAAGAGACCCCTTTATTAAATAAGTGATTCTTTACGAGACACCCCAGAGCACAATCATCCTCTTCACTGAATGAGCTGAAGATTACTGCTAATGAGACAATTGCACAGTATCTTGGCGAGTAACCCAAAAAGGAGCAAATAAGAGACTGCACTGGCAACCAAAGCCTGGCATTTCCTAACTAAAGAAGGCTTGACTTTGACACCTGTACAACTTTGTTTCCTCGACAGAAAAAAATGTGCAATTATGCAGATATCCACCAGAATCATCAATAGCTTTTGAGCTTTTCAAGCCCCCAGCAGAGACTCCTGCAGCTTTGAGGTAATGGGGCAATTGGGAGGGATTGACAACCTGGTGCAGATACACAGAACACCACTTTGGAGGGATGACATGCTTTGTTGTCAGTTTTGTAGTTTTATGCTGGCATCTAAAAACCAGTGACACACAGCGATCCTGGACTACATTTCAGGCTCCCTTCTCAGCTTTCTCTAAATCTGATCCTTTCTTATCTATCCTCCAGGCTGTCCATGACCCACATGTAATTTTCTCCTGACTTCACTTCTCTTCCCAGTATTACTTCTCCCACATAGATGCTTCTGTTTTGACTCCAGGCTTCTCATCGCAGTGTTCGCTTTCCAGTCTGCCCTACTCGCAGAACCACACAACAGCTGAGGTTGGAAGGCACCTCTGGAGATTGTCGAGGCCAACCCCTTTGGCTAAAGTGGAGTCCACTGGAGTCAACTCCTCAGGGCACTGTCCAGTCAGGTGTTGAGTATCTCCACAGATGGAGACCCCAGAGCCCCCATCGGCAACCTTACCCGGTGTTCAACCATACTCACAGTAAGAGTTTCTTATGTATTTCCTTTAGCACAGTTTGTACCCACTGTCTCTTACACTTTCTGTGCATACAACTGAAAAAAAGCCTGGCTCCATCTGCTTTATTCCTGTCAGGTATTTGTACACATACACAAGATCTCCTTGAACCTTCCCTTCTCCAAACTAAACACTGCTAGCTCTCTCGGTCTCTCTTCTTATGGCAGATACTCCAGTCCTTGGGCCCACCAGCTTCTTCCTTCCAGTCCCACCCTAGCCGTCTTCCCCAGCCCTCTAACCTTTTTGCCCCCTCTTAGCAGACGCTGCTCCCCTTGGCTCTTTCCCAGCTATATCCAGCCCCTACCCCTGACCCCCCTGCATTGCTGCTTTCCAGTTCCTATTCAGCCTATGCTCTTGCTCTGTTGAGCTGACCTTCAGTCTCCATTCTCTCCCTCGCACAGACTTTCTGCCAAGTTTTTTCCCATTTTGCAGGTTCATCTCTTTTTCCTCTTTTCACTCCCTTCCCATGATGCCAGGAAACTACCAGACTATGAAGAGCACAGGGACAGACACGTGTGTCCTACTCTGTTCCAGTGGCTAGATGGAAACTGTTTTTAACAGTCCAGAACGACAGCAATAAAGATGTGCTCAGCCTCGTACAGTACTGGTCAGCAACGTGCTAATGTAGACAGAATCTACAGGGAATTAGACTTTGAGTTCTTAACAAGTCTGTGCTGAGATATGATATTTCAAAGGCTTACAACTCCAATGGGTTTCTCACAGGAATAGAAAAAGCCACTCCCTTGACACAAATTCCTTGTGAAGAGTCAAGTCCTTGCTTGAAAGCTTAGGGACATCATACTGTTTCTGTATTTTTGATGCAGACAAAACATATAGCCCTTAGTTGTGGCTTTCAGAAATCTCAAAAAACTTTTGGCTGACTTTTTCCCCTGCAAAAGACAATTACAACTTTGAACACCTGGCATTGAAAATTTCAGCCCACTGTTACACACTACTGAGAACAGGGCAAGCAATAAACATTTCTGTAACTAATGGGAAGTTAATGGGCAGCCAGCTTGGTAAAGACAGCCGATCTCACAGAACAGTTCCTGCACACTTTTACTCCTAGTCTTGTTAAAGAAATGGTCTCCATTTATAAAACTGAGTTTTATCCAGTTCAGTCCAGACCGATAGATTTCTCAAGCACAGATACTACCAAATACAATCCTAAATTAAATTTCATGATCTTCTGTAAAAGCCAGGAATGCCAGGAGAAATCTGTACATTTTTTTAGGATTTCTTATACCTCTTTTGCCCACACCTATCTTTCCTTTAGTTTTTATGGTTTCTGATGTAAGACAAGGTAGTCGAGTACATTAATCACGTTCACACTCTTAAAGAAGACAAAGCCCACAATCCAAGGGAACCCATGAAGCACTTCTCCATATCTTTTTATGAGTAAGGGTTTACTGAATGTCATCAGATAATGCCACATCCAGACAGTCGTCTTGCCACTCCTAAATATACAGCTCACCACCAACCACACTGAAAGTGGCTGTAACAACTCAGTACTTTTTTCTCAACACAGTGTGGTTTTTAACTTAACTTTACGTAGTAAGTGTCCTGAGTATTTTTAAGAGGACAGCAAGCTTTTTTATCTGTTTTTCAGCACCACTGAGGAACCATTTCTAACTAACTCACATCACAGCCCATAATGCTGCTTTATGTAAGTATAACTTGATCAGTGGAAAGATACATTAAAAAAGGTGTAGAATGGATTATCCCAGAAGTTAATGTCTTAATTTAGTGTCAGAATAAACTGCAAGAAGCAAAGGAAAGGAAGAAATTTACAAGTGTGAGAACATACACCTAGAAAATAACAAGGTGTTTATTAATATTTGGCCTCATATAATCTTGCAAATTCATAAACCAGTGTTATTCATGGGAGTGCAGTGGAAGCTGTATTTAAAAACAGCTGCTGCCCTAACTTTTAGTTTTCAGTTTCCCTCAAACTTGCATAAATAAACCCATTTATGCTTTTCACTAAAATGGACCTTAGTATAATCTTACTCACTCAAGTTACATTTTGGGGGATTCAGTCCTAAAATTAATGAAACAGCAGGGGTGATGTATCATAAAATATACTGTTCTCACTGAACAAATATAGCACAGTTTTAAATTCCTATGAAAGTTTGTAGCATATTTTGGAAGAGCCAGGAAATCTTGCAATAATGGGAACTTTCACGTCAGTCATCCACTGTTAAATCTTTGCTCAGAGGTAAGGACAGATTGCTACTCTGCATGGATAAATTAGGAAATACAGTGATGAGTAAGACCTCCTCCTCTTTGGAAAAAGTCCATGCTACTTTAAAGCAGAAATCTACAATGGATATGCTATGCAAAAGATCAAGTAATCACAGCAGCCTTTGTATAATTAAAAGCAGTTCTAATTCTGGCATTCTTTCAAGCACTAGAAGACAAGTGAGTGTCTGTAATTATGGCAGTTCTCCAAATCTGAGATGTGCCTGATAGAAATAACTCCTCGCCTTGGTAACTAAACATGAACTACTAATGGTGGGGTTTTGAAAGGAAACCTGACCTAATGGGGATCGACAGGAAACTTTGGCAGATTAGGTAAGCATCGTGCTCTGCCTGTGTACAGGATGAAGAGTCATTTATAAGAGCATAATCAATTAATTAGACATCACTGTTGAAATTTACTGTTTTTCTCCTGAAAGCTTCTCTCAACACTGACCTCTGTTAATACATAAGAGCACTCCTGTATCATTGAAGCTATAGCTGAAGAGCTTTCAGTTACTGGGGGGATTAAAAAACAAACAAACAAAAAGGAAATAAAAAAAAGGAATGTGACAGGAAACACGATGTCATCCCTGACGTGCCACAGCACAATTTTGTGATAAAACCCCCTATGTAGTCTATACATAAGCAATATGCATGCAAGTAACTGAGTTTTATAAAAGAAAACAAGTTCCTTTCTCTTCCCTTACAAAGTATAGTTAACCATTTAAACAAATAACATATCTCTACCATTTCTTAGTTATGTCAAATTAGTGGTAACTAATGCTGCAATGCTTCACAATAGGAATCAGAAGTTGTAAGCGCTGTTATTAGCTGCTCTTTTTTATTCTGATCTTTCTCCCAAAGTAGACAATTACCCTGTGTAGTTCATACGGAAAACATTTAAATAAATTATATATTTATGCATACGCATCCTTTCTTTAAAGAAAGGCTTTTTTTCATTCAAAAATGATAAAGCACTTCCCTTGTTATAATTTACCATGGTAATTTAAGACAATGCAAAAAACCCAACAAAACCCCACAACAGAAATGGTGCACAGTTAAAGGATAATGCTACATATGTTTAAAATTCTACAGTCTTAAAGTGTATTTTTCAAAGGTATATTTCCCCACAGAACTTGCAAAACTGATGAAAAATAAATCATGACTGCATGATTTTGGATAGGGGTAAGGAAGGACAGAGGAGAATGCTGGCTAATATTTAAATTCACCCACTAATTAAACTCTATTCATGTGGTTTTCCTGAAAGTTAATGTTTGACACTACACTGCTCTAAGTTTTAACACGGATTTATTTTCAGTGTCACTGCATGACTAATGAAGAGGAAACAGGTCTATAACCAGATGCAGAGTCAACACAAGAGCGCAGAGAAATAACTGAAAAACTCTTTGCTGATATTTACAGCGCAAGCATAATGAGTCTACGGCTGATAGATATGTACAAATAATATCCGTAATTATTCTGACCAGAGCAGACTTTGTACTTCATTCCCTCAATGTTCTTGAGAAAAAAGGCTGTTTAAAAAAAAACATGTTTAAAAAATGAAAACATTTCATCTTTCACCTTGGAGTCCCATCAAACTGCCTTATTGCTAAAATAGGAGGCAGCGATATTAAACAAAGCTCCGTAAGAAAGAAGATGGTGATTTGACCCCCTCCCTTGGCCTGTTGTTAAGAGGCAAGTGTAGCATGTGACAGCTGAAGTGCCTGTGGAGCTTTCCCCCTGCTGACAGAAAACATCAATAAACTACATAGCTCTACTACGTTTTGAGCAAGTGAAATGCTGCCTTCAAAGGTCTTGTTACAAAATGATACAAATACAGTTATTTTTAATGAAAATGTGACCTACAGAAAAAGAGAAACGGTGTTTCCTTTATTAACTTTCTTTCGACTTTCCACTCACCAAGCAGGAAGAACTGTTTCAATATAAAACTGACTTATCACAAGGCCAACCACAAAATCTAACCGCCAGACTTCTAAAAAAGAAGCTAACGCCGTGCAGATTCCCGCAGCTGTTCATATCAGCACCTCCACCAGAGCACGCCCTAGTAGCTACCGTGAAGATTGAGTCCCTTTTATTCAAACACTCCCCCCATGTAAGGATGTTTGTGTTCCTCATGAAAAATGTGTGTCGTCTCTTCAGGGATAAACATGAGTGCATTGGTAGGAACAAAAATCATACTCATCCTTCTCTTCACTTTCAAAGAGTATTGCACAGTGTTGCAGACATCTTGCACAGCAGGCAGAAGGGCAGACATCCTATGGATCAGGATTCTCAAATGCCGTGGCTGTGCAAATGATACATATCTGCTTGCAATTGCTATGTAGCATTGGCTAATCCAACTTAGTTTCACTGATTTTAAGCTCACTCTCTCAAAAGCTTTGTATTCCCAAAACGGCCTCTCACTGTTTCACTGGGAGGCCACCAGTATTTCAGATTCCTTTTCTGCCCAGAAGAAAAACTCCGAGACATCTTACTTGCAGCCTGTGTCATGCTCAGTTTATTCTACCAACAGCCATGCAATTATGTGTTCTTCAGGTTCTACAGATCTGCTATGAGAAGGTGCAAGTCACAGAGCTCAGAAAATAAAGGCATAAAAAGCAGAGTGACATTGGAAATGATGAAGAACTAACACATCTTCTTCCTACTGGAATGGCATGGAAAGCAACTGGTAACCCAGCAGCCAAAAGGAAAGTAGAAGGGTAAGGAAAATATCAGTGAACGGAGACCATGACGGTGGACAGCTAGGAAGGTCATAGTGCTGCTCACTTGATTTATTTAAATTTTGGAGAGCATTTCCTTTTAAAAATCTTGTGTCAATGCAGACTGCATAGCTGTAAGCACATCCTACAACCTCTCTGCTTTTCTTTCAGGCATGCTACGGTCACGTCTAATCAGGAGAAACAATTCACTCTAATGAAACTTAAACATATTAGTGACAGTTGAACACGGCTAGGAAAATTACATATCTCTCCCATATAGAAATTAACTTCAGTAACCCCATGAACAATAATTACAATCAACCAACATGAAAACACAACATGACAAAATGCACCCTGCAATTTATCTGCTCAACAAAACCACGCTGTACAGAAAGGAAGTTATTCCGTCACTTGACTCAGTACCGGTGCACCAACAGGCTAATGAAGTGCCTTCGCTTACTTCAGATTCCTCCAAATCATTAGCCACTTAAGATGAAACAGATGCCACACATAGCCTCCTTTAGGCATTAACATTAATGTAATCCAACTGATCTTAATACTATGATTTTGCATCTTCTTATTTTCTGAAATGTAAAAGAGAAACCCAGAGCAAGATAGCTATTACGTGCAGCTCAAACAGAATGGCATGATTTTCAAATGGGAAGAAAAAAAATAAATCCAATGCCACCTTCGAACACATGAAAGGGATTAGTATTAAAACAGTAAGAAATACACACAACAAATTTTCTGGAAGTGAAGTTTAAAAGGGCACCATCAAACGAGTTAACGTTTCATTAATATTACTTGCATTCATCTTGACATAACAAAAAAAGGAAGAACTTTACTGGTCATCATATGCAAGTGTATCCATAACTGTAAACCAGGGTAAATTGCTGAAAGAGGCATCATTGGAGCACCAAGATGAAAAAGAAGGAAAACATTAAGAAATTAAAACAAAAACCCCAAAACTGTTTTCATAGTAGATAAAATCTGGGGTGAAGAAACAAAAGCAGTGTATCTTTGTAAGAAAGAATTAAAAATAACTGTCAAAAAATGTCTTCTTTCTTCCACCTCTCCTGCAACTACAGGTAAAGGAAACAGTTGGTTTAATTCAATTAATTCCAGTAAAAACATAATTAAATTACCCTTCATAATAAGTAGCTTAGGTTATAGTTGGATCTGTATTTAATACAGCTTTAGATGTGTTAAATAAGAAATATAGAAAATACAAAAATAAAAATACATTTCAAAATAATGGATATGCTATTTGAGAAAAATGAAAATATAAAGCCATGAATTTTAGTGTTAAAATGTATTGGACAGAATATTTGAAGATAAAATCACTTCTAGTTAAACAAAAAAGTAATTATCTCTACCTCTGCATTTCATCAAGATATTACAGTTTGCTATGAAAAGAACTGGATGCTAACTAAGCACTTTTCATTCTCATGGTCTATCCTCTCCCTGTTTCTCTCTGCTCATCATTCTATAAAGTGTCTCCTAAAAAGTGATGAATGTCCTTTTTGACAAGAGAAATCAAAGTAAGAGACTAAAGAAAAATTTCTACTTCAACACCACTCTCCTTTACGTTACTTAAAATTTCTGTGGGAAGAAAGGCATCCTCCAGTCCACAGGAGGAGCACAGTTTAGAAATACTTCTTCCACTGTTGAAAGGGTGGTGAGGCCCTGGAACAGGTTGCCCAGAGAAGCTGTGGCTGCCCCCCTTCTCCCGTCAGTGTTCAAGGCCAAGTTAGATGGGGCTTTGGGCAACCTGGTCTAGTAGAGGGTGTCCCTGACCATGGCAGGGGGGGTTGAAACCAGATGGGCTTTGAGGACCCTTCCAACCCAAACCATTCTGTGACTCTATATTCACAGAAAAGGACTCCTCAAATAGACAGCACTATTTGACGGACTCTCACTCAATGAAGACCAGCGTTACAGCAAACCAAATCCCAAAAAGCACCATCAAGATCTCAAGAACAAGAACCTGTCTTCTATTACTGTCTTTGTAGGCTTAAACTTATGGAGTGAAAGATCAGGATAAATTAGAGTATTTTCTTAGAATATATATATAATATATATATTAAAAAAACAACCCAACTCCTCAATAAGGACAGAGTGACAAGGATATTACTGTCAGGGCAAAGAACAAACGTTTTGTGAGTCCAGTTAAGTCATATACCTTACATACAATTAGGTTAGGCAGAGAAAATCATCGTACTAAGGAACTGTACATACAGGTTTGAGTAATTATTCCTTTCTTGAAACAGCTGATTTATCAGGAAAGGTACTTCACTATATGCTGCAGAATATTAGAATATATATGATCCCCAAGATATTTTAATGATGAGTAGCTTGAGTGGATTATGGTACACTGACAAGTTAAAAAAGTTTAATGCATTCATAAATTGAATTTGACTTCCTTTTAAAAATCTGATGTTATCATGACTTTAGGTGTGCCTCCTAAAGAAGGTGTAGAAACTTAGGCTACCAAGAAGAAATTCCAGGGATTTTCAGCAACTTCTTAAACACTTCCCTGACTTGGAAGCCAAGCATAAGTAAACATTTGTCTTAACGGGATAATTAAGCAAATGATTTGCATGAACATTATTTGTACACTTGGGCCTGGACTTTGATTCTGTCTAAAATTAAAGGTACCAATTGCTCTTGTTCTTCCTGATGTCTTTATCCTAGGCAACAGATCTCAGACTTTCACATAAGGGGAAAGAGGTGGGGAAGTGCAGAAAAAAA
Source organism: Psophia crepitans (assembly GCA_013399095.1). NCBI lineage: Eukaryota > Metazoa > Chordata > Aves > Gruiformes > Psophiidae > Psophia > Psophia crepitans. Next base: position 131,740 of record VWZZ01004535.1, on the reverse strand, counting down.
AATAGTGGAAGTAGCTGCTGATCAGAACGAAATCATAAACCCTTCAGTCAAAATCAACAACAACCTGCAAGCTTGATATCCTCCAGTTATCACACCAATAGGAGGGTGCAACAGCAGCTCTGTGCAAAGCTCAAGAGGCAGCACAAATTCATTCATTTTCAGTTTTAAAATTCAAATTGAGCTGCCTGCAGAGAAGCTGATAAGCTCTCTAGTAGAGTATAAAGTATACACAGACCTTAAGATCTAGCACAGGTGGATTATGTGTAATGAAGTAAAAGGAATAAATATCATCTAGGGTGAACGAATCCATCACAACTCTTACCCATGCAAGCAAAACAAAGCACAAAATGCAGCCACAGTTATGAATATAAATATTTCAAAGAGTATATAAATATTACATTCACAAGAATGTGGCTTACATTTCTGAGTAAAATGGAGTTTTATGGTACACATTATATTTTTAGGAGAACATAAAGCAGAAGGTAAGGAGTTTTCTTCTTCAACTGTTGAGTTAACAAAGAGTGACCAGAAGCAGGACGGAAATTTTTAAAAGGAGATAAGTTGAGAATCATAAATTGTCACAATTCTCAATTTTTTAAAAAGGAAAAAAAGCCTAACAAACCAAACATGAGAAAGAGGTGATCATCCTGCCTTTTTCTACAAAAGGTCTGTTAGCCAATCAGCCATAACACTAAGCACTCACAGAACTTCTGCACAGCATTTATCTTTAGACCTGTCACCAAGATAAATCAGTCACTCCTATTTATTTCAAAACAATGGATTTCTTCACAATTAGTGTTTACATTCACACTTTATACATGAATTAGTGGAAAAATGAAATGAAAAATTTGTGTGGTTTTCTGGGTGGGTTTTTTTTTGTGTTTGGGTTTTTTTGTGTGTGTGTGTGTTTGTTTTTCAATTACAGCTGATAGGCTAGCCTGTATTTCATTCTCCACAGTTGCCGGGTTGCACACAAGATAACCTGACAACGACTTAAACTTTGCAGCATGAAAATATGAATCTTGAACCAGAGCTTAGATCTGAAAAAGACCCAGCATCCCAGGCACATGTATCCTACTGAATATGTATATGAAAATTTTTAAATCTGGACAAAGACCTGCTTCATCATCTGTATTTCCAGGTATTTATTTTCAGTAATATATTACAGCTTGACAATAGCAAAATACGTTAATGTCCATGGTAAAAAAACTGCAAAAAATTTTGGGGGAATCCTGATTTATCAAGTAATGTCAAGAACATATTACAGGTTGTAACCAGCACTGTCAAAGCCAAACCCAAGACTATCTCACATGACATTTTTTAAGACAAAACCAGTAGTTTTAATGATGGATTTCTCACCTTAAATCAACAAATACTACAATGAACATAATTTTTGTTCATTTGTTGTAGCATGGCAAGATGACTAAATGTTAACAAATCCAAGTTTTTCTAATATTAAAACAATGCTATATTTTGCAATACTTGTTGCTGTTGTCTTTCATCCGATCAACATTGGAGTGAAACATACTACAGCAAGCCGCTAACAGACTGAAGTGTAATGGAATCAAGGAACAAACTCATACCCACCTCCTCTTTCATAAAACTGGTGGGGAAAAAAGTCCTCCGAACTTACGCCATGTAGCAGCAGTGCTGCTTTGTCTGCTGAAGGTTGATTGTACTGCAAGAACTTTGGGAGCTGGCAATAAAACTAGAGTAATCATTACTGTAATGAGATGACCCAGTCTAAAATTATCAAAAGGATTGATTTTTTTTTTTTTATGAAAGTGTATTTCCCTTCACATCGCCTCTCCTCATCTCATCCTGCCCCTCTCCCAGTGGCAGCTTGTCCTCTCCAATCAGCAGCACCAGCCTACCCTCACTGCACACACATCAACCACAGCTGCCCCCTCTAACCCAGTATCACCATGCTTACGAAGACCCAGGAGAGGAAGAGGAAGCTCAGGCTTATCCCAAACAGTGAAGTTGCTGTTGTTGCTGTTGAAGGTGGAAGGGAACCAGGAAAGCTCCTAGGGCTGGAAGAGGCTGCCCTGATAGCCCCACTTTGGTTGCAGATGCCCCATCTTGGTGCTTGTTGGTCTGCACCTCTTCTCTTAGAACTCCTCCAAACTAACAAAAGATTCCATCCCGCTTTGGCCTGCTTGAATAAGTGCTTAGTTATTCAAACTCATGTACACATTCAAGGTTGTCACACACTATCTTTCACATAACACCTCCATCTCTGCCAGGGATACAGCTGTGAAGCAGCTAACAGTGCTGTCCAAGTTCCTGGGTGCTTTTTCCCATTGGCTTTAGTCCAGTTCCTCCTGAAGAAATATAAGGCTCCTTATTCCTTATCTAAAATGTTTCCTGAACACAGTGCTCACGCACACACACAAAAAGGAAAAAGAAAAAAAGGTAACCATTAAGCTAAGGTGGCTAAGCCAACAAACTCCCAAGTTTCCTCGTGTTTTGACCTCTATCTCTGTCAGTTCCTTGTTTTAATCTTAACTTCTAAATTATTTACAGCAAGGACTGGCTTTTTCCCCCCTCTCACACTTGTACTGGCTACAGCAGAGAAGAACCCTATGATATTTCAGAGGAAAACTGATGATTTTCTGCAACATGGAAAGATAATTTTTAACTCTCCCAACACTGGAAGCAAATAAGTTAAAAAGGAAGGAAAACCATGTATAATTAGTTGGAATAAACATTGGTGAATGTTGTTCACCGTGATAATTCACAACATATTAGCAAATATTCTTCAGTATTTTGATACTCTCAAACCATTTCAAAAACAGGAATACATTTCAGGAAAAAAATTATATGGTAAGTGAGCCAGAGCATAAATTAGCATTGGCTGTAATTCTGTTCCATTAAATTTGTTATTTTGGGCTCACTATATATGGGCAAATTCTCAGAAAACTACTGCTTCTTTACTGCTGCATTTGCAGATGTGTACTGAGGCAATGACAAGCTGTAGAATTTATACTTTAATATTCTTTCTTGAGCAGTGAAACTAGTTTCAGATCTTTTTTGCAAAATCTGCACGCAATGTGCAATTGCTTCAAACACGAACATTTTTCAATACAAATTAACAGCCTAAAAAACATCCACTGGAGGGGCAAAATGGAAACATCCTCCCTGTTTCACTATAATTAGCAAATCATTTACTTTAGCTCAGTACCATTGTTATCTTTTGAGATATAATTTCTACTTTCCTTCAATCTAAGCTGAATTTTTGCTCTTGCATACAAATGAGCAAACCTGCCCGAAGTTCACTGGAAGAGCAGATTCAGCTTTTAGATTCACAGCTCTGAAGCAATTCTGTTTTAGCATATACTCACGATTTTTATTACTCTCATCAATTGCCCTTTTCCCCCTCCAAATTCGGCATCATTCAGTACAAAGGCATTGGCAGTACTTCATAACACCTGTTCTAACATTTAAGTCACTACATTAAGAACAGCTGATTTTAAAAACGAGAATGGCCAAATAGTAAATAGATGGAGGGAAAAAAGAAGGAAAAAGAAAGTAACCACCACCAAGACAGTTCTCGCATTGGAAAGCAAAATGTTGGTGAGTGTGATAGAAAAGACAGTTGCAGGATTTGAGGTGGATGTAAGATCATGAAATTTCTTTTAGGGCCTCAAGTTTTTTTAATTAGTTTTCATATAAAGCATTATTAGTAACAGCTCATTTTTATTTGAAAGCTCAGATGATATCCATGCCACAGCAAAACATGTGATGCTGCGTGGCTACATCCCATGCTTGTGCTAGCAGCAGAGGCAGGACCAGGAGCAGGCAGCACGGAGCTCAGTTCAGGCAGGGACACTGAGCTTGCTCAGGTACCTAGGCAGGTTCTTCAGCTTTTGCAGAGCTCTCTGCTCCTTTAGCAATACTCCTACCAGTATGTAAGGAGGCTAGTTTAAAACCTGCTCAGGTTTACTGAAGTTTCAACAAAATTACGTATGTCTGCCAGGCAGATATAACCTGAACAGGAAGCTGAAGAGAAATCCTTGGGAGGATGGCAATCATGATTAAGCATGCATATTACTTAATCATACTTAAGTAAAACATTCATTTTAGCATGTTATAGTTTCCTTTAATATGAAGGTTACTTAACAGTCCATACTTCCAAGCACTCCCAAACCTTCAGGCTTTCTTAAGTTCACCTGAAATATGGTGTGGTCGGTAGGGGCACACGCTATGTTTATGCCTTGGATGGAGCCTTATCTTTCCTCTTCTCTCCCAGTGAGTTCAGGGTTCTAATACACTTTTCGCACAGGATTTTGCTTAACTGACAGCTCTAGTCATGGTGAATACAGCTCTGTAGCTCAATCAGCAAATGCATCCAACCCCTTCGGCGAAACAAATCACTTGTAGGTGCTTGTATTCTGCGCAGGGGCGCAGGGGTCATGCTGACAACCTGGCAGCTTTTCCCCCTGATTTCTGAGAAGAAAGATCTGTCATGCCCTTTCCTTGCAGGACAGCTCTGGACTCCTACCTCCACATCTTACATGGGGCCAGGATATCCAAACTACTACTCACATAAACTCTGCTCGGAATCCGTTGTCTGCGTATGCACTACTGTACAAGAAAGCTCATTCTCCCTAAAGTGACCTTAGTCTTTGTTTCTGCTTTCCCTTAAGAGTCCAAGTCAGAAGATACCGATAAAACAACTTAAAATGTAACCCCATGAACTAGGTGTCACAAAACTAGGGGAGTCACCAGTCCTGGGTGTGATGGTGACGTAAGACATAGGTATTTCACATACCAGCGAGATCAGAAATCTGTGTCGGCCAACAGCATCAGACTGTGGGAGGTTTGGTCCAAAGTCGGGCTGGGTCGTAGCCCGATCTGCCATGTGTAACTAGCTGAGCTTAGTTACACACAGCCGTACAGAAAACTGTTACTTACAATGTATGAAGGGAAAAGAAAGAAAGAATGCAATGACGAAGCAATTCAGTGGCTCTCCAAATGTTAAGAATTTAACAAAATAGAATAGTGAGCTGACAAAGCCCGTGGTGGAAAGGGTGTTTTTTTTGAGGGGAAAAAAGGAGAGCCTACCCTGTCTCAGATCTTTTTGTGGCTCTAGCAACCATCACAAAAATCATCAACACTTCTGAACAAAGACTATGCCTGATTCCTCCCTGTGGACTTCTTTGCAACTATACAGGCCAAAGTATGACCACAAACCGCATTTAAAAATAACAAAAAAGTGCAGGAGGGAAGACAGGCTCAAATTACTGATCTCTGGTTAAGACAGAGAAAATTCTCAGCAGACAACCAACAAAATAGGTTAAATAGCCTAAATATTCATCAATTTCCGTTATCTCCTTCTCTATTTTCATTCTTTTTGCTCTTTAAGCAGACAAATCGGGACAGTCCATGTAAAACAATGTTAAAATCCTTTCGTATAATGTCTTTTTCTGTGCCCAATGGTATTTGAACTTACCCAAATGCCATATGCAGTAACAACTGTATTTATTAGAAAGGCTGTTTACGTTCTATGTCTGGAAAACTACAATTCTATCCTTTATGGATCATTCAACCTCTGTAACACAAAATTTCATTCTGTTTTCAAACTCTACCAGACCAGAAACTACCAAGCCTGCTGAACCTTAAGCCTAATCTACAGGACTGTTAAACTACAACATGTAATCCAAGCCAGGCATGACTCCAGCGCAGGAAGCTTAGCCTTCCCTTGGGTCTCATTTTCTCCTCTCTTGCCACAGCAGAAGCAGCTTGCTCATTCTCCTGACTCTCACTTCACACACTCATCAGCCTATTAACCAGCTGGATCTGATAAGCGGGCTCCAAAACCACAAAAATGCCAGGGGCACTCTGAGGCAGCGAGGCATGCTTCGCCATGTCCCTGGCAGTAGCCCCGCAGCGCGGCTTCTCCCAATATCCAGCAGAAAGGACAAGGGGTGCTGTACAACGGATGCTGCGCAGGCAGGGCAGGCCGGAGGGGAATTCCCCTCCCAGCCCCACGCTCTTTACAGAGCCCCCCCAAGTCTGAAATTGGTGCTTTAAGTTTACCTGGGCTACTTCAACCAATTTAGAAATAACAGTTCAAAAGACATTTGCCAGGCACAGTGAGCCGTACAGTTTGGGCCAGAGGGGAAAGAAGAAGTAACAATGCTCTGGATGGTCATTTCTGACAAGCTAGGCACCATGTCATTTTATTTCCCATCTTTTATACTTTCATAACTGTATTTTATCCCTTTAAGGGTTGAAAGAAAGTGTTGAAATATCGTGAAAATAAAATGAAACAAATAACACGAAAATATTGGCAAATCCAGAGAAGACCACCTATCTCCTCCTGCTCCCATGAAAACCTCAGTACAGATGTTCTGTTCTCTGGTAGCAGCAGCACAGGAAGAAAAGCAAGGGGAAAATCCCACAGGCTTCACCTGACCCCCTGCGGCAGGCTGTGCGTGCTCTTTCCTGTCTCTCAAATACTGCCCACTGTCTTCAAAAAGTAATGACTGTTAGGATATTTTAAGAATGTAACGTTACAAAATATAGATCTGTTCTCACGGAAGATGCTACTGATTACTCACCATTTTAGGTAACTTCAGTCACCATTTCATGGGCAAAGTAGAACTCAGATAAAACTTGTCAGCTTGGCATGTGAGGATGGCCAAGGACCAGAACAAAAACTCAGTGCCATAGCATGAAAAGCAGTTTAGGAACTAACAGATACTCTAGTATCTACCTTTTCTTTTTTTGTTTGTTTTGTTAAGTGTGTCCATGTTTTCTTCTTTATGCAGGTTGTCATTCAGACAACCCTGCCAGGATCCCAAACGAAGGTTTACCCTTTCAGAATCCATTTCTAGGTCTGTAAAATACTCCCTTCAACATGGCTAGCAACATCTTTTGTCTCTTTGGTCTTAACCTTGCAGACAAATACAGTTCAGCTGAATTGCTGTAATTCTGCTGGGACTACTCAAATGAATAGTTACAGACATTTTTATTTGCAGGGCTGGGATGTGATGATAATGCCACCTGAATTTTGAGAATGATCAGAGACAATGCTAGAGAAATTCTGACAAATGTGTGAAAAAACTACTTCAAAAGCAGTTCAGACACTTGGGGCTTTGGAGTCACTAAGGTGCTTTTTCAGCTATCCTACAGCTTTTGTATTAAATTCTATACTTTTGTTTTATATGACAAAGACCACATCAAAGTTGCCTGTGCTGTGGAAAACAGGATCAGTTAGTGGAGGCTGAGATATTCAATAACAAACAACACAAAAGAGATGTCATTTCCCTGTAGTCTGTACCACATTCAAACAGGGGCGTTGGAATGACTTCTTCTGCAATATTCTTCTGAAGGTTGTCAAAAACACAGCCCACTCAAGCTAACCGTTCACAATTCAGAAACATGAAGGAAAACAGTCTGTGGAATGTACCAGCTAGCCTAGCTATGTTTCTCTAACATTAGCAAATACCCAAATCACACTTTCGGTAGCTTTAGAAGTAGCCTATATAGCCAAATAAATGACTAAGCAGCTACTAAATCCTATTCAAAATCCTGCTAAAGGCATTATGACTCCTGACACTCAAGTAAAACTTTTTTTGTTGTTCTTTTTTTTGCTTGGACTTGGGGAAGTTGTTTTGTGGGGTTCTTTTGCTTTTGTTTGTTCACGGTTCTTTGGTTTGCTTGGGTTTTTTTGTTTTAAAACAGAAACTGTTTATGGATTCCACCTTAATGTCATACTTTTTCAAAGCCTCCTTAAAAGATTCAGCAGAGAAGGGGTTACACATTTTTGCACCTCTAAGAGTCTGACTGCTCAGACAGAAGGAGAGCAAGAAGCAAGGAATTACAGGGCAATCACCCTTAATAAAGTTAGAGAAGGAAAGATAACAGAAGTATGTTGGAAATGAACAGTCACAGAAAGATTTGTAATTAAATTTGTTCAGGGATTTTAAGGGTTTGAAATAACTGACAAGCTGACAGTGGAAGATCTACCATTAAAATCAGACAAAAAAAAAACCCAACCTTTTTAATTTTTACAAGGGCAAACTGAAGAGAGTGAAAGCAGCCCATACTCACATGCCAACAAAATCCAAAGATTTAATAACATTATAATTTTGAAAGACCATTGCTTTCCAGGATCGGCTTGCGTGTATTGTAAATCACCCAACAGGATATAATTAAGCAATAACACATGTCAGGCATTAGTTTCTGAGCAGTCAGAAAACGCTATAGATTTCACTAAAAAAAAATCCAAACCAAACCAAACACCCCATGGTTTACTTGTTACTTATCACAGTTTGTACAGCTTTCCTATCGTTACACTCGGCATGCACAATATATATATTCGCTCTGTTGTACCTTTGCATGAAACTATGTCCAATCATATCCTGTAAATCCTTAATTACATCTTCTATATAAATCAAGTCCAGTTCTGAAGATGATCCAAAAGGCAGAATCTTCTCTGTTGAGACGCCTGTAATCCTTGCATTAAGTGTTATGGGTGATAAAAATAAACCTTAGCATTCACTAAACGTGTACTGACACATTTTTATGGTTGAAAAGTCCTCTGTCCCATCCTGTAATCATTTTTGCGATTCTCCTAATGGCAGACAGCCAGCCGACCACACCGCGCACAGGAAAAAACACCACAGTGTTTTCTCCACGGGTCCAGCCGAAAGAATGAAAACAACAGCAAGACATTTTCTTCTTCAAATATGCTCAGTGCTACGCTTTGGAGTTTCATTTGTAACAAGTGAGCAGCAATTGTTCATTAGAACTCAATCAATTTATATTCTACTGCAAAGTTATTATTCTGTATGTTGCAATTTAGATTTAGGCTTCCATAGCCCTGGCACGATCCTGAAGAACAGGAAATTATAAGCAGATCAAGATCAAGCAGCAGCAACATCGCAATAACAACAGTTGAACATGTGCTCTTAAGTAAGACTGTATTCCTCTCAGAATAAGGGACTTCTGAACAAAACAAAACAACAAATAGTTTTGCGTACTGCCAAATACAGTTTCAATGGGCACTTGGGTGAATAATGGTTCTGCAGGGACATACTAATGGTTCACTGTTCAGCTTAAATTTGAAGTCTCCACTCACCTGAAAAAGGCCCTACAAGATACCCAGCTCTGTAATAAGCACTGCTTCTGGAATACTGCCTAAGGAGGGTTTCTAAAAAATTACTTGTGCTATGTAGAACAACTTGTAAAAGCTAGTTGTGAAAACTGCAGGTAAACACCTACAACCATTTTCCCAGCCTGCTTCCTTCAGCTCCTTCCTGCCCACCAGCAAGGCTGGTTTACTTCCAGGAAGGGTTTGGTAGCCGTAACTGAGATCCTGTAACTCCGGTTGTTCCTAAAACAGAAAAATAATCGGGAATACTGAACCTCTCCCACAGGAATTTGTAAAGGTCTGCTCTTGTTCTGTCCCTCCACACTCAGGGTGAAATGCTACATGGACCTCCAACCTGATACAAGTCTACAGAGATCTTAACTGCCCACCCACCACAGCTCCTGCATTTCAGAAATCACCCCAGCAGAGATGCTGTGTTTATGTTGTGCTCCAAACCCAGCCACAGAATCACAGAATATTAGAGGTTGGAAGGGACTTTGAAAGATCACCTAGTCCAACCCCCCTGCCAAGGTAGGACCACCTAGAGTACATCACACAGGAACGTGTCCAGTCAGGTTTTGAATGTCTCCAGAGAAGGAGACGCAGTCAAGGAACTCATATGGCTTTCAAAAACCCGTAAACAAGATGTCCACGCCTATACATTAAACAGTACTGACACCAAACTCTTTGTTATGAAACTCCAGCACTAGGCTGCCTTCTGCATATTTGTCATTCAATTAACTTTTGCTCAGATGTGAGTACCGAACACAGGGATAATTTTTATGCTTTCCAATTTATGAGCTTCCAAGATACGAATTTTGAAGCCAGCATATGCATGGGACATTCAAATCCCTCAACAATCCAGCACAGTATCTATACCACCTGGGAGATCTCCACTTTTGTCTCTCTCTCCAAAAGCAGCAATGTGCAGAGGTTGGTTTTCATCACAGTCCAGACAAGAGCAGCAAAGCATTCCCTGTTCTATTGCTCCTGGAGTAGGTGATGGGTTCCTTAAAATACACCACCCACCACAAGCAGAACAACCACCTGTAGCTGAAGAACTGATTCTTTATTTGCTCACTAGAATGACCTACCAACTGACTTACAGCTCCCCACTGACTTTGCCTATTCTATAGTAGAAATACGGTGCTTCACTTTGGTCTCAGGACAGAGCATACAGCTATGACAATGCAGAAAGGGCTTCAGTTCTCTTGGGCAGAAATTCACACAAATATCACAAGGGTCTGAAGGCAACACTAGTTTTATCTCCTGCCTGGCTGTCCTATTCCTACTGCTTCAGCCTTCACCCCCTCGCCACCCCCCTGACAGAATTTACCTACATTTGTAAACTGGCTTCCAGGCTTAAAAAATGTCTCACAACCATCATCTAATGGGAATAACAGCTTGCAATTATAAAAGATTTCTCAAAAAAAATTCATACTAGCATGCTTCACGGACTAGATACACATGAATTACTGCAGCACTCAATTACGCTACAGCCAAGCATAACTGATACTGCACAATATGGGCTGAAAAATCTCTTAGAAAAAACCCAATACTTTTATGATATTGCCAGCCAAGATGGTATTTAAATCACTGGCTGGGTCCTAAATTCTGATCCTGAGAAACATTCCCTCTGGAAAAACACAATGCCATCAAAATTTTGCAGACTCGTCAATAAAAGCTTGGATCACCGTGTCAGAGAATAAACATTTAAGATGCAACTGCAATGTATGGTAAAGGAAGTAATTTTCTTCTGCAGATTTCTTCAGCAGTTTGCACCAACATACAGTGTGTATCGATTGGTTTGAAGTCCAACCTCCTTTGGCAGGGGCAGAATTCCAATAAATGCAGCGACAAATGCCAAAAAATAGACTGTGTTGACAACTTTAAAATATTAATTCTTTAGTCACGCTATCATTGGTCCCGGTACAGGCTAAGAAACACAACGCAGTTTCACAAAACTTCATCTGTACGCCAACAAACCCACCAAATGGGGTTGTCCCCCCCGCCCTTGGAGGCGGGATGAGCCCTGGCAGACCTCGCGGCCGTTCCATGTGGAGGAGCATGTGGGGCCCTGAGCATCTGATCTGCTTTTGTTCCTAGTTATGCACGGGGCAAGTTGCTCTTTTCCTCCTCCCTCCTGAAAGTCAGAGATTTCTGGAGCAAATACCGGGGGACATGACACCTAACAGACTATTCAAGTAATGTCTCCATCTAAGGAATCTGTTGGAAAGAGATAAACTAAAAACTTCAGAGATCAGTTAAGGGAACAGCATATACATATTTAGAAATGACAAAGCCACTTTAAAAAAGCATGGCTGTGAGCAAGGAACTTACCACAAGTTTTTCTTTGCTAAGTTCAGTATCAGCAGCTTTCTAAATAATAAGACACGTACCCACTGCACTACTTATTGATCAACCTCCCAGTTCCACAGGTGAACCTCAGAGCCAAAAAGGTAAAGCTAGACAAAAGTTGTCCCACGCCACCCCCCCAATGTGCGTTACAGTAACTGCTGCTTTGGAAACCATATAGGGTGCCTGCTAGCGATAAAGTGGTTTTATTGGTAGTATTCTGTTCTGAACTGAGGTAAAAGTGGCAGCTGGCTGCTGCTGCATCAAGTATCTTGTTCATATATATATAAAACATACAGTGTGCCTAATGTTCATGGTAGGACTAGGAACAGAAAGCGCATTCTATATCTGGCTGATGCCTGTGTTTTGAGCAAGTGAAATTAATTCCCCCCACATCTTCCCCCCCCAAATGCAAGTAACCTAGTCACTAACCTTCAAGTGCCCTTTTTTCCCCCAAAAAAAGTAAGTTTTCACACACTTATCCTTTGGTCAAAAGCAATCAAGCTGATAAGGACTTTTTTAAAAAAGAGGAAAGGCAGAGGAGAACTCGAATCCCCCTGTCCAGCCAGGCACGGCTGCAATCCCCAAAGTATACACTGTAGATTGTGATCTTCGGATGAAAGATAACAGCCCCGTGCCAAGTTCTATTATAAATCTGTGTTTTCATGTTTGAAACTTGCTCTAAGCTCAATTTCTGTTACTTTTAGTCTTTATGTATCTTCACTGAATAAGGAAAGAGGCAGGAAATACATACTAGAGATTATGAAACAAAAGCAGCAGATTTCTACACTGTACTGTCTCTGACCTTGCAAGTTCCCCACTATTTCTTATTCCTCAGGGCAGACATATAGGGTAGGGCTATGAAACACAATAGATTCAATTTTGGAATGAAGAAGCACCAGCATAATCAAAATAGCACTTTTCCGGGGCTTAATAACAGCTTACAAAGGGGTTATGTCCCAGCCTTCCTCACTGTTAGGACTAAATAAGAAAAAAAATCTGAGGGAACCTCAGTATTCTGTATGGCATGCCTGCCTTCCTACACAAGGAAAAGAAGATTAGTCACTGTCACAAAATTCTCTTTCAGATACTGGTTGTGCCTCCACCCATGAGTCATTCACATTAACTTCTCAGGACAGAAGGTAGTTTTCCATTATCTCTCTTTATTTACACAGAGCCTCTCTTGTGGGCAGAGCAAATTAGGTTCTCTTCTCTAATGACCCTTTATTCACAGCAATTCCCTGGCTGGATAGCAAGAGAGATACACAATGACAAAAAGAACAGAGAGGGAACCAGACCTCACAAACAGCCCAAGACAGGTGCTGCCTAGGAATAAAGGTGCTTTCTGAACAAAGCCTGCTTGGGAATCCAATTTCCCACACCCTACTAATATCACAGTGAAGGTAGCTGTGCAGGCTTCATCTCTCTCTTTAGAAGTTAGTTCCACCACGTACCTTGTGAGGCCATCACCCCCAGAGCAGCTTCCCACAACCTACAGATTACCCCAGAAATTCCTAACTGTGGACACAGCACAAGGAAATAATTGGCAACTATCAGAGGGAAATCACAGCTGCGGCTACATCTGTCCAAATTTGTTCAGCTAGCTGTGTGTATCTTCGCATTGTTTAGGTCCACTCTTCACTTTCCTGCATTTTTATCATATGCTTGAGACTGACAGCAAATGTGTTCAGATAAGATTATCAAAAAAATCCCCTGGACTTTTGCAGAGAGGAGATGGGAGGGAGACAGGGAAGTCTACGGACTGCTTTGCACTGTGGTGCTGCTCATTCCCAACGCAAAGCAGGGTAACCTTTGGGTATTGCTGTTCTCTACTTTTGGTTTGTTTTTTTTTTTTTTGCTTGTTAGCTCATGTACGAGGCAGCACCTATGTATGCACAGTCTTGTTTCACAGAGCCACAGAATGGTTTGGGCTGGAAGGGACCTCAAAGATCATCTAGTTCCAACCCCCCTGCCATGGGCAGGGACACCCTCCACTAGACCAGGTTGCCCAAAGCCCCATCCAACCTGGACTTGAACACTGCCAGGGAGGGGGCAGCCACAGCTTCTCTGGGCAGCCTGTGCCAGGGCCTCACCACCCCCACAGTGAAGAAGTTACCTTAAAAGCCAAATATTATTTACAAATCATTGATGTTTTTTCTGACTCAAATGCTGACTAGCACACAAGTGTACTAGCAAAGTAGTTAATCATGTATTAAGAATGCACAATTAATGTTGAAATTATATCAGCTCATGTTAAAATATAATTAAAAATAGCTAGAATCTGTGTTACATATAGCACACAAAAATATCACGTGGAATTTAAATGCAATAAAGCTTTTAAAAATGCAAAATATTCACAGTAATACAATCCTTCCCCAACACTCTTTTTTCCACTGCTTCATAAATTACTGGGGGGGAGGAGGGAGGGGGTGTGCGTGTCCACCTTTTATCCCTTCTGAATCACGCAACAAATGCAGAACGCAAGAATTTATGGAATATCCTTCAATTCCATGGCAATAGATTAAGAAATCAAAACACAAGATTTTCAATTCCTAATTAAATTTATACAGTAGAAGAGACCAGGGTACTCAAAAAACCCCAACCCAAACTAAAAACCCCAAATAACAGCAAAATAAACAAACAAACAAAAAAAAAAACCCCACCCAAAAAATCCACAAAGCCCCTCATTCAGATCCAGCATTTTGGAATAACAGGATAAAAGCCAAAGACTATGATCATCTAATCAACTAGTGATTTTCCTTTTCTGTGTGCATGAGCAGTAGCTCTTATGATAAAAGCCTTTTTTTGAAGGCTGACAACTGCTATGAGAGATTTCAGAAACCCTCACTTTGTACACAAATGCAAGCAAACAAGTATTTTTCCCAGTTCTCACTCACCCTACTTCTTCATGTATGCCTACTAGATAATTATGTGTTTTATGATTATAGCAGGAAGCAATTTAAAACACTTCTGCATTTTAATTTTTATTTAAAATGATACAGTGTCCTCATTGCTGACTGGGGTGTGTTATAATTATTTAGCTTAGTACCAGCCATTAAAAAAGTGGATGCATTACTTACTGAATGACATGAGACATGGTTTGTTTGTTAAATATTGTTTCTTTTTCTAACTTCTTCCCTTTTTTGTTTGTCTTTGTGTTCACCATCATACTGTTCTTAAACATTACAGGGTTTGGCTAAGCAGGCTCACCAGCCTGGCATTACAATTCATATTAAGGCCTGTCTTACTATATAATAAGCAGATTTTCCCAAACTTTTACATCACACAACAAATAATTTTAGAAGTAACATACCAGAAAGAACTTTAAAAAAAACCTTTAGAACTTCTCAACAAGCAATCAGTAAAGTGGTATATAATGTTTAAAAATAGTGATTTCTTTTCAATATGGTACAGTGACAATTTTTGAAGAAATCAATGACTAGGCAAAAGCAGATTTGAGATTTATGACAAAAATTTCCTCTCTGATGATTATTACCATTTTGAAAATGGGCTTCCACTGTTCTTGGTTCACATGACTTACTTTTTAGCAGCTGTTAAAACACTTGCACTTTAAAATATGGCTTCTTTCTAGCAAGCAGCAGTCCTTCACAACAGGTTAAGGATCTAAGACTTCAAATAAAATGATTCAACCAAAAGGGCTATAAATCACAATCATTGCCCAGATGGTCTTAAGACCTCTCCAGGAAAAAAAGCTGCACACATGAAGACGACCAAATTCCCTTCTGGTCAGAGTCCCTTATAACCCTTGCCAGGCTATCCATGCTGCAGCAATAAAACATCCTCAGAGGTACGTTAGATGCAGGTGCCAATTAATTACCAGCCAGAAAGTGATACTAGATCTACATGGAAGCACCAACTTTATACTACCAGTTAAACACCGGTTTGGTGGTCAGAACCTGACGGAGCACCTCCATCCCCGGAGCTAGCCTGTGTACAATCCCTGCAACTGCAATAACGCGCATAAACATAGAGCTGTGAGGACAATGTGCCAGCTGGCTAACATTTTAAATGCCTAGGCTGAATGTTTCAGTCCATATGCACCTTTCCCTCGGGTACATGATCTCTGGCGCTGAAAAACCTTTTAAGCTTTAAAACTGCCCATCCAGCTGCCCCAGGGTCTTCCTTTTCCCACCACAAGCCTCAAAATCCAGGTTCACGTAGGTGCCAACAGCCCCCTGAAGCACCCAGCAACCGCAGAAGGAAATACAGTGCGATCCTGCAGAGAACCTCAGGAGTTCGACACCAAATCACAACTTCGCAGCCACAAAACAGAGGTGTTGGAGAGGGACCAACTAAGTGGGAGAGCTGTTCTGCGCTGGCACGGTTGCCCGGGGAGAATAAACCTCACAGGGCTCACAGCAAAATTACCCAGGCACAAGTGAAATCCCCAACTGCGGGGGGAATCTGGCAGACCTGTGAATGATTTTTTCGGTATCTTTGTGAAACATGATAGGTGATTTCCCCCTTTCCTTTCAAAAGGAAAGCGTTTCTTCACATAAATACCTTCTTTGGATATATGCAGGGCTTTTGATAGCAAGTGGCAACTGAAATCTTCAATCAGAAACACAGAGAGGCTTGGTCCTCAATCAGAGGAGAAGGCTTCCCCCCAGACAAAATTCTCCTCCTCTGTTTTCTGGTCCCCTGAAAGTTACCAGTAGCAGTGAACTATTCGCTGGCTGTGAAATACTGGGAAAGGAAACAAGGTACTGAGATGCAAAATGAAACAATTCTCTGTATGACCCCAAGGAATGCTCACATACAGAGCTGTGAGGTATTTTCCGTTCAAAAGCCGAAAAAAACCCAAACCGAAAGGGGGGTGGGGGGAAGACAGATGACACCAAAAAAAAAAGAAAAAAAAAGGAAAAATTAGTTTCAGTAAAACTGAAATAAAACTTTTTCTCTGGATGTCTCACAATATAATTGTTGCCAGGTAGTTTTTATCCTTTTAAAAATTTAGCTTAGCTCAATTTCAAAACAAAACATTGTTTCAAAATCAAAGAAGTGGAACCACCGAAATGAAATATTTAGGCTCCCAATATTTCTCCTCAGCTGAAACTACTGGATGATTGCATCAAAACAAGAAAATCGCTTTGATCAATACTGCACTGTGTCTTTCAGTTAATACACTATTTGCATAAACAATTTCATCAAGCATTACTACAAGTGCAATTGAGACATCAGAAATAAGTCAATCTGCCTACTGGGTAATCTGCTGTGGGATGCAAAATATGCCGTTGCTTAAATTCAAGGACAAGAGATGGAGCAGCCAAAGAGAAAATGACATTTCCACTGGTCCCTCCCTGCCTCCCCCCACCGGTGATGCAGCACTGCCACCAGTGTCTGCTTTAACTGGCTGGAACAACAGGACAGAGAGGTTTTATGTGGAAAATATTTGGGTTCCATCTCCCTTTCCTTCCCAGAGAAGGACAGAGCCAGAGCCATCACATAGGGTTAAGTAGGTCCTGCTACTGAAGACTGCCCAGACCAGCCATGAGGATCAAGGCTAGGAAAGGATCACCAGCTAGGAGGGTTGAAAAGGAACAAAGTCACTAGGGACGCAATTCCCTGGAATCAGTAACCCAACCTAAAACCATTGCCACATTCCTGCCCCGTGGCCAGTTTCGCATTCCTTCCCTCTGGTCAAGCATTAACCCCAAGTGACCAGGTGGATCCAGCTGAAACCCAGCAGAGCTGTACAGCTAGTTCTCCGCTGCACCGCCTGCGATGAGTTTCCGCAGGCGGCCAGCCACACCTTCATGGAAACAAATGCCAGGACAGAACAACTTGACCATCTGCCAGGAGGAGCAGTTGCCTGTTTTGGATGGAGGGCAACTTCACTGGGAAGCAACAAAACAAGTTCTCGCTCCCCGCAGACAAATAAGCTGAGCCTGTGCACCGGCACCAGCAAGGGAGCAGCACAGCGCTCGGGTGCCCAAGTCCTGGAAATGAAGCGAAGGCGTTTTGAAGCAGTCGGTTTCCAGCATGAAATTTCTGCAGAATAACAAATGTTGGTCAGCTTCATAATTAACAGTTTCAGGGGCCTTCTAGAATATGAATCGGAAGGAAACAAAATTTGAATAATGCATTAGTAAGAGTTCATGTTCTAGTAGCCCTATGTGGATTGTCAGTGTGCATTCCAGTAGCTCGTTATGATTTATCTTCATCAGCCATAGGCTGAAATTACCAGACTCCAATTACTTTGCTTCCCGTGTTCAAGAGAAAAAAAAAATAATGTCAGGCCTACCACAGGAGATGGTTTAAAATGCCCGAGGTAAAGAAAGTAATCTACTGTTCTCTGACATTCGCTGCCTGAAAGTCATTCACATTAACAACCATTCAAACTTGTTTAGTGCAAACCAATTGCTTCTATTTTCCTCTTGTCAGTAACATTAGCTTCAATTCAAATTTAACTCTTCGAAAATTTCAAAACGTAAAATGAAATTCAGTGAGGCTTGACAGGGACAAGTAAGGGTCTTGACAGAGCATACGGCTACTGAATTTATCATCCTTAATCTGTTAATTTTGAAATTTCTATTTTCCAGGGGAAAAAAAAAATCATGATCTACACTTCTTTCACTATCTCAGGGAAGGTAAGAGATTTATGTTGATGTTTACCAGACTCGCATTTTAATACTATTTCTAAGATAACAACGACTACGGAGGCAGAAAAATAGATGCGCTCAATTTAAACTAGCAAATTAAGCGATTATTTACGAGCACAACTTGAGGTTTAGTTACATGGCAAAATACATTTAATAACTTAATATCCCATCACCATGAACACTTAGACTTGTATAACAGGCCATTAACTTCTAAATACTTTGGGTTTATAAGCTTAATGCCTAGAGTGAGAAAGGGAAGTAGGTTAGATGGTTAAACAGCAGTAGTTGTCACAGACCACTCGAACAGACACCCAGGAGGCTGGCTTTCATTAATACTCTTTCTTCATACGAGACACACTAGAAAAATGCTTAAATAAACAAAAAATCCTTCACAAGACACCTACCCAGCCACACTTTTTTGGTATGATGTATTTGAGAATAAAACACACAGGAAGCCGTATTACTAATGTGAACTCAGAACATGCTCCAAAAGATGACTTTTCATACGGGTTGGGGAGAGGAAACTGCAAGAACAGAGGGAGCATATTAATTTTTATTTTCTTTTGCATTTGTGAAATCAGACAGCAAAGAAAGCACATACAAGCTTGTGCTGGTGGTGAAATATCCAACCACATTTCAAACAAATTAGTACTGTTATAGTCCTTCATGGTACGGCATAATTCAACCCATGAAAAAGCCAAATCATCTCCTACATGCTACAGAAATGAAAGTAGTAAAGCTCAGCATTACACAGTTAATTGTTTCTAAGCACTGTGCATTCATTATTTTTAAACTAGCAGTAAAAAAAAAAATTACAGACAATAATTAACTTTGAGCAGTTTGGGGGGCAATAGATGGTTTACAGCTAAATCAGTGGGTTGCTATGAGCCTGATGTCTACAGCTCAGACATCTGATCCTGTTACACAAACATGGTATTTCTTTACCCAGGCAAAAAATTTTCTTTCTAACAAAGTGCATGTCAAGACACCAGCTCCCTTGGGACGGCTCCGCGGTTACTTTAAGACAGGAAGCTTGGCATCACCGTAACACATCAGAAACCCAACGCAGTACTTAATGGTTGTGTAAGAAATTGACCTACTGCCTTATATTAACATTAATATCACTATTTTTATCGGTGGATTCAGCATGAAGCTGGGAACTAGAAGCTTGATTTATAATTCCAGTTTTAGTGCTGCTGCCAGTTGGCCTGTACCACTCTCTCTAGGCAGTTTCATCACAGGTAATTTTAAAATATGCATATTTCATGATGTAGGTAGAATATACTTTTGCAGATATATGTCCAAGGTGAGGAGAGAGAGATAATCAAACCCTTGGTGTTGCCCTGGAAGTATTAGCACTCCAAGCAGTCAGTTAATTAATGCCTGTCAGCCAGCAATTCTCTCCCCCAAAATCTCCGCCAGTACAATGAGCAGATCTCATTTTCTTCAGCAAAAAAGTCAAGCAGCTCCGATTAAATTGCCAACGAGGGGGATTAAAGTTAATATGCACGGCTGGCTTTGCATTGCAGTAGGCAAAGAGGCCTTCTGTGATCTTTTCCGCTCTCCCTGCCGAAGGGAGGGCTGGGGAAGGTAAGGGGGTACCGTCCCAGAGAGACGCAATGGTATAAAGATGAAGGACAATAATGCCTCAAGCCATCTATATGTAAAGCAAATTTTGCAGTCAACATACAGGAACAAAATAAGGCAAAATTACTAGAAGCAAGCTAAGTAATGTAAAACCTTGTTTGGTTTTAAGGAAAGAACTCACCAGTACTTGGAAAAACATCCCGAGATACAAAAGCACACAGGAACACAACGGCATTTCTGGAAGTCTTAAGACACATCATTCCAATCATGTCCATATAACTGATGCACCTCCACACTTCTGAAAAATCACACTCTGGAGGCCCTTGGACTGATTTTACTTTCTCGCTCTTCTGAGTTAGGCTGTCTCAAGCACTCATGTGGCAAATCTCACATTACTTTTTGAATTACAGAACTCGGGGACCATTTTACGTGACATAGATCACGCTACTGTCGTAAGCTTGGCAAGCACTCTAGCTCTTTGGGATTGGAAATTGAGAAAATGAAAAGAAAATATTTTTGATTAAAAAGCTCAAAATATTAGAGTATTTAAATTCTCCAACATCAGATACATTGGTTCAATAATATCATACAGTACTTTATTGCTGATTTCCCACTCTTTCTAGGCATCAATTATTACTTGCTGTTTGGTACTGGTAATAACTTGGAAGTTGATTCATCTAACTAATTTATTTTTATGACAATTGATAATTTTTTCCCCCCATTTTTGACAAAAGGGAATATGACTCACAGGTTTTATTTAATTTTTGCTATTTTTACTTCTCAGCAGAATGAGCAAACTTTGTCTTTCAAAAGGTAGGCTTACGCGGGAAATGACTGTGCTCATTTATTACCTATATCACATTTGCAGTAATTCAATCTGTTCTCTTTCAATCAATCTGCATTGTTAGTTTCTTGAGATAACTGAACTTTAATGTTATTCTATGCCCTTGTTTCAGCTCTTATTTTCTGTGGAAATTGCATCGCAGCAAAAGGAACTTTAGGAAAAACAAACTAGTTATCTTTATGATTTTCTTTCAACTGCCTGAACAGGGTTATTTAGAAAGGCAAGAAATGGCTTTCTGGAACTTGTCGACTTGACACAATTGTAAGCAGCAGGGCCGATGGTGTTTCAGAAGCATACTGAAGCAAAGGTCTTCACAGCATGTATACGAAAACAACATAGAAGTAAAATTCATACTATTATAGAGTATCTTCTTCCTAACAGGAAATATAGGATAATACCTCTCACCACCGGACATGCAGTGTCTACGTTTGAGAAGGTATGCAATTTCCTGAGCATTTCCTGACCCACAGTTTGCATGCTGAAAGCTGAACTGCCGAACTTTTTTGAATGTTAATAATAAATCTTAAACGTCATCTGAACATTTGATCCAAGGAATGCAATACTCTCCAAATACTGCGTTTTCTAGTGACTCCAAATATAATGAGATGGTATTTCAAATAAAATTTCAAAACAAATGGGTCATACTTGATGGCACTGTTACGTACTGACGTCATCCAAATTAGCTAGACCTTTGGTTACACCAAAAATTCTGCTGCCATTGCAGAGCACAACGTGTCTGATTTATGGTTTATGTCAGGTTTTAAGCCAAGCATGCAGTTTCATTCTACTGATGCTTAAAACAATGGATAGAAATCGTAAAAGCCATCTTACCAAAAGCTCAGGAAGTTGTGCCTTGGGAAACCCCTTCTCTTTATTTTCAACGAGTGCTGAACACATCCTTTACAAATCAGGCAGAACTTAAGATACTCTGACTGAATAATAAACTGACACAGCCAATCACCATTTGCCATTTTATTCTGAATATGGTCATTTGCTTGTTTCTTTTGCATCAGAAGCTTATTAACAAGAAAAGAAAGGGTTGGTTGGCCTCTCGCCTTCTTCCAATAATTTGTTTCTTCTGACTTGTAAGCAGAGGACAAAAAACATATAAAGACAAGAAAAACACAACTGTAAAATTATATGTAATGCTAATGCAGTTTGGGACAGGTGTGACAGAGAAGAGTGAATACAAGAGGAATAGTGAATACAAGGGGAATAACAGCAGACACCGATGCTGGTAGGGCAGAAGTAGAGCCTTCCTTTGATTCACAGTAGTCCACATCCATAGATGTCTTTCAATTTCCAGGTTCAGTATCAGATACTTAACTGGAAATTGAAATCTCGATACAACAGAAAGGTGGAAAGTGAATACCTGAGGGTCGGACAGTTGATGAGAAAAACATGTGAAGTGGTAAAGCACATCCAATTCATTGCCATCAGCACTAGGAAAAATGGCTGAAAGGAAGAAAATTAAGTCCAACAGCCTTGCATCTTCTGCCTTGGTTTATATTTTAAAAAAGAAAACAAACAAAAAAAACAAAACAAAACAAAAAAACCCAAACAAAAACACAACCTCCCCAAAAAAAACCACAACAAACCACCAACCCACCCATCACAAAACACCTTAACTTTTATCTTTCAGAAAAAAAGGGATAAAGGACTGGGAGTTTGGGATAAGAGCTTCCCGAAGACATATATCCATAACTCACTTCTAAAACTGGAAGCTTAAAATTATGAAGCTAATCAATCTACTCTTAAAAGAAAAAGGAAAGTATATGAAAGCAAGCAATGTTGCATATGAGTAAAAGGCTGTGTGGTAACATTAATGCTTGAGTAGAATACAAGGTAAAATGGAGTGCAGATGGTTTTATCTTAATATTCCTTCACTTTGGACCAGATCAAGTTGAGCAATGTTTCATAGGTGGAATATTCTCAATATTGTAATTAAAATTAAAGTACCAAGGAAACAAAATCTATATAGAATTACTTTTACTTAATAATAAAATATACAAAGCTGAATTACTTTAGTGCCAATTATATCAGCATATTCGGTAGCAAACATTTTGAAATTAAATGTGCTTTTCAACTTAAACACTAACTGCAAGAGTGCAAAAAAGAAAAAAATAGCCTTATGGGCTGTCATAAGAAATAGCTCGAAGTTAGCACTTTACTTAATTATACCAAAATGTAATATGAAATCGATTTCTTGTGTGCTGTATTAGTGCCTTGCTTATTACAAAATACTTTTGTATTGCCTTTGTCAACATAAATTAGACTTGCACCATTTTTTCAAAGAACACTTAAATTAAATTTAAAGTAATGCAAAAATGGTATTGCACTTATGTGCTTTGCAAGTATAATACTAAACTGATGAAGTAAGTTTCTATATGCCATTAAACCATTGTATTTCCTTCTTGGTTTAAAATGAAACTTTAAAAATAAACATATTTCTTAAAAGATGCCTTCAATAACCTGCACCAAGAGCAACTGAGCTATCAATTTGAAATAAAAAATAAAAAATAACAATTTTTCATCCTGTCTATAAAAACCTTCAAAACTTGCAGCAACTCTTTCTTCATTAAATATCAAACAGCAGAGAGAATGCTGCCAGCAATTAATTTTCGGCACGGCTTGCATTATCATTTCAAGGTCAGGTTTCACTGGCCATGCCTCAGTGGGAGCTTGGCTTCGAGGAGATCACTAAACACTGTTCGCAAGGGAGACATCATTAAACACGTACTTGGAAAACTGAAATTAGTTGCAATAGCAACAACTAAAAAAAACTCTGCTAGCCTGCCTCGACCCATTTACCCTCCAGACAGAAGCAGGTGCCTTTCAGTAAGCCTTCACAAGCTACCAGATACACCGCCAACGGAATACTTGACCCTACCCTTAATAAAAGTCTGACCCTCTCACCACAGACCCAAAGAGTCATTCAGTCCCAGTGATACCAGATGGGAACACAAAACCAGTGACCAATACTCTGGGAAAGATTAAAAGTAGAACACCTAAAAGGTAAATTATGTACCAAGGGGGTGAGTGGAAGAGAAAGGGCAGACAACCTTGGCCCCAACAGAGACCATCAGCCATCTCGATACATGGGATTACTACAACATGTAACACAATTTCTATGATATCAGCAACTGGGATATCCAAACACTCGTGCCACAACCATAGTTTTCCACCTCTAGCACTTCTGAAAGGTTTTCTCCAAATTCTTACATTAAACTTTAAAAAGATCTTTAAAAAATAGGTTCCTTCCTGCCCCATCTTTAATTTGAAAAACAAATCTTGAATTCTGCTTCTTGGATGCTTAGATAATTTTCTCTAAGTTCCAAAGTACATTACAATATAACCTATATGACAATTTTTTTTTATTTTTATGTTTACTCCTAATGAAATTCTCTGACGCAACTATTAAGATTAAGTAGTTCTTTCTCTCACCACAACTTATCCTGATGATACAGACGTTTCTAAACAGTAAGGTGAATTCAGGTGGCTACAGGCATCCAGGTAGCTGGTGTAATTTATGTACCTCGCTCCCATGACTGACTAAGACCAACACATGACTACGACACAGAGACGACAATTTGGAAAAATGCACTGAAAATAAATGGCCGCTTCTTTGCAAATGATACCTGTCAGGAACATACAGGTTTTGTCTATTTTCTCAAATGCATAAAATACTACAGCTATGGATTGTTTTCCCTTCATATCTGTTGTAATACACTAGGGAGAGAAAATAGTCCTAACCATCTCACTCGTTATTAAAGCTATTATAACAATGTACAGAAAAATGTTCCAGTAAGCCGAAACCAATTTATTTTTTTTTTTACAAAGCTATCAGAATATTTTTCTTGAAAGTGAGGTACGTTTCAACACATCTATGTGTTTGTGTGCATATACACAGTTTTAAGTCTCAAAACAAAGTTTTCTCTATTTCCTTCATTTCTTTTTTTTGCAGAAAACATTGCCAGCAACACCTACGAATGGTGATGGACATTCGCAAGCAATTGCTGGAAGTAATCAGGGACCGCAAGATTTCAATTCAATACCAAAGACCAAACAAAGCTAGATCATTTCTGTCCAATATTCCAGAGAATATTGGTCTGCCTTATTTTTTTATTTTTTTTTTAAAGCAGCTAACCAAGAATGACTGATTTTGAAACATGAATTTCACTATGATCCCTTCAGGAACTGTTCATGTTGGTTCTTCCCTCCACGTCTCAGATAATTTCCCTACAAAAGGCAGATGAGAAGACATGCTACCTCTCGTTGCCACATGGTGCTTCCTGACCCCAGCCTTCAAGGATGAGCTGCCCCTTGTCTACTTCTACTACTCAGTTACAGCCCTGCGTGCCAGACTTTCAAAAGTGCAAGAGCAGCAGGAATTTGCAAGGGACAAGTTGGTTCTCATGTCCTGCAGCACTTGATCTCTTCTCCAACTTTCTAATACAATGCATCGTAGTTGATAAATCTGGGTCTCACCACCTTAATCTCCTCTGGTCCCTTCAGCCCATATGAGTCTCTACTCTGTGCATCCTACCCTGAAAGACCTGGGAAGCCAGGAACTGCTCCCTCACATTGGTGGCCTTACAAAGGAAGAACCAGAGTCCATCATCTTGCCAGACAACATGAGCTGAACTACATGGCCAAGAGGCAGCTGGGAGAGGAAATGTTCATTAGCTACGTGGTAGTAAAGTCTATCAACAACCAGTACCTAAAGGGTCCTACAGGAAAGACGAAGAGGGATTGTTTACAAGGGCAGGGAGTGATAGGACAAAGGGGCAGTGGGTTTAAACTAAAAGAGGGGAGATTTAGAATAGATGTTAGGAAGACATTCTTCACTGTGAGGGTGGTGAAGTACTGGGCCAAGTTGCCCAGAGAAGCTGTGGCTGCCCCCTCCCTGGAAGAGTTCAAGGCCAGGTTGGATGGGGCTTTGGGCAACCTGGTCTAGTGGAGG
This sequence comes from Psophia crepitans, assembly GCA_013399095.1. Taxonomy (NCBI): domain Eukaryota; kingdom Metazoa; phylum Chordata; class Aves; order Gruiformes; family Psophiidae; genus Psophia; species Psophia crepitans. The sequence goes on along the minus strand of VWZZ01004535.1, from coordinate 106,265 downwards.
GTGTCCCTGCCCATGGCAGGGACGTTGGAACTAGACAGTCTTTGAGGTTCCTTCCAACCCAAACCATTTTGTGATTCTGTGATTCTAACTAGTTCATTCCTAAGAAAACTTAAAAGATAGCAGTGAGCATTTCAAGACCTCTCTCACCCTCCCCCCACCTCCTTTTTTATTTTGAAATAGGAAATGCTGTCCTCTTATATAAGGACTTCAGTTGATGCTGACATAGCAGAGGAAGGGGAGGAAGGGGTTTGGTAAGCAGGCGCTGGCCTCACCACTGCTGAGATTTGCTCTGTCAGTGTGTAACTGTCAAGGGAGCAGAAGGACCCTTCAGACAAAGCAAAGGCCTGAGGGCCAGCAGCTACAGAGGATGCGCTCTGCTAACTCTTAGTGCATGCACGCACGCACACACACACAGAGCGGTACTGCCAACGCAAACACAGGGGCTGTCAACTGAATCTACAAAGAAAGAGATTTAAACATGTTCCAAAATCAACACAAAAACAGTAAGAAAAAATGTAGGGATCGCCAAGGCAGATACTGGCTATGCAAATCCAAAAGATTAAAAGTCACAGAGAAACAAGACTTGGTCGTGTCTGGCTTTACATCCAACATCTAAATAGGAAGGGGAAAGATGCACCATGACAAAATTCTGTAGCCTTCTCAAGTCGGAAGGCCAGTTCTTCTAATGTGATTTCGCTTACAAAGCAAATAAAGGTGAAGCTTGCTGCACAGAAACCTGCTGCACACGCTTTAACTCCGCTAATAAACGTCATTCACAGAGTAATGCTCCAAAATGTGCAAACTCAAGCAATTTAAGTTTTTGCATGTTTTATGCATTTTAAGGCAAATAATTCTCTTTTAAATGTCAAAATGCATTTTTTATTAATTTTCTTTTCCTCTAATCACCAGCAGAAACTTTCAAGTGAAAGAATTTGAAGGATTTTCTTGTCTATTGTTGTTGTTTATAGCAAAATATATGCACAAAAGCTGTATTACAGTAAGAAAGCAAAAACAGGTACTCAAAAGTTAAGAAAAGCCACCTTTGAGATACCAATAACAAACTTAATTCAATTTCCTTATGCATATGCATTATGGTATTATGATTAAACCCATGATTTTCCTTAAGGCAATATGGAAAAATCTATTAAAAAAAAAATACCACGTCAACTAATGTGCAGCACAGGCTAAAAAAAAAGGCAATAAATACAACTGTGTATCTATTTTTCCTGTATTCCTCGTATACAGCTTTTAAATAATCAAACTAGATCACAAGAGGCATATCAGAGAACACGCATTACTGACAGCCGTAGGAAAAAGCAGCATCGGTGTCGTACCGCGTGAGCCCTCACACCTATGTTGTGCGCAGAAGCACACAGTCCACTCGGCGTTCATCAGAGAACATCCTGAAAGGACCTCCTGGCCTGTACGCAACTGATGCTTGCTCTAGTATTAGCTTCACCATCCACCATTTGATTCAGCTCATGCTAGGGTAAGTTTATCCATCAGTTTTCTGTACTGATTCAGTCATCCTACAGAAAAAGCATCCTAAATTTGCTCTGTAAGTGTAAAAAAAGCCGGTTATCCTAACTCTTTTAATAAATCGATCTTGTAATCACAGCCAAGAAAAGCTTACACCACTGCTTTTAAATGAACAGAAACAGAGGCATACTAAGTAGATACTAGGTTATTAGAAAAGTGAGTCTAGTTATGCATAAGATACTCTTTTTTTTTCCTTTAATTTTCTTATAGCTGATCCAGATGAAATATTTTGTTCAAATCCTTCAAATATGGGAATAGTGGGTTGTGTCACCCCACCACAGGTTAAGAAAAAAGCAAGTTCCGGAATGGCATTGAATATTACTGGAAGGGTTTTTGTTTTGGTTTGGGGGTTTTTGTTTGGGTTTTTTTTTTGTTTGTTTGTTTTGGTTTTGGGTTTTTTAATAGCGCACAGAAGAGCAATTCCTCATTTTTATAGAGGATAATTTAATTTCTCCTTACACATACAGAAATCTAACAGTTGCTACAGTAGTATCTATTACTTCAGAATTAATGCAAGTTTATTATAAAATGTATTTCATCAGTACGCAGAACATCATAATGACAGTGAATATTGTCACTGAAAGGCAGGATTTGACTGATACAGATGATGTACAGCCTATCTATCTATTGCAAAAATAGGTTCCCACGGAGAAGTAAAAAAAAAAAAGCATGAAATGCTGTCATAAAACTCAGCGCGTGCACACACACACTGCTGGGAAGACAGCAGAAAAAGAACGATTGCTCCTCTCCAAGCTATTACGGGAATTAGCAGACAGCTATACAGGCTCCTCAGTTCAGACTGGAGAATGGGACCAGTTTGAAGAAGGGCTTGAGGTTTCACAGTTTTCCTAACTGACAATAACTTATAGGCTACCAAAACCAAAGCCCCTCTCTTCTAGCACATTCTAGGCACCTCTGCGGCCAGCTTCAAAGGAAAGTGGGTAACCATTTCCCCGTTTCAGTTGGTATACAAAGCCCATTCACTATATATTAGCTGAGCTCCAGCAGAGAAACAACTTGACAAGTCAGAAGCCGAAGCAATATGTGTCAAAGAGATTGAATTCCACTTTCATATTAGTACAGAAGAAGACAGTGCATGATTATTGCTTGGAGCATGTGGTTGTTTAGGGGATAATGCTAGCACCTTAACACTGAGGAGTAATGGAAATTGTCTGTCTTGTTCTCATTCTTTCTGAGACAGTCACTTGTGATATGTCTTGTTACACTGCCAGGTCATTTCTCTCTTCAGGCTCCTTAAATATCACCTGTCCAAGTTGACAATACATCTCTCAAATGATGACATTATACTTTGTCCCTTGCTAAATAGCTAGACACTCACTTTACCAAGGATGGAAAGTTACACTATACTCGCAGAAATTAAAACATTACAGGCCAGCCACTATATGAGAGCTCTGTTTCCCAACGCTGCCCATCTGCAAGGACGCTCAGCCCCCTGGCATCAAGGCATCTTACTCTGCAGCAGCCCAGGCTCGTGTCCTTTATGTCTTTGCTCCTCATAAAGGCATCTACTCCTGACATAGCTGAATTCAAAGAGATAGATTCAATTATTAAAATTTCAAATAACAACAACAAAAAAGTACATGCAATTACTTCCACGTTCTTTTAAATGCCGTCACATCCACTGAGAGGAACTTCTATTACAGAAGTTGCACTGCATTGAGTAGCCCACCAGCAATTATTCTGTGCAGTAAACAACCCAGCAAATCCCCGCTCCAAAAAATAGACCTCAGCACCAGAGACAAAATAATTTCTTCACGAGCTGTCAGTGCTGTGTGATACTTAACCCTCACTACAAGCCCACACCAGCTGGAGTAAGGCACGGGATGAAATGCAGGAGGGTGAGAGTAACAGCAAAGTATTTGCAGACAGATTTTTGCCATCCAGGATAGAAACACTGTATTGTAAAGGCTACAAGTATTTTTTGTAGTTGTTTTTTATTACAATTGTTGTATGTTTGTTTCCAGTCACAAGTAACTGTCTAGACAGGTGGAAGGAAGGATGCGCATCACACTCGAGCTTTGCACAGAGCTACCGGTGCAGGATGGCTGCTGTTCAGAGGCTGGAAGAAACACACATGGCCACATGTGTGTCCACTGACAGAATATGTAAAGTCTCCAAGAGATTAATTTTAGGAGCACAAAGCATATAACAGAAGCATCTGACACTTTCCAATTTAAGTCTGTCCATGAAGCAGACTGTCAGAGCACGCTGAAAGGAGAGCACGGCTTCCACAGAACCTGCTCCCCATGGGTCACAGCAGCCCAGCTGAAGCCTCACTCCCTGGAACCCACAGCATATCCATTTCCAAGAGATCCTTAAATCACCTGGAGTCATCACAGAAATCATTGTACAGACTCAGGTTTCCCACCTCAAGCTTGCAAATCCTTTGTTAAACACGGAGACAGTAAGCTGATTTGTGAAGGCAATATTGCAGAGTGGCAGCACTTTTGTTTCCACTGTGGGAAACAGATCAAATTAACACAGGTGGAAAAAACCCCTAAGTTTGTGAACTGACTTTATTTAAAGCACACAACAACTAGTAAATTTAGGACTAAATAATTCACAGTAAGATATAAAGATCATGGTTATATACGCTTATTGATTTCTATACAATATTACTGTTGTACGCATTTTTTCTCATTGCATAATCTATGGGTATACGTTCCCAATCTGCCCATCAGTAAAGCGACCATGAAGAATGGCTGCCATCATAATTTGTCTTTCAAATATGCATTCACCACCTTTTCCAATTACTGCTATGCAAGATAAGTCATATCTACAAAAGCTGTTACTTGTTTCTTTTCTGTATAGGTTCTCATACTATATTCATCACCCTGTGATCTGCCAGACTTCTACAAGCGCATCACCTAATGTGAGTAATTTCTATCACACATTATTTCTTCCCTCATCCACTGTTTAGGCAAAAGCACCTGTATTTTTGCTTCTAGCTTTTAAATTGTCTTTCACAGCTGAAGGGAAGGAATAGCTGGAGTTGGAGGGGAGGTGGGGTTTTGTTCCAAAAAACCCAAAAAGCTGAGCAGCAGAACAAGAAAACTAGGTAACGGCAACCTAAGAAATCTTAGAGGTGAAGTGGCACACACGCACAAGAAAGGAACATGCTCAATCAACATGATCCTTAATTATGGCCATTCAGAGAGTAAGAGACGAGCGATAAGGTAGCCAAAAAAACCCCTAAGTTGAGGAATAAGTTAATTTCCACTGATTTCTATACAGTACGATTGCTGCATTCTTTCCACACTCCCCACTCCATCCCTCGCTGTATCACGTGAACACCAAGAGTAGGCCTGCATGGACGGACACAAAGAAATGTTGGCCGCACTAAGATCTGAATGCAGAGCAGTTGTGTATCTGTTTATTTTCAAGGGGAGGTCCACAAAATATACATCAGGAACCAAATTTGTCACTGAATGAATAGAAATTTATTCTCTAACATACAGTTTTCATTGTATTAAATTCTAATTACAAACTATTTATCTGTGAAAAACATTCAGATGGAAAAAACCCCAAGCTTTCATAGCAGCCAGCACAATAAAAGTAAGAGAAATATTTGACTGGGGCGGCGGGGGGGAACCCAACCCAACCAAAAACACATGAGGTAAATCAACATGGGAGAAATTGGTGGGGAAACATACGTATTAACCTGCTTTCCAAACGGGATCAAGACTCAGAGTGAACTGATATGTCAAAGGTGACAAAAGAGCCACAAACAGAAAGCAGGTTTCTTGAATTGCAGTTCAGCGCTGTCTTCGAAGGTCGTTACTTTAAGGAAACACGTTGCTACTGAACTAGTTTACTTATTTGTAATCATCTAAGTTGCTATAAGTTGTAAACCATGAATGCAGCACATCGTATTCTCAGTGGGTGCCCGTGCTCTGACATTGCAGCCTAATTGGTAGAGTTCATTTTGCACAAAAGAACTACGTTGTCAAATACATTTTCACCACTCCCTCACATTGAGCATAATTCTCTAAAATAAAAATCAACTGCAAAATGTGCTTATAGTACTGTTAGTATCTGAAATGTTTAATTATCTGAATGATAATTAAACATGTTGTCATTTCCAAGAGTAGTGAAATAGCTTTCAGCAATTAATAATGACCTGGAAAACAAAATGCATACAATGAAGTACTTTGAAAAGGTAATATGAAATGAAAAATACTAGTATACAAATGAAATGGTAGGCTGTTTATGCAGTGGGGTTGGAGAGGTGAAACAAGGAAAATAAATTTCAACCATATGAGAAGGTATTGCCTAAATCAGGTCTGCATCTCTGAAACCAGTATTAATTCTGGTCACATCGTACTGTAACATGATTTTGTTTCCAAATTTTCAGTTTCTGCCAGAATTCTTTTATTTTGGTTTCCTAATCCTCCTGACAACGACCTCTTGTATAACACCATACCTTTAGTTCTATAGAATGGGATGCTACGCAGAGTTGGGGAGGGGCTGGAGAGATGGGGATAAGGGGCTTGGGTCAGAAGGAAACTAATTTGGTAAGCAGTTTCAAATATGCACCTTCAAAAGCTTTAAAACATTCTCCAATACAAAGGAAATGGTGAGAAATTTTGCTCTGGTTTACACAGCCGAGGACTGCAGGAGCTTTTTTAGTCCTAGCGCCCAAGTGACAGCCCTGATGGTCAGTGACCCCCACGTCGTGTCAGCCCAAGCCCCTCCGTTTCCCACTCTGGAGATATGGACTGCTTCGGTTTTGTTATACCGCAGCTGGCCTACCTGAAACATAGATCAGCATCACTCAATTCAAAGCGCTGCAAATTAGTAACCCAATTCTCTTATATGAGTGTTGTTTGATTGTTGTTGTTGTTTTGGGGTTTTTTTCTGCCAGTTTCATAATCTTTTGCAATTTGCCAGCTTTACCAGAGTTATATTTTCTTTACAAATTACATGGAACTGTTCCTGATAGGACCCAAATAGAAACGTTTATTCAATTAATCCATAAAAACAGTTTCAGATATATCAGCCAGCTTTTCTCCATTTGAGTTGATTTTATTCTGGCTTCTTAATCAAAATGTTTTTTATCAAATTAAATGTATTAGAGAAGAACAATATCGCCTTTATTAACCAAATCTGTAATCTAATTTTACAAAATCAAGTTATTCTGACAAGATCAGTATTCCATAAACCTGTTGACTGTCTCTAATAATATTACTTTTTTAATTCTTCATTAATCAACCCTTGTATTGGCTGTTCCATTGTTCTGTTTAGAATTAAAGTCAAGATGACAAGCTTTTAATTAATTGCGTGATCCTGATCCTTCATGCCAGTATTTTTAATGTTTGTTTTGAGATCACCTGGAACTTTCCAGGACTGCTCCCAATTTATTTATTTATTTATTTTTTAAACAGCAAACAAAACCAGGTAACATTAAGAGTCTTGACAAGTCGTTTTAGGATTCTGGACTTACTGATCACCTGAAGTGTAACTTGACATCAGCTGCTGCTTAATGCGCTCCTCAACTTACTGTTCTAATGGAAGCTATTTCATTATCATACTACACAAAAGCATCACTTGTCCATTCTTTTTCTCAGCACCAGCAGAGAAATACTGAGAAATATTCAGATCTCACACTAGCATGAATGACATGATATTTCTCTGCAACGGCTTTGCAGGAGAAAGACATATAGGGGAGAGAGAAAGAATAATGAATGCATTTGGGAAATCTCATCCACATCCCTCCCCCTCCAGCACACGCTGCTGGCATTGCTTTCCTCTTCCACGTTTCCATATCACTGCTCCTGCTACTCACAGCCCTCCCCTACCTACTCCACACTACTCTGCCAATAGTGCCAAAATAACTGTATAGGAAAGTAGTGTGCTTCCAAAACTGTGCATTTAAGTGCTGCAATGATCACAACAACTTTCAGAACCTTATTAAAATTTTCCCTGCTTAATTTTTAATAAAGTGATAGACGAAAGTACAATAAAAGCTAGTCCTATAAAAGTTTGGTTTATTTAGGTACTTACCAATTCTCAAACACTATAAAAGCAATATTGCACTCTTAAACAGTTGAGAGACCTTAATTATGACAGCAAATTAAATTGAAGTATCAAGCACACTAATGAATCATACTAAAAAAAAAGATCTATTTCAGTTGAAACTAAAAATAGAAGTCGCAGTTCATAAAAGAGCTCCAGTCTTCTGAAAGGGTACGATTATCTCAACCTGCAGTCATGTTCTTTGGAAGCGAACACAGACCAAAAATCTGTGAATATCAGTCCCCAAACTCTGGAGAAGCTCTAATCAGGCTCTGAGCTATCTGGCCCGGGTGCACTCACAGCATTTTCAAGTACTGCAATATGAATTATTGCCCACGTCCATTCTTTTACAGCTGGAATGGGCGCCGTGGATTAATGTACTGCAATACATTTTCTTGCCACAGACAGTGCTCCTCGCGGAAGATCTATTGACTAGTTACACGCACTTGGGATAAATTGTGACGGTCTCAGTGCTGCGGCACGCTCTGCTCCGGGAAAAGCTGCCAAACGAGCCGAGATGAGACAGGTTATGGAGGAATCGCTTGCAAGATGGGGAGCTCCAGGTGGGGTTGGCAGCTGTTTCTTTTCCTTCCCCAGCCTTCGTCACACAACTGAAGTGGTATCCCTGACCCAGTGTCCTTCACCAGAGAGAAAGACACTAACTTCAACTGCAGGACTTCCCTCAACTTGGTGGGCTTTGCACTGAAGCCCACACTGGCCAGCGTGTTAAGTGCCAACGATCATAACCATGTCTTGCTGTAGGTGACTCGCCCCTGCCCTGCCCACCCACAGAGACTTCAGAAAGGCAGCAAAGGAAGATGCCAGTGCATGCAACAGAAGCTTTGAAAAGTGGCTGGCCATGCTAGAGGAATCCATCCATCCAGCTCTTCTAATCTAACCCCAAGTGAAGAGCATCAGAGTGATTTACTGATGAATATGACTCTATACAATAAAGAACTAGCCACAAAGCAAGCTTATCCCAAAAACAAAGCACAGGAGGATTCAGGAAACCCACATCTCACTGTATAACATGGCACTTGCAATGTCGCAGGAAGAAAGTTTCCAGTTAGTGCAGAGGGAGCTCGCAGCTGCAAATACAAAAAAAAAATACTAAGCAAAGCCGAATATAGCCAATAAAAGAAGTTGAAAACTAATTTAGGGGAGGCCAGTGTCTGAACTTGCAGTTTACTGCCAATTCAACTGAGTCATCAGCACTGCGCTCCTTTGAAAAAGAGGATACCATGCTTAATTTACACAATCTGACAAGAACTTGGCTGGGCAGTCTGCCTGGTCTCCTGCTAGGTAACTCAGCTGCGCTACCGTCCTTTCTTATGGATATAAGCATCATTAGGATTCTATATGTAGTATGGGTATCTGAATAGTGAGTAGCAAGAAACACAATAAGCAGAATATGGTTGCATGTGCCAGCCAATGAGCCAAATGAGATAGCACTTCTACAAGATGCTTTCTCAATAACAATTCTGTTATTCATTCCTAAAGGGAATATCATTAAGCTCCTTAGTCCAGACTTTCTCCATTGTTTAAATACCTTTTTTTTTTCTTCATATCATAGCCCACTGGTAAACATATATGGAACAAGAGACTCGTGCATTTGGTATCTGCTAGTGAGATCTTAAATATTTCCAATTACTGCCTGGCTAAAAGCCCAGAAACAGTCATGAGTGCGAAACACATTTGTAAAAACAACAGCAACTTATAAATATTGGTGTAATGTAGGCCCTTCTGCAATGACAAATGTAAGATAATTTTTAACAGTATCATATTCATTTAGAATCATAAAATGGTTTGAGTTGGAAGAGACCTGAATGACCGTTTAGCTCCAACCCCCCTGCCATGGGCAGGGACACCCTCCATTAGACCAGGCTGCCCAAAGCCCCATCCAGCCTGGCCTTGAACACTGCCAGGGAGGGGGCAGCCACAGCTTCTCTGGGCACCCTGTGCCAGTGCCTCACCACCCTCACAGGAAAGAATTTCTTCCTAATATCTCATCTAAATCTCACCTCCTTCAGCTTTCAAGTTGTTCATCTTTACTTTATTCTAACAAAGTGTTCAACTTGCAAACAACAAAACCTGAGTAATAAAAACATTTAAGTGCCCAGAATGTATTTAAGCTCCTCTTTAAGCTATATTGTAAGTCTCTAATGATACCTTCTTTGAGGGGAAAAAAAGTAAAGATTCTGTTTGAAACGTTATGAAATGTTACTTTGCTGTAAATATTTTCTCTCTGTCTGCTTTTTAAAAAAATTAAATGATTGAAAATTATACATGTAGCTGTACTTTTATTAGCTTTCACCGATTTAAATAATAACTTGAGATGCAGTACTGCAGGAGACACAAATGAAAAGCAAGCTTATCCATTCAGTGCCATATTTTCCAGAACCCTCCTGTGATGTTGACTGTACCCAATTTTATAAGCACACTGCTTCACATACCAACATCCTGAATTCTCATGTACAGCACACAGCAAAGCCTATGAATCAAGCTCCCCACCTTGAAGCCTCCACTCTGCAAGTGTAAAAGGCAAATAACACCGACCAAAGTAGCACGGCACGCATCCCACATCGGCACAAGCAGATTTTGTATTGCACCGTCTCTTTTACTCCACTAATTTTAAAAATCTAGTAGAACTTTTATGTAACCAGAACAACATTTTATTTCTCCAGATGGCCATGCAAGGTCACTTTCTGGAAGGCAACATCACCAGGGTCCCTCAGTTAAAAATCCCAAGAAAATTAACACAAACCTTAAGCATGCTTCCCCCCACCAATGTTTCCCCATGTTTTCCCTTTTTTGTTTTGTTTTGTTTTAATAGACAGGGATTCAGCAGTGTCCTGTGTACATTGTCTGCAAAATTAATAAATGTGCAAATTGTAAACAAACATTCCACGTCTGTAAAAGGCAGGCAGAAAGCAGCCCAGCTCCCAAGCCTTCAGCTGCAGGCGACCACACTCCAGTGCTGCACCGCTGAACCGGCATCTCTGCTATGGTGTCTTGAGGCTGACTGCTACCAACAGCTAGATCTCTGTGACAGATAACCGTTCTGAACAGCAACATAATAGTAATACCACCACCACCATTAATTGCTCCAGTCTCAGCTCTGATAAAACTATTAAGTCTTCCCTTCCCCTTGGTCATTTCATTATCAAAATCAAGTAATACAGGCAACAGCTTACTTAAAACAGGTCATTTGGGGGAAAAAAAAATATTGAAAACACACAGGACTTTTTCTGCAACTGCTCTGCAATTCTTCACATTTTACTGAAAATCACACCCTTGCACTGAACTTCAGTAAAATAGGAGCAAGCAATTCCACTGTGTACATATATTAAGCTCTGGACAGGTTGAACTATTGACCTCCTTTGCCACTAAAATATCAGTTAATCATAAAACTGACCTGTGAGCTGTTACTCAGGAGCAGCAGCCAACATAAGAGAATAACTTCTAACTTACAGTTGATAAAGCAGGCTAAGTGGACAATTTTAGATTATCACATATTTTCTACATTCCCGCCATCCCCAAAAGGAATGGCAATCACAACTCAGAGGATATGCTCAGAAGGACAACACGCCCCAAAGCCACAGAAAACAGCCTTAAGGACTACTTTTGATTAAAGCACTACCGTCTGCCTTTGGTTTTGGTTATAAAACGCTTGAGAAGGGAATAATCTGAGCAATGACACTGGGCAAGAAGAGCAGCCATACTGAAATAAAGCCCAGCTGCCCCGTGAGGATCGATGGGGAGGAAGGAGCCTCCAGCATCAGCAGCTTGAAATGATTTGTACCTAATCGCATGGAGCCGGGAACACAACCCCGCGCTCGGCACCGACTTCAGCTCTGCTTAGAAATGGAAATACAAAGCACACACCTGGCTGTTGAGGAGGATAACGTCAGAAAATAATCTTTTGCTTCACATGTTTTAGCCTTACTTCAGCCATTTAAAAAACACTCAGTGGTTTCATATATTTGACTACTCAGCACTACCTTTAATTGCAGACTGATGAAACACACAAGTTTTCTAGCAAAATGCCGTCACTCAGCTTCAGCGCAGGACAGGTTACCTGGGAAATGCCGGGCGGACAAACAGGCTGGCAGAGGGCTTTTAACTACTGGAAGAATTATCTCTTCATTAGAAAGCAATTTTGTTTAGCATTAGCAGAAACATTTACTAAACGAGTCACCAGACACTGGTTTTGCTATAAGGAAGACTGAAAACGATCTAAATACCTAATAATAAAAGTGCACGTCTGATACCGAGATAAATACAACCATCACTCAAATTGTTCAGAAGCAGGATACGTCTCCAGCGAAGCGCAGGCCAACTGATCAATAATATGTTATTAAGAAATGTCACGAAATTATAAATACTGAATGAATTATGGTAAAAACCGTTTTGAATCTTCATTTGAAAACAATGCTAATATTTGCTTAGATACCAAATAAGCAGAAAGCACAATACTAACGTATTCTTATTGATGTATCAGTGAGTTTGCTATCGCTGCCACTTGGAATGCAAACACTAAAAAGTCATTAGATCAACGTTTGCTAATTTATGCTTTTTAATATATATAGAGAGAGCAGTCAAGCTTCATCCTGAAAATTCATTTATTTCCTGCCACTCCGTTTGACACTGAGCAGATAATCAACTATAACTTGGTTCAGAATTTGAACTAATAAGTACAAAACTTAAGGAAAGACAAAACTGACAAAGAACATCAACAGAAAAGAGAGTATCGGTCTGAAAAGTAAGTGATCTTGTCAGAAACAAGAATTAGGAATAATTGAGGAATCTGCAGAAAGAAGATATTGCTGCAGAGACGTCATCTAATATAGCACAGTAAATCACCTGCCAGTCACTCGCACAATACCAGCAGCAGCAGAGACTGCAGGGTGAGCTCTTCCATTATTAGTTTACCTTTTCTTATAAATCTTCTCTTTGGAAGAGACTAATTTTTATGTTTCTAGTTTGCCTTTTATGAGCAAAATATTTAAAAAATAAAAAAAAATCAACAAAATCAATATTCACTTGAGCTTGCAGTTATCTTACAGAAGCCTTGGGAGAACGCTGCGGAAAAGGAAGGTCTGTCTTCATTTTCCAGACAGGAGAGGAGGCAGTAGGGCAACCTGCCGCTCAACCCTGTGCCATCCCTGACTCATCCTTGATGCTGGGCACAGTCCTTCGGTCTCCGCAAACCCTTGCTGACTCACCTTTTTCTAATTGAAACCAGTTAATAGTAACATTTATTTGCCTTTGCTTTCATGGAGTAAGAACCACCAGTCTTACTGCAAGGTAAACAGCTTGAAATTTTAACGTTATTAAAGTAGTATTGTCACAGAAGTTCAGATTTTTCTTTTCAAGTATTTTTTTGGTCTGGTTCATTTCATAGTGGAGTAAATTAGAGTTGAAAATTTGTCTCAAGCCAGACTTGATTTTGGTGCCTTATATGTGAGTGTTAAGTTAAAAACAAATTTAAAAAAAAAAATAAATCACTCCCAAAATAACGTTGTTTACCCTAAAACAACTTCTAAAAAATACGTCATGGCTTCTAAAAATATGTCACATAAATTATGACTTCCTCTCTTTTCCTTTCCCATTAAAAAGCTTTAGTCTGCTACAACCTGAGTAAAGAAAATTGTATTTTTTCAAGACCTGGGAGAAAGAACCTGAACAGTAGGGTTAGTCTCAGCTCAGCTTCTTTAAAACAGAAGCTATTTTCAATTTCTTCTTTTTCAGAACAACGCCTAAATCAATGCAGTACAATAAATTAATGCTTTAACCTTACTTAGATCTCAATGACTGTCAGCTGAGATGGACACACAGACCTTTGTACATCACATGAAAGACAAACTAAATTATAAATAATATCACATATTCAAAAAAATGTCTTCAGTTTAGTCTTGCTCCAGCTGTGTGCCTCAGCTTCTGACTGTACTGTGCCCGATTTCAAAACAGACCATCTGATTTTCTGGGATTCATACCAATTAACCTAGTCCACTTCAAGTTCTGGCCTCCGATCCAGACCCTGTCCGTCTTCCTAAGTAAATAAACTGAGTGGTCATCCATACTTAGATGAGAACTAGAATAGCTGTCCCACTAAGGTCTGTCACCAACTTGTGAAAAAAAATATTTCATTTATATTTGTTTTATATATGACACAAAAATCTGCATCTGCAACTCTTCTTTCTTATTATTTTAATGTGTTTTTGAGTAGGTGGTTATCAGCGCTCATTGCTAAATCTAATATAGTGCAGACTTTAAAATACTGTTCAGGACCTAAAAGTCCTGAGATTAGGGGGGAAAAAAAACCCCTCACAATTTAATTTCCACTTATTTGCATCCCAGTCTGATGTTCAAATCTGTAGTTTTTCTCCTCTGAAACTACAAAACGTAGGTATTACCTTTCTTCTCATGAAAGCTGAGATTAAAATAACTGTAAGTAGCTGTAGAAGGAACAGCATATAACACAAGTTGGCAGTGCTTAATCTCCTAAGTGCCGGCCACACAGGGGCACTCTAAAAAACCAGAAGCAGACTGCAAGATTCAGCAGCACATGATTGTGGTGTTAGGTCAAAAATGGAGAAAACACTGTTAATATTTGCTTATGTATTATAAGAGTTGTCAGAGACTCTGATAGGCCGCGTATATTTGCTTGGGAAAAGGAAAATTACCCCAAAAATACACTGTTTGGGGTTTTTTTTTTGAAAATTCTGTTTCTTAAACAGATCCTTTATCCATGCAAATACCTTTATGTGTGAGTTTACTTAAAGCACAAGTGAAAATATGAAGGTGAAAAAACCAAGTGGTTTGTCCTTTCCAGAAGTGATAATGTCTCCTTCCTCACGTGAGGAGAAGTAAAAACTTTTCTTAGCTTTTTAACATCCCGTCTCCTAATCTACCTCCCAGGCCTAACAAACAGCAGCCTACACAGCGACCAGGCAAAGCAGGGCTCACAACAAACCCATATTGGCCCAGAAACCTGGTAATCCTGTTGGTGCCAGGTGAACCCTGAAGTTCTGCTACAAGTTAATTAGAGCCAACAAGGCCATCAACCAATTAGATCACTAACCAGTTTTGTTTGTTCATTTTTCCAAAGCAGCACTCACCAGCACATTTGGTCCTGGTGATGAGTGGTGGTCCTGGCTGTCCAGTCCCACCTTCACCCGGTCTGGTGAGCAGGACCCGAATCTCATATTCCGTGTCCGGGTCCAAGTGCCAGAGTTTGTAAGTTGGTGCGTTGACGGCGTGGGTTTCAGTCCAGGTCCCAGAGGTCATTCGGTACTCCACTTCTTTCAGGATAATGGGTCCGTCCCCAATGATTGAGTTGGCATTCAGCTGAATGAGCAAGTAGGTGGGCCCAACGCCCAGCAGTTGCGGTGGGGCTATCGGCCGAGGCGGCTCTGTAGGGGAGACATGCACACACACAAAAATGTCAGCGATAAAACAAAAGCTGGGAAATACATTAAGAAAAGGGCTCTTTCCAGAGAAAGTTGTCAGGTTTGGGTCAGCAAAGATTTCAAAACTTGAAAGCAAAAACAAACTGACATCAGTGAGGAAGAGCTGAGGAGAATTTTAGCTGATGGAAGCTAGTGGTACACCACTGGCATCTGCCCAATGCTATTTTTTCCATTTAAAATTCTCAGCTAGGGACCACAAAATCCTACCTGAGTTATATATTCCTACTACTTAAAATATTTTTTTTCTGAAAAAGGTCTGGGTTCATGCTCATTTAATTTATTATGGCACTAACTTGAGGTTTCCAGAAACGGAACTGATTTTCTTGTATTGACAGAAGCCATGTATGTACTTGCCTAAAAGAAACAGTTGGAATAGTTGATACACTTGCCCTGCACAGAATATTCTTAAAAATGAGTATCACTGCAGTTCATGTGAAAGCCACCAGATGCAGTTAGGGTAAAAAATACAGGTGCTTATTACAGGCATTCAGAATACTCAGAACTGAACAAAAGCGCCAGGAGAATGACAAAACAAAGATGTACAGCAACAACTTACAACATTATTTTATTCTTCCATAACTTACTACTGATTTGGAAACTGATACAATAGGATGTACATTGCCTTTTCCTCTGTTCTCATCAGCTTATGCCTGACTAAATATTTCAACGCAGCTGCAAAGCGAAAAGGTAAGGACAGACCGAACTGGGAAGTGAGGTCTCCCTTACCCTGAGAAATATTTACACAGAGAAGTAGCACATTGCCCAGGCGTGATTTATTTCAAGAAACAAATCACAAGCAACATGTACTTTTCTAATAAAATGAATCCACTGATAAACACGGAAGGTTCATTTTCATTCCAGATGGCTCATATTTCAACTAATTTGTTTCAGTTAATTAGGCAACAATGCTAAATTCAATGCACACAGGGGTTTCGCACAGCAGCGATGCAGAACTAACAACGTGGCAACTCGGAGCAGGTAGAGGGATCTCATGGCTGGTACATTAAAAATAACATTTAACCCCAGACCACAAGATTTCCCCAGAGGGGGGGTCCGTCTCATCACCGCCCCCCTCCACCTCTCTGCACAAGAGAAGCTAAGACACAGAAGCATTGCACGTGTTCTGCCTCCCGGGAATGACCCCACCAGTGTCGGTGACGGAGCCCGTGGCGAGCGGTGATGGAGGGGCTCGCAGAGGGCCTCCCACACCTCCTCTGACATCCCACCCTCCCCGACTGGTGAAGTTCGGCTAACGGCTCCCTGGTTCTCTATGTCCAGTTCCCCCTCCAGATACCAGAGCTGGCTCCCAACAGTGTATTTATTAGTGCCACAAGCAAACAACTTCCCCGTGTTTTGGTACAAAAGAATTTCTTGTACAGTTTTTCTAAATGAGGTCCATCTCAAGCCATTCAGTTAGGAGACCAGGGAATCGGTGAATGTGTCGTAGTGGTGGTGAGTGTAGCTCATTTTCTCCTCCCGGAGTGAAAAGGCGAATGCTCCACGGTGTTCCCCTTTCTGTTTCGGGATATACAAAACTCTAGAAAGTATCTCAATTAATAATTAACATGTTTCACCCTGTTTTGGCAAGAAATGTGCATATGACCTAATTCAGATCCCTACCTGCATCAAAGCTCAGAAATGCAGCCGGACTTAATGAGGGCAGTTTATTTGCTGCGGAACTAACACATTAAATGTCAAACTAATGAATTCTAAGGTCAGCGTATATTACGGTAGAAAACATAAACGTTGATGAGTATGATGCACTACCAACTCCGAGTTATAAACCTCTAAAACATAAGGCTATGTTTAGAAGTATACAGCTTGATTAAGAGCACGATTATCACAAATAAAACCTCACATTAACGAGACTAATATACCATTGCATATTAAATTTTTATGTCGAGAGGTAAAGCGTATTCTTATATTAGCATATGCATTTTGTTTTTAAGCTCTTGAGGACAAGGAGACTTATTTATAAAGTCTCTCACAGTTCCAATAAATTATGCATGAATTTTAATCAGTTAGCAAATGAACAAGTAATTGTTCTGCAGCATTATTAATATTCTTCATATACAACATACTATCAGAACCAGAGGTGAGGTGCAACCAGAAATCCCAAAAGTACACTAAGTATCAACTGAAGCATACAATCCCAATATACCAGATAAACTTTTCTGATGTTACCCAATTAACTTCCTATTAATTATTCTCATTCATTATTCTATAATCAGATCCATCAAACATTCCCCAATTATAATTTCAAATCACATAATTTCCTTTTATATATACAGCAACCTGAAACTTTAAGGGCTTAAAAATTGCCATTGATAACTAAAAGAAAGAACAAGGCCATTATTAACGTTTTTGTTGCCATTCCAATAGCAAGCATCACACACACACTGTTCCTCTTTCGGCGGGTTTTTAAACACAATTCACATCCCTCAAGGAAGTGATCTTGCTGTTTTTTCACTCCAGTAATCTGGGTCCACCTAGCATTGAAGAACACAGTTTTGCAGTGTCCTGAGAAGTAAATCTGTCAAAAATGAAAAACCTCTTATATGAGGTATGGGGGGAAAAAAGAAAAGAGAGACAGAGAGAGAGAAGATAGGGAAAAAGAGAGGAAAAAAAGGAAAAAAAAAAAGAGAAGGGGAAAAAAAAAAAGAAATGTGTGAGAGGGAACCCCAAAGAAAAACACCCTCTCAGAAGCTCTGAAATCTGGTTTGGTGTGGTTTACAAACAATATAAAAACTCAAACAATATAAAAACTATCAAGCCAAGTGACAGCTGTAGAGTTCAGAGCTTGGATCAGCAGCAGCGTTGCAGGAAGCTGCGGCTGCCCAGTTACCCAGGAGGACAGCCTCCCTCTTCTCCTGCCTGGCCCTGCCCGTGGCCACTACAGCAAATGCATTTGGTGGCTTCTAATCACCCACATCCGCAGCCAGGTCAGGCAGCACGGCGACCTCCCTCCATCTCCCCGCTGCCCCGGTGTGCTGGTTTTGGCTGGGATACAGTTCATTTTCTTCACAGTAGCTAGTGTGGGTTTTTGACTTGTGCTGAAAACAGCCTTGACAGCACCGGGATGTTTTCATTCCTGCTGAGCAGCGCTTACACAGAGCCAAGGCCTCTGCTGCTCCTCACCCCACCCCACCAGCGAGGAGGCTGGGGGTGCACAAGGAGTTCGGAGGGGACACAGTCAATTCCAGATGGCCAAAGGGATATCCCACACCATGTGGTGTCATGCTGAGCATATAAGGGGCTGGAAAAAAGAGGAAGAAACGGAGGGTGCACATTTGGAGTGATTGAGTTTGTCCTCCCAAGCAACCATTATGAGTGACGGAGCCCTGCTGTCCTGGGGATGGCTGAACCCCTGCCTGCTGTGGGGAGTGGTGAATGAATTCCTTGTCTTGCTTTGCTTGTGCACATGGCTTTTGCTTTCCCTATTAAACTGTCTTTATCTCAACGCACGAGTTTTGTCACTTTCACCCCTCCAATTCTCTCCCCGATCCCACTGCAGGGGAGCGAGTGAGCGGCTGTGTGGGGCTGAGCTGTTGGCTGGGGCAAAACCATTACACCTGGTCACTGCAACCAAACCAGGGAACTGTACCCTTTATTTGTCCCCCACCTCCCTCAGTTATTATGAGCAGATGTGCCTAAGGGCCACAGTATTCCTAGCAAGCAGTTTTCATTGAGCACAGTTCCCTTTTTCTCAGCCATGAACCCTCTGTGAATAGCCATAAAAGTTCTAAATAATGTTTTATGAAAAAATATTTCACCCCATGGATGGTTTATTAACTCATCAGTAGAATCATGATTTCAATAGGTTATTTACGAAACACACAACAGTTTGAACAAAGACCCTGCATGATAAGCTTAATTTCTTCCTTTGCTAAGCACAAACTTCAGAAGTCCTTTTCCAGTGTGACTAGTTTAATTACTGACTCATTTTCTGACTACATTTTTCAGCCACTGCTTAAAGGTGTTAAATCTGATTAAATCCCTTCCAGTGTGCATGGCCACTAACATCCTGAAGGACTATAGAAAAAGAGCACTTGCACATTTGCAAGACATTAAAGAAATGAAACTATTTTCCTGCATAGCATTTTGCAGTATTTGGCCAGTCCTGGTTTTGACATAAAATGCCCACAGCTAACTTAATCAAAAATTAAGACTGACATTTCATCAGTACAAAGTCCACGTTCTGCTGAGCTACTAGCAGTACACTATGCTCACGTCAGTATGTATATGACATTATATATTAAATGTACTGTGATATTTAGGCACCAATGACTAGAATAAGCATGCAGCATCAACCCCAGCTAGAAGTTACAGCTACAGTTAAGCAGTTGTGTCATATTCTTAATATTAAATATTGTATGCAAATAATTCTATTCAGAGCCAGAAAAAACAACCAGAAAAGGTCGCTAGTGTTATTCGTACAGTAGCTAGTATGCATAAAACTTCCTATATTCCCAAGTAACATAGGCATACTATGCTGCTATACTATTTAGCCAGACTAGGTGACAACAGCCCTACTACGCTGCCCTCCAAGACTAAATACCGCTTAAATTTAAAATAAAGGAAGACTGTTTCATTAGTACCTCAGTGGTAATAACATACTGTTAATGATCAGTTCAAAGCGGGGGCAGGGGGAAAAAAAAATAAAATCAAACCAAACCAGAAGTTGTTCCACTTTGGAGGAAAAGTTGATACTAGATGTATGTTTGATAAAATCTTATTTATTTCCATGAAGCCATGTTTTGCTGAGCAGACCATGTACCAGTCACAGGAGACTTTTGCCTTGCTCACAGCTCAAGGGTTTGGAGAGGTGGGGAGACAAGGCTGGTCACACACAGTGGTAAGATAGGTGGGAATGGTTCAAAGCTGCGCCAGGGGAGGTTCAAACTAGACATTAGGAAGCATTTCTTTACAGAAAGGGTGGTCAAATACAGGCTTCCTAGAGGAGTGGTCGATGCCTCAAGCCTGTTAGTGTTTAAGAGGCATTTGGAAAATCCCCTTAATAACATGCTTTAACTTTTGGTCAGCCCTGAAGTGGTCAGGCAGTTGGACTAGATGGATTGTTGCAGATCTCTTCCAACTGAAATATATATATACATTCTGTTCTATAAAAAGCTTATTTTTTAAAAAGCATATCGTAACAAAGCATTAATTTTTTTAAAAGAAGCTCAACATCAGCCTTACATCTCCAGAAATTAAAATCAGTATGTCTTACCTACGTCATGAACGGTTTCAAGAAAGCAGGTAAACCAAAATAATCCAGATTTCCTTTAAAATTTTTCATAGTTCAGAGAAACAAACAGAAACAATTCACAGTAATACAGCTAATACTGGATGTTCCAGGGAGTGCAGCAGAGACGCCTCCATGAATGACTCAAGACTGACTCAACTCCCACCTAGATCAAACCCGTTTCCTTTCCCAGGGCAATTTCTTACAAAGCCGTTGAAGAAACGTCTGCACATTTCTTGCAAGTACTCTGGGCTTCTAGCCCAGGTTCAGTGCCTGACCCACACTGGCTATGCAGAGTCAGAGCACGATCTTTGCCATGAGAAGCCCCCTGGGACCAGGGGCCCTAAGGATTGCAGGCTGAGACACTCAAGGTTTCTTGAAGGAGCCCTGGCCACAGGCAAAGAGGAAAATCCCTGCTGGCCAGGAGCTGGCCCCATGCAGATTCGTGTTGGTGCCTCTGCGCTGGGCTCCAGATTGCACACAGAGATGCTGTGGCAAAGCAACGTCAGAAGACCCACGGCATAGGGCCAGAAAAGCATGGGGAAGCAGCATGCTGCCGATCCCATGCAACAGCAATACTGTTTCAGTACCCTTCCTGTACTGGGAGATTACATATGGCTTTAGAGATTCACACGTCTTAAGAAAAGACTGAAAAACTGAAGAACCAGGAACGTTTGTTTAGAAGTTGGAAAAAATGTATGAGATTTAGCAGAAAGAATTGTGGCAGCCAAGTACTTGCAGGGAAACGAAATTCTTGGTCTTAAAAGCTGGTTAATCCAATGGAAAAAAAAAAAAAAGAATGAACAAGAAGCAGTGACTGAAAGCTTAAATTCAAATATGATATTAAGCCACAAACTTAACAATGAGAATAGTAACTGAAGAACAATAACTGCTAATACTGTAGGAAATTCTGGATTCTCTGAATGTTTTCAGTCAAGGCTGGATGACGTACCTGGTTTAGTGGGTGATAGGTGGTGGGGGGATGGTTGGACTAGATGATCCTTGAGGTCTCTTCCAACCTTAATGATTCTATGATTCTTCTTATAAATTATATGTTGGGGGCGATGGGCATTGGGGGAGGGGGGTGGAACAGAAGATGGTAACAATATGTAAGGCTCTGAAGAAGTACAACTGAAAAAAATTATGTGGTTGTGAAGGTGATCACAATCACCTATGAAAAATTTAAGCATAAAAACAAACCATGGATATTTTCAGCACGAGGACGGGGTTCCTTTTGTTTTTAGAAAAACCATTCCACATTTGGCATATCTTTAATATGAACTAGAAATATTTTCATTCAACTCTCCAAAATGGTTAGGAAGTACTGCTCTCATAGGGGAAAAAAAAAAATCAGAACTTAAAACAAAAAGATTTATTTTGGACTTGCGCCTACCTGGAAAGACACCTGACTGTCTTCTATGCTGACAGCCGCCTGACAAGACCTGTTGCCCTCAGTGCCAACAAAAGCTCTATTAACCCTGTGCTTTTAGAAACAGGCGGCTTTGCCAAGTAAGCGGAGAAGACTGAGGGATCCTAAGCTGAAAGCACAGATATAGTGACAGCAGAGGTATCACGAACCTTGGAGACACAGAAGGCTTCTGCAGTTTATTTTTAAATTTCCGACAAGACCTCAAGTTTTCACCTTCCCTGCAGGACAGACTACACACATCTCAGTCTGTCACCCTGTAACATGCCATCTCCAGTGAGCAGTCAGGCCTTTAATGGTTTTCTTGGATCACACTCATAAGGGAAAATAAAAAACCCCAACAGACTATGTATCAAAGAAATTGCTCAACACACTGAAGACAGTTCATTAATGGAAGGTGAGTACTCTACTGAGCTTCTGAAAAGAAAGAATTAAAAAAGAAAGAAGAAAAAAAAAGTCACTTTCATTTTTCTGTGTCAGTAAGAACCCATCTCTAGATGTACATTGCTCTGAGATATTCTAACCACTAGCAGAGACTTCATGTGAGAAGTCCAATAAACGGAAGTTAGATCAGGACAATTTTAACTAACCAATTCAAAGATGCAGACACACACACATCCTTAAGCAGAGCAGCAATGCTGTTGCTATTGGCTCAGAGATTCTTGCTTGCATACTGCATAGTGGTACTTGATCTTCTCACCTGGGCAGCCCACGTTATTCTTGTGGCAAAGGAGTAGAGTAAGTGTAAGCTTACTCTGGGCCAGGCATACCATGCAGCAGCTACACAGATCACTCCTGCCCAACAGACATGATGCATCTGAAAAATGTCATTATAAAGGAGCAGGTGCACAAGGAAGTCTTCAATTGCTGTAGGGTTGCCCATGGAAAAATGGAGGGGTTGGAGTGAGAGGCAGCTGCCACAACAACCTTCTCTGTTCCCAGCTGGCTCCAAATCTCTTTCTACTCCAAGGGTTACACTCCTGTCTACCATCTTCCTACTCTATCAGTTGGATAGACTGTACCGGTTAGATGCCACCACCATCCAAATCCATGCTTGGTCCTGTGTCTCACCTTGAAAGATACCCGGGCATGATGGCAGTCAAAGCCAGGCTCCAGCAGGACGCAGTACAAATTGTGAAAGCTGCAGGAGGGCACAGTTCCCTAAACTCACTGTAACACTCAAAATACGCACACAGACCCCAGAGGAATTTTAAAATCACCTCCTCTACTCCAAGACCAAATGCTGGTTATAGCTTCATACAGTAAAACCCCCACCAGCTGCAAGCCCTTTGGAATTCTCACAAGCCTTGACTATTTCTTCAGGCTTTAATTAATACTTCCCTAAGCCATTGCTTGGCTTATTTATTTGTTCATACGCTCACTTACAGTTTTTGCAACACATTTTCCATATTCTTTTGTTTTCTTTCCACCCAACAATCAAACACTTCTCTCTCCTCACCAAGTGTAACTCATTTTAAAGGCTGCTTTATTTTTCTACTTTGGGTTTGTTTGATTTTTTTCTTCCCTGACAGAAATGTTTCTGTTGCTCCCACCTTTGTTTTCTGCAGACAACTTTGAGGCAAGTCCTGCCTGACCAACCTCATCTCTTTCTACGACCAGGTGACCCGTCTGGTGGATGAGGGAAAGGCTGTTGATGTAGTCTACCTAGACTTCAGCAAAGCCTTTGACACGGTCTCCCACAGCATTCTCCTGGAGAAGATGGCAGCCCATGGCCTGGACAGGTACACTCTTCACCGGGTTCATAACTGGCTGGATGGCCGGGCCCAGAGAGTGGTGGTGAATGGAGTGAAATCCAGCTGGCGACCGGTTGTGAATGGTGTTCCCCCGGGGTCGGTGCTGGGGCCCATCCTCTACAACATCTTTGTTGGTGATTTGGATGAGGGAATTGAGTGCACCCTCAGTAAGTTTCCAGACGACACCAAGCTGGGGGGAAGTGTCGATCTGCC
>VWZZ01004535.1:46688-82140 GCA_013399095.1 Psophia crepitans | reverse complement strand
GGGAGGTGGTGGAGTCACTGTCCCTGCGGGTATTTAAGGAAATGTTAGACGCAGTACTGAAGGACGTGGTTTTGTGGGTAATAGGTGGTGGTGGGGGGTCGGTTGGACTGGATGATCCTTGAGGTCTCTTCCAACCTTAATGATTCTATTCTATTCTATTGTTGGTTCTTGCTGCTCATGCAAGTTAACAACATTTCCCTCCAAAAGCATACTGAAGAGAAGGCAGTAAATAACTCATTGACACATAAATGACTTTAACATAGGACACCACATAACGATTTCATGTAGTAAATCATGTAGAAATTGGCAGGGTTTTAAGTGTTCCAAATAGCGACAAGCTTCCCTCTACATTTTTATCAAAAAACAACGACAAGCTAATTCAGACCTATCTCGGCTGCTGTCCTGCGACCATAAGTGATGGTGGCTGCATGGAGAAACTTGAACTGCTTGTGATCCAGTATTCCATCCCAAAGCTTTTTCTCCAGCTCTTTTTTTTTTCTTTTTAATGATGCTTATGCAGACTGAATTCCAGTGACTCCAGAAACATTCTCTCTGTGACGTTAAATACAATTTACCACAACAGCTCAGTATCTGACTTTAGTTGCTAGTCCTGAGGTTGAGACACAATATCTACAAAATGTTACGTTTTAATTAAGAGAGTTAGTTGTCTGGAACAAAAAACCCTCAGCCTAAGCAGCAGCTTTCTGACCAGGTCGTATCAAGTGATTTATCCAACTCACTTCAGAGAGTCTGCAAGACCATTTTCATTGTCTTTTATTACTTGGAATGGAAAAATGGAAATAATCTATTTTAAACAAACATTCAAAATAAGTATCTATAACACAGATTCAGGTTATTACCTAGAGAATCAGTAACCGGTGAAAAACTGGCAACAAACAGAAATGGCAAATTGAACAGTGAGCTCAGGACACTGGCTTAGGTAGGATACTGACATATTTCACTGTAATAGCGTCTCTAATTTGAGGTCTGCAAATGGGGATACTATGTCACAAGCTCACCTCAAACTACTGATTTATCTTTGCGCACCTGCCTAATATTTCGAGTTCGCATGGTAAGTACAACGGACTCTGCAAGCTCATGCAGCTAAAATGTATTTAACTTCAGTGACGTGGCAGTTACTGACCACCTGAAGTGCTGAAATAAGAATTACTTCAACAGTGAAAACTGCTAACTTCTGCATAGCAATTTTATATCCTATGCATCACTGTGGCATTTTATTCACCTTGATTTGAACCACCACTGCAGTCATTTTATTATCTTCCTTTAAATAAAAGGAACACTGTGCAGCTTCAGCATCGTCAGCAGAAACAGTCAACAAGGTTAAGCTCATGCCCAGCTTACATGGGAAAGAAAAAATTCTTTCTAAAAATCGGAGCATGTCATCCCTCTACACAACTTATGCGCAGAACAAGCGCCTATTTATTGAATGATAGTAGGCCATGCTACTCTGGGAATCAATTAGAAGAGTATGACATATTTTGTCAAAAAGATTGCATTGTGTTAAAGACATTTATGCAGTACACTCCTACAGGAAAAATTAATACATGTAAGAAAAAGAGGTGCCTGTAATGAGAAGACATTCAAAGCTTAAAAAATAAAATTAAAAAAAATAAAAATCACTCAGTATAAATGAGTCAGCTATAGAAATGTCTCAGGCAAAGACTTGATCACAATGACTTCATTATCCACATGTATCAGTAATTCCCTTGAGATCCCAACATTGGAAAGAAATATTTTATCTGCTTCATTGTCAGGAACCAGCAGGTTAGGAAGAAAATTGAATGCCTTCTTCAAAAATTGGTACTTCCCAAGAAAAAATTACTCTCAACTCTACAAGGCTTTGCAATGGGATACTTGACAATACTGCATTCCACATGCACGTCCACATGCTGTCGATGATGAAAAGGAATAAAACTACAGATTATTGAGAGTGCCTGAAGACAGACAAAATATTATTTTAGGAACTCCAGGATTTTCTTTTACATAGTTATCTCATGAGAATATAATTTTCTTTTTTGTTCTGCTTCTCAAGCACTTGGATTTATTTATTCTTTTTTAATTTCAAGTCTGAGCTGGCCCAATAAACTGATACTGCAAAGATATTTGCATTGTTGTTATATCCACTGATGTAATCTTTCTCACATTGAGTCTACTGCCTAAACAAACTGAGCACAGAAACTTTCTGCTGGACAAATGTTACACTGACATATTTACAATAAAATATTTCAAAAATGTGCAACAAAACTAGAGTATTTCAATAGAAGTCAGTGACAAAAACCCCAAACCCTATCACAGATTTACACCTTACTAGCTCCACATATCTACAAAACTTGAAAGCTAAAAAAACCCCACTCATCCAGCACTCCTGGAGTTCGGTGAAAGCCATCTAGCCTACCTGCATGAGGCTATCAATAACCACTTGGAACTACCTACATGCAGCAGCCCAGCTCTATTTCTTAGGTAAGGTGGAGCTTTCTTCAACTGATGACATGATTGTGCTACCTGGTATATGTGCACTTTCCTGCGTACTGACTGACCCTCCTGCCAGGGCGTTTACCTGTCCAAGAAGAGTCTTGTACACCTCACTTTGGAAGTCATATTGTATCTGGCCAGTGCTAATCCAAATTTTTATCATCAGCTTTCCTGCATGCCTTTTAAATGGCAGAGAAAAATGTTTCAGATGCTGTTGGGATAGTATCATGGCCAGGCAGAATTCAAAACGGTATCATGCTCTTTAAGTGCAATGAGCCGTACGCACTGCTGTACCAGAAGGGAACTGAAGTACCAAGTACCTGCAGCTGACAGGAATAGCTAGTACAGCTTTGGTTTCCAAGCATTTACAATTTTACTTAATAGCAACTACAGGAAATTCAAGCATGTAAAAGGTGAGTCATGGACATCTCACCTTCCAAGCCCTCCTCATCCTCTGTAATATACCTGCTCACTTGGCACCTGAGATACCACCAGCGTTCCCAGCACCACTCACTGCCATGCAGTGCTTCTGCAAGTTAAGCATGACAGCCAGGCGCCGGTGAGCTGTTTGTATGCCTATAGGGTTACATGCCAAATCACTTGCTTGAGGCTGCTCCTACCCCACCACCTTGCCCTGCTCTCCCTCAGCTTCACCTGCCCAGCAGCACCCTGGGGCCCATCTCAGCAGCCCAAATTCCTCCCGCCATTTCTGTCTTTCTGGTTATTTGACCCATCAAACGAAGGAAGCTATGTATTGTAAAGACCGATTTGACTGTCAGCATTAACCCCAACCCTGGACAAGGGCAGGCAGGCAGGCAGAAAGGTAAGCAGCTCACACATCATATTGTTGAGGTAAGACCCTTTTAAATGGGGAGGAGGCAGAGATGAACTTAAAACCTTTCCCTTCAGACCTGCAGGGCATCCAGGAATGCCTGTACAACAGGGTAAATCATGTCTCCCTCCTCCAAAGTCTCCTTTCTCCAAAGTGCTTCCCAGGTATCCCATTTCACTGAAGTTAAAAGCTTTATGTCAGCAATTCAGTACTATCATCAAAGGAAAAATGGATACAATTTCACATATTGCGTACATATTAATGATTATCTGGAGATTTTGTGTGTGCTCAGACTATTTGAGTCTAAGGAAAAAACTGACAGAATCCATCACTTCTGAGAAAACTTATTTTTCAGGGACTGTTTCTTCACTCAAATCCCTCTATTTCTATTCATAACCTTCTCCAAGACACATATAAATGCTCCCACCAGCAATGTCTTTACGTTGCTTATTACAGCATGCCCAAATATTTCTTGCCAAAAACGCCAGCAGGCAGCCCACTGCAGTGACAGAGAAGAGGGCTAATTTTAGGAGGCACTGAGACTCTTCCCTCAATCTATGCAATGAACCAACAGAAACCAAAATGGAAACCCACTTGGTTAACTTTTACACCACAGTTTTACATCACAGATGTGAATTACACACCTTCTAACGCCTACCTGAAAGGGCAACCCTGCTCCTGCACTTCCCACCACCAGTGTCGCTTGCAGTGCCACTCATCTACTCTGCATCTAAGGCAGTTTAGGTTTAAAACTCATCTTCAGGGCGGTCCACATGGAGGATTCCTGCTTTCCTTGGTTCCTGGAGCAGTGGCTTCAAACAAGAGCCAGTGCCAGCAGAGAAGCAGCAGCAGGAGCACAAGTCCAGGTGCTTGAGAGAGAGGAAAAAGGAAAGGCCTGAGACTGCCTTTTCAGCAAGTGTTGACCATTAGATCTGTCCAGCTTTACCACAAAAGCCACCTTCAGAAAGGGGCAGGTGGGGTAGGGGTGGCCAGAAGGAATGAACATGCTTCCCACAGCACCTAGACAGATGGCAAGAAATTCCTACGAAGTGAAAGGAATAGATAGCAAAACAGCTGCCCACCTTCTTGTTGCCAAATAGATTTTGACTGTGACGAAAAGCCTGGAAGAGCTTTCTAGAAAAACAAACCAGAACAAAAATCCTCCCCCTTCTTCTGCATGCTAATAAGAAACACATTGTGATATGTTTCCTTAAAGGAATAAACAGAATATAATGATTTATTAAGAGTTTTGATAATGTGCTGTTGTGAAGTAGGAACGGAAGAGTGAAGTTTGTGAAGAAATTCTTACATAGTCAGGGGAGAGGGGTGAGAACAGCTTCACTCCTGAGAGAGCGAGTTGGTTTAAGGGCCTTTATTTAGCTGTTGCAACAAAAACGGGGAATGAAAATTTTTGCCTTTGAAAGAGAAAGCAGCAGGCTAGATTAACAGAAAATAGGGTAGGTTTTTTTACCCAGTATTTAAACCGGTTTTATTCAGATATTTTCATAATCTACTTTTCAGATGGGGCTGATCCGTTAAAGAGTTTGAAAATGTGTATATTGTCAAGTATGACAGCACTGCTATGAAGAGGCTGTCCTTGTAATCAAATTGATACCCAGTGCATTGGATACCAAAGGACATAAAAGCATAAACAGCTTCTAGTCTGAAGAAAAGGAGGCTGAGAGGACACGACATCTCTCTCTACAACCACCTGGAAAGAGGTTGTAGGGAGGTGGCTAAACTGAAGACAAGAATATCAAACATGGGTCAAGATAAATGATAATTTTTATACACTGCCCTAATTCAGGCAACCGATCTGATTCCCACCCCATCAGAGCTTTAATATCTGAAATAAAATATTACATACCAGTCAAATTAAAAATTCTTTTTTGTTACCTCATTTTAACCACTCTGTTTTCTCTGTTAATTTTTTTGGTGAGCAAGCCTTAGAACCCAACAGCTGGTTATTCTACTACGGCATATTTTCATTCTTGAATATGTTGCTAATCAACGTCATTTCAGGCTGAGCTAGCACATTGAAAGTTCAGTAACTAGCCTTGTGTATTCACACAAGAAAGGTAAACAAAATCAACCACACTGCAGAAATAATGAGGAGAGAAAAAATTACTAGGGCAGAAATTGGACTGTACAGCTTTCCTCTCCAAACACAAGATCCACTGCTAATAATGTAGTTTATAATAATATACACCATTATGGAGATTGTTACCTTCAAAGATTATACAAGTAAAGTACATTATTTATTAAATTCAGGTTCCCGGTGCATACGGGCATTTTGTCTAAGACTGCGTTTGCTGGTTCTGCACGTTGAACCAAGCTGCTGAGAGCATGTTACAATAGTCCTCGGAGACAAAAATAAATCACATCACCATATTATCAGTGAAACAAATAGGAACAGTACCTTAAAGAAGCCCTTACATTTTACGTAAGTATTGATAACAAAAGTATGTAATCATAGGGAAAAAATGTTGCATAATTTTATCAGCAAGCTCTGTTGGCCCCAGTACACAAAGCTAGAGGCACTTCTTCAAGTATTTTAAATACCGCTTTTCATGAAGACAAGGAAAGACATGCCTCTTCCTGCCAGATCCCAAGGTCCTGCCTCAAACTTTTGATGTACGGGTATTCTTTGAAGGATTTTGTTTGTTTGTTTTTAAATAACTGCAAGCACCAGGAAACCTCTGTTGTGTGACTTGCTGCCCTTCTGATAAATGTGGGTTTGGGTTAAAGAAAAAAAAAAAAGTAGTTCTGTTAACTCAGAGGACCGGTGATGTTGCCCCACTGAACTCTATTTAGGCTCATACCTCTGGATCCAAATAATTATCTTGCCTGCTTTAAAGAAAGCCTCTGTGTGTTACTCACCCTCCACCCCACCCTGTAACGGGAAAGGCAAGCCGGGTTTACAGAAACATTCAGAATAGATGCACATGAGTTTTTTTCCAAGCATAATAAGTCTCAACTTCAACATTTAAAAAAAATCCCCTAAACCTTCCCTTTCTTATTTAAAATAGCATTTCCTTCTAAAATTCACTAGAATTTTACTTTAAGAAGTGAAATGGTTTGGCCACTGAACTGAGAAAGCAGCGATCAGCTAGATGTGTATCCCCACACTCTCCCCACCGACACGCTGGCACAGCCTCTTTTCCTGACTTGAGGCACGTTCTCAGGGTGCAAACCCCTCCCTCTGTTTAGTACCCACATCCAGCCACGGAAAAATCAGGGGCTAGGGCAATCCTGAGTGCAAAGCCAACTCTGGCTTTTTCTCGAGTCCTCAAATAATCCCTTTCTCAGGGCCACACAAGTGCAGGAAACCTATTTTATAGTTAAGTTTGGTTATAGCCAAGAATACAGAGGTACCACAAACCAATCACACACACACGTATTTTACACCTTCCTAAGTGCACAGGCTTAGAAACTGAAAACAGAATAACTCCACATACAAAAATCTTTCTTCTTGGGAACGAAAAGGGCTAGATAGGCTGAGGTTGGGTGGGTATGGGGGGGTTGGGAAGAAGTGATGGGTGGAGCAAAACAGTCACCAATAGTTGAGAGGGTTAAGATAAAAAATTGAATAAAATTCTAAATTCAGCAAATAGCTGCAATAAAAACATCCCAACATTTACATTAGCATTTCCAAACAGACAAGCCTAGCTGCATGTGGGGCATTGGATAGCAACACTCAGAAGGTACTTCAGGATTGTGTCTGTAGAGAAGTGAGTAATTCAACCTTTTGGCATCAGAAGTGCCACATCCATTCCTCTTGTCTGCCTGAACTGGAGCAAGGATCTGAGCGGAGAGTTCCCACTTCCCAGGACAGCAGCTTAACCTATGCGCTCAGGGATTCTCAGAAGCATCTCTACGTCCCCTGTTTTGAAGCTGAACCATTTTCTGCAGTACATTCAATAAGTCAGATGTCCACCTAGAAGGCCAGGAGGAAGACATGGTTTTGAACTGTAGCTCCAATTAGCGCAGCAATGTTTCTATCTGCAGTGGCAGTATTTTGTGAATAGATGCATCTACCTTATCTCATTTTCCTTTAGATACTAAAAAATTAAGAAATAAAATGGCAAATGAAGTCAAAGCTTGATAAAGACAAAGCAGTGCATGTGAGGGAGTGAATTCCTCATGGACTCCAAATCAGTATAAGACAGGAATAAAATTTCTGTGGGGAATTTCATGACCATATCACCTCAACTCAGACAAAAAGTCAGCTAAGTTATCAGCGATTATTTGGAACAGAACACAAAATAAAGCACGGTATCTTGTGCTACTGTGTAAACTCATAACGCTCTCTCATCTAAAATAAAAGATTAGATCTGGTCTTTGTATCTCCTGCTGGATGGGCGAGGAGACAAGACACAGAAAAGGCCAAAGAGAAGTTATCAAAGACCCAGGACAACTTCCGTATGTGGAGATATTAAAGAAGTCTGGATTACTCAATATGAAAGAAGGATGATTGAAACATTCTAGATATCTACAAAATGACAAGTGGCATGAAAAAAGATTAATATGGAATGACTTCTGCTACTCCTTGCAGTGAAAAAATGACAGTGCATAACATTTTTTTAAGCAGAGTAGCCTGCAGCTTCAGAGCGGGAAGTACTTTCTTCTCTAACTCAAGTTAACTGTGGGAATTCATTGCTGCAGGATGATGGACAAAAACACAAGTTCAGAAACAATTTGAAAGATTCACAGAAGAGTCGTCAAAGACACTTCATACAAATATGTCTACACAGTCTCTGGCACAATAAATTTTAAGGTGTAGAGTGCTAGATGCTACAATGACATACGAAGGGAGCGTATCATTGTGTGCCCCTCCCATTCTTGCATCTTTCCCTAAGCTTATATACTAGAGCAGGTTTTTTTGCTAAGCAGCAGTATTTTAAGTTGCTATCATGTTCTCCAGAGGGGAAAAAATCCCAAAAAACAACAACAGTGGTCAAGCTACTGACTGAATGTTGGACAAAGAAAAAGGAACATGGGCTTCAATCCATTCTAAGTGAGTATCCTCTGCATAAAATTACAAAGGCTCCAACTCACCTCTTCTTTCAGGGTATGAATGGTGCATGGCTGCACGGCCGTATTTCCTTCCCATTTTATTATAAATGATCAAGTTTCTTTTTTTTCCTGATGCTTGAATAGAAAGCAAAAGCTACTTTGCAGACCTAAAGCAGTATTAGCTAACTAAGTGAAAAATCAGAGATTAATTTTCTGTTGATTTACATCCTTGAATGATTAACAAAATACAGACATACTAAGAGGGGCATAATTATGTTGTACCTGCTCTAAGTCATCCCACATACATAATACCTCATGAAAAACTTTCTCCTATCCCATCATCCCTTTAATGTGTGGGGAAAAATAAACAGAGAAGGCAAACAAAGTCAGCAAGTAGAACAGCTTCTTGGAACTCCTTTAACTCCTCCTCTCATTGCAGGACAATCCTTGAGTATTACTGGGGCTTACAATTGTTAAATACCTTAAAAGAAGATAAAATTACCACTTGTCTATGCAGCCCCTCCTGCCAAGGCAAAATGTTTTGCCCTGCTGTCTGCCTTTGTTTCACAGTCAGTATAAACAGTTCCCCCACTGGTAAGTATTCTAACCCTGTGGTGTTTATTCTTTCCTTGGCCTGAATTATTTATCATTTCTTTCTCTATAACACATAAAAGACAAAATGTGTAATGGAAGGGGGCCAGCAATGTTGCTGAAGCTGAAAGTACCCTTTGAAAACACTCAAGTGACCCAGATATTTTTTCTTTGATACATTGTCTAATTTTTCTCAAGTTATTTAATAAAGCGTTCCTGTTCGTGCCCTATGTCATTTATACCGTATATTAACTGACTGTGAAAAACCCCACCCTGTAATTCCAGCTAAGCGTCTTTAGGCTGGCCCTGATCTCATCCAGGTTCATAATCCTGCGCTCTTCAATATACCACTTTGCCTTTGTATTGCTTTCTCTCTTCTCTGAATTATGAGCACCTTAACGGTGCTCTCTGGTCACCCTTCTCCTTTTAAATGTCTTCTTGAACAACTTGAATTGCTTCTAATATTGCAACCACTCACTTTTTCTTCGGCAGAGAATATTTTTAATTTAGACTCAACAAATTATTTGATGAGAGTCCACTTTCTCCCCACCTTTTTTTTTCTTTTTAAGGGTTTACCGTGGGTGCAAATTTCAAATAGACATTATAGAGTGATTGTGGGTGCAAATTTCAAATGCACTTTATAGCAGTGCAGTGTTGTGTGTACAGCTGTCTACCTTACTACTCATTGACTACTACCAGTACAACAACTACACAGGTATGTTTGTTTTTCCACACTTCAATTATACCTATACAAATCATACAAGCTTGCTTCATTAGGATACTGTGGAAAACCCACTCCAAGTGTTATTGTATCTATGTTTTTAAATGTCCTGATTAGCATTCTGAACTTGAATTGGACTTTCAGTTTGAAAGAGATATTTGACTTACTTGCTGAAATGTGGTTTTTTTTTTGTGGTAGATTCCCTCCTCTTCCATATCAAGTCCAACTGTTCTTTTTCCTTAACAATCCAGAGATGCGGTTTACAGCAGGTTTTTCTATTCAGGGCTATTACATTAAGGCCCATCATTCCGGTATCTGGTTATCTCCTCTACTATGACAAGATAATGTGGGCTTGAGGGAACATACTAGTATCTCCTGTCAGCCCCCTTCTGTTGTATCAACTCCTCTAAGGCACGTTCCTACAAGGAAGCTGCTACAGAAAAAAAAAACCAACACCCAGAACAACGGTGTTTATCTCAGGAACCATTCCACATCATATTTCCCTGTAGGCACAAAGATTTTTGCAGTGCAGTGTAATCCACTTGCAAAGCAGACTGAGGATGCAGTTTCACATTACAGCTAAGCCAACCTAAAGCGACTGCATCGTTGTGGGGAGCGAACTACCACCTCTTCCCTGCTCCTTCCATCTTTTCCAGACCAGTAGTTCTACTGTTAGAAAACCATCCTAATATAAAAATACCCGCTTCTTTCTACAGTGTCTGTTTTTTTGTAGTTTAGCTCCCCAGACAGCTCACTGCAGAGGGAGGCAGGTAGGGTTCTGGTGGAAAACAAGCAGGAGTAGCACATCGCTGGGAGTGGGAGAAGGAAAAGGGAAGGAGGATGATGCCTTTTGGTGCTTCTGCTGTAACATCAGACACTGGTATACATAAGCAGCCCTTGCCCATGCCTACGTATATATTCCAGGAAGCGTCTAACAAACAAATAATCAGTGTATGAACCTGTTCATGTGGCAGAGAATCACTCAAAAACAGAAGGTGCAAAAAAATTCTTTCAGAGATTAGGAAGCTTCATTTATTATGGCAGTATGGAGATGCATCTTTCAGAAATCAGGTTGAAACCAAACCAAACAGTGACTGATTGGCTTCAGCTCTTTACTGATCACAAGTTCCTCTGAAAAGCCTCCTCTGTACCCCATTGCTGTGAGACAAAACAGGATTTTTGCCATCAAAGGATCGATTCAATGATCCCTCTCAATCGCTTAAAATTCCAGAATCCTGTGAATTTTTTGTATCTGCCACAAGAATCCTATGAGCTCTGCTGCAGGTGATAAATCCCAGCCAACTTCAGTAAGGAAATCTCAGGTGCCAGAGCCCTGAAAGTCAGCAGAGCTGGAAGCGCAGGAAGTGCAAGGACACTGAACTGACACCCGCAGGAAACAGACTGTAGGTACCTGGTCCATTAATTTCTGTTAATTGCCTGAGAGCTCAACTTAGTTTCATTTGCTTCCACTTGGCATCTGCTTAGTCAGTTGGCCAGAAGGCTGTCTTCTTCCTGAGATATAGTTCGTCTTAATTATCGGAAGTCCTAATGGTGCAAATGTCTTGGGGGACAGAGTCTCCTGAATAAGGTGACAGTTTGCACATACCACGTACTGTTTGGCACACTTTTTCCCTCCCCTCGCCTCGCTTTTTTAACGTGAGCAATAGCAGCTGTACAAAAACCATCCAGCTTCAAAGCAAGAACATTCTCCTCCTTTGATTACACATTTTTAACAAATTCTTTGTTCCAGCCTGGAAGGACTGACATACCATTAAATTACAATTTTGGGGTTAATTTTGGTTTGGTTTAAAATAAAGAGTATCAAAATTTGATTAAAACAACACATGAATTACACCACTCTTGTCTGCCTGTGACTCCAGAAAGTTGTTTGATGAACTTCTTGAAACAGCCACTTGGCTTGGCCAGAATAAAAAGCCAACCTGTGCTCTCTCAATCAATTCCTTAACCTTTTATATTATTCAAACAATAGGCTACAGCTGCTCCTGGAACAACTGGAAGTAAAATGGGAGGATCACTTTGTCTCTAATTGTGAAAATGTCACTGATAACGACGGTAATTTGGAGGGAAAAGAACTGTCAGCGGGGCACATTTTTTTTCTGTTGCAAAGTCAACATACTTAGAGAGGTCAACTCTTGGAGGTCTTCCCAGGAAAAATAAGACTTGTGAAATATTTATTTAGGCAGCCATTTTGACGGAAAAATGCAAGAGGAAGGTCAAACAGATTCCTGAAACGGCATTAAGAAATAGTTGAAGTTAAAGAATTTAAGCAATAAAAAGAAAAAATGAAAAGGTGAGGGCTGGCTCTCACAAAAAACAAAGACAAATGTTAGAAAAGAAGTCTGGAAGCTAAAACTCAAAATAAATCTTAAACATGTCTGCAACCAGCCAGCCAGTTGGCATAGTCCAGTCTTTTTCTTCAAGTGTCCAATTATATTGCCTTTACAAAACTTTCTGGAAAAGGAGCTACTGTTTCTAGTAAAATGGACTTTTCAACCACCTTTCAACTACTTCATTGTCATTTATTGGCACATTCAGCCTGACAGCATTTTCTCTGCTCCACTGATAAAAAGTGACAACCAGCAGGTAGGACACAAAAGATGGCCAAGTTAAATCACATTATGGGAAGTCCAACAGAGGGTCTATTGGTGCAAAACTAAGGCGGGGGGGGATCAGAGAGAAAGAAATGGCAAAAGTGAGGATTGCAGCATGCTATACTTATGAGAACTAGCAGAGAAGGGAATTAATAGTAACTTGTGAGCATACACCACATCGCTTCGCTAACTTGTTGAAGGACATCCAATGCAAGGAGTCAAGAGAAAAGCAGTGAGACAAGTCCCTCCCCTGCAGAACCAAAGAGGAGAAGCATGTTACTCTCGATGCTGCCTTAATGCGATGCCAACTGAAAATTAGTAGCAAAGCTGATTCGGTTGTACTTTCTTGGGTGGGAACGCAGGCCAAATGGCCTGGTTTAAGAGGATAACAAGTGGAACTTGTCAATGAGCTGACAGCCATCAGAAGGGTAAAATTTGAGCCTCCTGCTTCAAATAATAGGCTAAAGCTGCTCCTGGAACAACTGGAAGAAAAGTATCTTTGCAGAAATACTGATAACAACTTTGCAGCAAGGTGGGTTTTTTCCACACAATTGTCTACTTTACCAGCTTCTTGGAACACAGGCCATGCTTCACTTAAGTAAAAACAGAATGGAGGAAAACATCACAGACAAGTGTGCTGGCTTGTCCACTCCCAAAATGCTGAGTTCCATTGATTTCACCCAAGTTGCTTTAACTTGTTCGAGAACTGAGCAGGAGTTGTTGCTTCAGTCATTATTATACTTGGAAAAAATTGTGCTGGCTTCCCTCAGTCTCTTGTCTTCAGACACCACAGAGATCTGAAGAAGTTGGTTTGAGGGCACAGGAGGGTAATCTGCAGAGAAGCTGCTTTTTCTCTCTTCTGCCTATATTCTGTACTCATGCCTTTCCCACTGCCCTGGGGCAGGGGCGAACTAGACTAACAAGGGCAAAAAGACACAGAAATATTAGGGGATGTTTCTGGCTGGTTTTCAGGAGGAAAACTGTATACTGTAGGACGACCCAAGCCTTCCACTGCAGGAACACCAGAGATCTCTCCTCTTCTTCAGTTCACTAAGGTGGCCAAGTGCTATGCTGCACACATCGAAAGGAAAAACTGTGTCACAACCCCACATATAAACCCCCCAACACACCCTACTACTGGACCCTGGAAGATTCTGGCTGCCAATATGAAGCAGCATTTCATATGCTGCCAAATGGCCGATCCTTTCTATCCCCAATAAAGGGAAGGGGGAAATATTTCCACGACAGTGCAACCTGTAGCTCACAAGCTCAGTCACACTGAGTGTATCTTGTTTTGTCTAAGACATGCAAGTCACCCAGTCCAAGAGAAGTGGGAAGTCAACTAATAAATCATTAGTCAAGACATATCCACCTGCAGTCAACACATTTAAAAGTCAGAGTGAAGTTCAAAGAAAACATTAAAAATCATGAGACTGCTATCTCAATTTTTAAGCCAAAGAAAAGCATTTGGTTTACTCATGTCTCTCTTCAAAAGTAGTAGCCTTTACATCTCCAGCTGTTAAAAAAAAACCAACTTATATTACTATGAGGATGTAAATATAAGAATAACTTGTTTTCCATATAAAGTGTGAACTGTAACTTCAAGTAAAAAAAAAAATCAGTTTGTTTTCTAGTGAAATAGATCAGATAATAAAATACTCTAATCTTGATTTTCTTGGGAATGACTACGCTAGTCCATAGACAGCTTTACAAACACAGATATGGCATTGACACTTTGTAGTATTCTGCCTCATGCCCACAAACATGTACAATTCCATATGGTTTATGGATCTACCACAAAACATACACAAGGAGCAAAAAGCAAATATAAATACTCAAAAATTTGAATGAAACTACATTATAGAAATTATATTAAGATGCTTAGTAATTTAAAAAAAAAAAGCTTAAATTCAGTGAAGTCGTAATCCGTTTATTTGGGGGAAATCTAAACAAAAACTCTATAAACTGATCAAAATATTTTTACTGCTGCTATTTTTTTTATTATTCAAAGTAATTCACACAAAGCTAGGACTATCATTCTTATCAACAGTACAACTTCTCAACTAACGTCAACCCTGCTTCATAAGCCTTGAACCAACACCAGGCAAAGTCTAAGCCTTTCAGATTACACTGGTTAAGAACATACTCTGTACTTAAATCCTCCTTTCTTGGAGGATAAAGGGAATGCATGTAAGTTGACTGTTGAGAGACTTTTCCCTCCCATCCCTCCTAATAATTTTTATATTAGGAACTTTAGAGCCTAATAAGTCAATTGCAGGCAATTTTTTATTCCTAAGGAGGTACTTTCACTTTTTTCTAACACTGTTCACTGAGGTTTGTCTCTCTTTAGTCCACAAGCTTGTGAGTGGAAGTTTTAGCTTTCATTTACTAATGAAGAATACAGAAAGAAAAAAAAAAAAAAGGACTTATTACCATGTACAGACATCAGCTAGCATGGCAAACTCAAAATGTTTGGCATTACAAGGTACGCCACAGGTTTTAAAAGTTAAATGACTAAGAAAAATGGACACAAACAACTATATGAAATGTTACTAACGAGGCCCTGGTCACAAAACAGTTCAAGAAAAAAAAAAAATTTTTCACAGAAAGTTTAGAGAAGATCTGCAAAGTCAAACTTCAGTCCCAACACAATAATGTCATCCTTCCTCTTCGAGGAGGGAGAGCACAAACTCTGTCATTAGCAACATGCACATACCTGGGGAACTGGAGAGAGAAACACATTCATTTTCCTTATAACACTCCTTAAATCTTCTCCAAGACATGCCTGTTTGCAGTTCCATATCAGTCTCAATGACAAGCTCTCAAAGCAAACCAGCACATCCAAATTCAACACAGGATCTCAGCCGGAAGAAATCTTCCTTTCTGCATGTAGCTAAACTTCCCTCCACTTCAGGAGAGGCAGGTATGTTTCTCACCGTTTTCTATCCAATTCTACAAATATACTATCTTCCAGCAGTTAACACTGCAGGATAATCCTGCAATATGAATTATTAAACAGACAAATATTTAAAACTCTCTAGGAAAGAAACTTCTATCCAAACTATTCTGAGTAAACTTATTGTAATCTCTTTAAAATTATCCTCAAATACTTCCCAACCAAGATGATGAAAGGTCACTAGTACCTTGCAAAGCATATTTTTATGAGATAAATTCCATTGTAATTGCAACAACTATTCCAGCCACAATTTAGACATAGAATCCAATTATCCATTTCATTTTCATTTACACCTCATGGGCTAGATCATTTATCATGTTCCATGATAATGATCAGAAGGCACATGGAAAGTGATTTCTGGAGGTAACAAATTACCTACCATATTAGCATAGCTTACAAGATCCTGTCAACAAGTACTACGCATAAATACGAGGTAATTAAATTTACAATGTGCAGGAGCGTTTGATATGCTACTTGCTTTTCTAGCAGCTGCCAAAAAATCTGGGTTACTAAATTCAACATACCAGTTTAGTTGCTTAAGTACAGTAATTTAGCTCTTCATAACACATCAGGAATCATTATGCCACTAGAACACCAACAGGTAGACAGCATGCAGCAAGCTCAAGATCTGGAGATGAATCTCTCATCATCTGGTATTATTGCTTCTTGCCACCGAATCATCCATCACGTCTCCGAGACAGCTTGGAATGATAGTGCCGGACCCTCACATTACTGCTCCTTGAACTCTGTCTCATCCATCTTTTGCATCATTCCCCATTTGCAGCTAGGTATCATCTCCCTGCTGCAAAACTGAGTGTGAACCTGTAACGCCTTTAACCTGCAGTGCCACTCTAATAGTAATTGATTTCTTTTTATTGCAGAGACAGTGCTCAGTAAGACTACGTACAGCTGCTGAAGCCAGGAGATGGTCAGGACAGTACTACAATGCAAGCGTCTTATGCCTTTAGGAATGTGACCCATTTCCAAGGAAATATTGCTAGATTTCCATACCTAGCTATTTTATAATGCGAGTGTATTTATCAATATATAAAACTGGTGTATATATATGGATACATATGCAGTTTGTGTTCCTGCAGTTTCTCTACAATTTAATAGCATGATTCATTCAAATGCAGCTGAAAATTAATGTCAGGGGTGGCTTCACTTTGTATTTTTGCTAAGTGATTCAGTATTAGAACACTATCAGGTTTTTAAATACATACTAAAAAACACAGGTGCACCTGCATTCAAAAAGGAACTTAGATTAACTCTACATTGATCATGGCAAGACTTCACTAGCATGATGACTTGTGTACCATAAACCACCCAAGACTAAGCGTTTTAATTCAGCTTCATCTGAATGCTGTTATAAAAGTTTAATAAATCAAAATGATCAAAATGCCCCCAGTGGCAGGTTGGGATTCAGTTTCCAATTCAAATTCCCTTTAATATATGGCTTCTCTGACATCCTGCATTTTCTGCCATCTACGTTGAATTCCAAATGCACTCCTTTTCATCATTACCATGCATCCACTCGTCAGCACACTTTTTAACAACCCTGCACAATACACAGAGATGTCAAACCTAGAGGGGTTTTCCCCTCCCCCAAACTGGAAAAGGATGGCAGGTAAGGGAACTTTGTCTACCCTCAAGTAAATATTTTCTTAACCTCCCCACTAACTTCAATGGCATTTTAACTGAGACAGACCATCCTGAGCTGAAGGATTCAAATGAAACATTTGATTTAAATAAATGCAGAGAGAGACAGGAATTATCCGAGTGAAATACAGCACTGGCGTGGCAGTGCAGTCTGGAGACATCTCTAATTAAGATGAGAAAAATCACGTTACTGCAAATGACCTTCATGTCATCACACTTAGATAAAATGTAGATCTAAGAAACAAATCCCCTTATCTCCTCCCCGAAGTGACACCTGTCGAGAGCTTTTTCCTCGCCTTTCTTTCCTTTGCGCTGCCTCCCATGATATCTAAAGGCAAACAGGGATCCCACTATTCAGAGTGATCACATTTTAATTTCCCAAATGCTTTATTTGCTCTTCGAATTCACCTACATACTTTCCTAATAAGGAGGCACATGAGAAAATGACAGAGATATAGGAAGGACACCACCTAAACAGCGAGACCACACTGACGCAATCAATCATTAATGTCACGTCAGTGGCATCACTGGCAACGCGATTTTGAACTGGGCTCAGTGAGACCGCACCATATCTTGCCTTTGCTGGATGATGCGCAGCTTACGTGATACCCAGCTTAAGCTGCCTGCAGGGGGGCTGACAATACCTCATCTGCCACAGGGGCAGAAGACCCCAGAGGAACATCACCTAAAGCCGGCACTAAGCCTGCTGGCACAGAGCCAACTGCTCTGCAACTGTGTGCCGCCTGGCCAAGTTCATCGCAGGTCACTACTTCACACCACAGGCCTCCACCAATTTTGGCTGAGTAGTGTGGACCCCACAGCCGTGTTTATTTTACTGTCAAATCACGGCAAGGTCTCCACAAGACCTGACAAGAACAAGTAGTAGCCCATTGTCTGGCAAGCAGGAGAGGACCCTGTTCCTGCCCTCCTCCCCACTTCGGGCTCCTGGCCCTTGGGTCAGCTCTGGTGAGCTGACTGCACTCCCCAGTGAGGCAGACATGTTCCAGCCAGGCTGAGAGGGAGCAGTTTGATGTCCATTTTGCTCGTTGAACCAGCCCATGGAAGCAACACAGACCTAGAGCCAACATAAGGAGGAGAAGGATTGTGTGTGGCCAGGAGCAGGGGAGAGGAGCAAAGCCTTCCTCCCTTCCAACAGCTGCCCCTTCACTGTCACTTTACCCGAACACTAAACACGGTGATCCCTTAAAGCCCTGCCCAGGCCTCCCTGGCTCTGCTTCCTCTTGGGCCTGGACGGGCATTCCTCCTCTACATGGTGAGAGGCATCAGGGTTAAACTTGAAAGTTCTTTTTCTGGGTTAATCTTGGTGGAGGAAAAAACACACTTCATCAACTGATGGGATTCCCTAACATCTCACTAGCAAGCAGTGTGGGACCAGAGGAGCAGACCTGCAGAGAGAAGCTGTCAGTGCTGAAGACCCAGAGACTCCTCTATGTGCACGTCAGGAAGTCTTGCTTGGGATAAGCTTTAGGCATTACCAAATGCCCACTGGCAGCTAGAAAGTATTACTATGTGCCTACCTTTTGGTTTACTTCTTTCAAAGAAGGGTAAGTTCCCTTGTCCTGACAGCAATCAAGGGCCAGGAAGAGGCTAAAATCCAGACATTTGCTTTGAAAGCATGTTCCCGTCTGAACATTTATGTACATGGTCAAAGATGAACTTCAGACAACTAGTCTGGCATGCTACATATTCATTTCTGGACACAAAACAGTATCAACATCTAATGGCACAGAAAATAGTGTCGCACCTAATTAGGCAAGATGCAAGAAAAACTATTTGTAGTTCTAAAAGTGAACAGATGCCTAGAGCTGCATCAGCTTCAGATATATATAAGCAATGCTCAAGAAAAAACAAAAATAGCCACAGTGGATAAACATTATCTAGCTAATTATCAGCATTCCCAGCCCTCCTCCTCTTTTTTTCCTTTGTCCTGCCAGTTTCCACTCAGAACCGGTGGGAAGAGAGGTCCCATCATGGTGTCCACCGAGAAGTGCGTGGAGAAGAGAGAAGATAAAAGGACTTTTGCAGGATTTGCTATCCCACGTGCCCTCCATACAGGTTGGATGAAGCCTTGCAGGAAGCACGACAGGAACTGCTGGCTGCTTGGATTCACAAACCAAAGTGCCGCACAGTATCAGCGTCTACCACAGAGGCTGGGAGACAGTATACACCAGGCCATGAAAACCAACAGACAATGTCCCTTGCACAAAACTAGTTAATTAGTTAATAGTGAAACTATTTTATTTCCTGAATGGTTGTTTTCTAATAGGTGATTTTTAAGTTAACTGTGGTTCTTTATATAAAGATATTTAGCAGTTATGCAAAACTCTACTGAGGTTATAAATCTATGCGTTGGCACAAGTGGTTATACGTTATCCGTTTCCTACCTGGGAGTGATAACAGGACTGAGTCTGGTTAGGAGATGATCCAATAAAAATACAGATTAAAAAACACATCTCAGCTCAATCACACTGCATGGTCACTTTTCTTCTTTGATGCAGCTATTAATTCTGTATTTGTTACTCTCCGATAAACTCTTTCAACAGGCTCTGTGGCTTCACAGGTAGAGCAAACAGCATACTTTCATGAAGAAACAAGATGAGCAGTATTCTCTCTCTGACTCTGTACTTTGTCCCTCTGCTCTACACTCACACATTTTCTCCATAAATGAGAAACTAAGGTACAACACTAACGTCCAGGCTGAGAGGGTACCACCCTTTACCTAAAAGATACTCGAACCACAGACCCCTAGGAAGGTAGAATCCTATGCCAGCAAAGGACACCTCTGCATCTGCACTTTTCTGATGCTCTGTCCCTAATGCCAAATACTGAGCCCAACACAGGCAGGACGCGGGGCTACAGGACTTTGGTTTTTGCTCCGATACAGATCAGTCAACTTCAGATTCAGGGGATACAGTAGGATGATGCGTATCGGCACAGAAGAGGCTAGCTTGTGCCTGTTGAGAATATTAATCTAGACTATTAGACTATATCAAGCAGTACAAAACTCATGTCTTATGAGATAAAAGCAAAACATGTGCTTTATCTTACATGCTTCAGATCTTCCTGAAGAACAAATCACAGAGCTACAACAGAACAACTGTATTAGGTTTGCGAGGCAAGGGTGGGTTTGTTGGTTTTTTTGGGGGGAGGGGGAAGGCAGAGCTACAGGGGTGGATTCTGTGAGAAGCTGCTACAAGCTTCCCCCGTGTCTAAGACGGCCCCGCCACTGGCCAAGGCCGAGCCCATCAACAACGGAGGTAGCGCCTCTGGGATAGCATAGTTAAGAAGGGAGAAATGTTGCTGCATGACAGCAACTGCAGCCAGAAAGAGGAGTGAAAATATGTGAGAAGAACAACTCTGCACCACCCAGGCCAGCGCAGAAGAAGGGCAAGGAGATGCTCCAGGCGCCAGAGCAGAGATTCCTTTGCAGCCTGTGGAGGAGACCATGGTGAGGTAGGCTGTCCCCCTGCAGCCCATGGATGATGATGGTGGAGCAGATATCCACCTGCAGCAGATATCCACGCTGGAGCAGGTGGAGACACCTGAAGGAGACTGTGACCCTATGGGAAGCCCATGCTGGAGCAAGCTCCTGGCAGGATCTGTGGCCCCATGGAGAGAGGAGCCCACGCCGGAGCAGGTTTCTTGGCAAGACTTCTGACCCCATGGGGACCCATGCTGGAGCAGTCTGCTCCTGAAGGTCTGCACCCCGTGGGAGAGGCAGTTCATGAAGGACTGCAGCCCACAGGAAGGGCATTGGAGAAGTTGTTGGAGGACTGTCTCCTGTGGGAG
Organism: Psophia crepitans; assembly: GCA_013399095.1. Classification (NCBI taxonomy): domain Eukaryota; kingdom Metazoa; phylum Chordata; class Aves; order Gruiformes; family Psophiidae; genus Psophia; species Psophia crepitans. The sequence goes on along the minus strand of VWZZ01004535.1, from coordinate 61,450 downwards.
GAACCCCATGCTGGAGCAGGGGCAGAGTGTGAGGAGTCCTCCCCCCAAGAAAGAAGGAGAGGCAGAAACAACATGTGATCAACTGACATCAACCCCATCCCTGTCCCTACTGTGCTGCTGGAGGGGAGGAGGGAGAGAATTCAGGAATAAGGTTGAGCCTGGGAAGAAAGCAGGGGCGGGGGAAAGGTGGTTTTAGATTCAGGGTTTATTTCTCATCATCCTACTCTGATTTGATTGCTAATAAACTAAACTAATTTTTTCCAAGTCTAGCCTGTTTTGCCCGTGACAGTAACTGGTGAGGGATCTCTCCCTGTCCGTATCTCGACCCACGAGCCTTTCATTATATTTTCTCTCCCCTGTCCAGCCGAGGAGGGCAGTGACAGAGTGGCTTTATGGGGCACCTGGCTTACAGCCACGGTCAACCCACCACAGCACCAGCTCACATTAAAAAGACTTCAAAAGGATCCTAAGTGGACAGAAACACTCTTCACCCAAACTAAGCCAACACTGGCATGAAGCCATCGAATAGGCAGTGTCCATCACACCAAACAGCAGACTAATCTTCATCAAGAATAAAAGGTTTTACTTTTAGTGATAGTAGCACTCAAACTTTAAAAATCATGCATATATGAAAAGACTTTGAAAATAAGAGCACTTTTGGAAAACATAAGCAAACTGATTGCTACAAAGCATTGTGGCATTTCATGTTTAACAAGTCCATTAATGATTTGGATGATGCAGAGTGCACCCTCAGCAAATTTGCTGATGACACCAAACTGGGAGGAGTGGCTGGTAACGCTGGAGGGTCATGCTGCCATCCAGAGGGATCCCAACAGCCTGGAGAAATGGGCTGACAGGAACCTCATGAAGTTCAACAAGGGGAATTGCAACGTCCTGCACCTAGGGAGGAACAACCCCATGCACCAGCATATACTGGGGCCCATCCAGCTGGAAAATAGCTTGGCAGAAAAGCATCCAGGGGTCCTGGTGGACACCAAGCTTAACATGAGCCAGCAATGTGCCCTAGGCGAGGAAAAAAAAAAACGGGGGGCAGGGGAAAGGCTAATGGTATCCTGGGCTGTATTAGACAAAGTATTGACAGCCGGCCAAGAAAGGTGATACTTCCCCTCTACCCAGCACTGGTGAGGTCACACCTGGAGTGCTGGATCTACTGCTGGGCTCCTCAGTACTAGGCAGACATGGACATACTGAAAAGAGTCAGCTGAGAGAACCGGGGCTAGTCAGCCTAGAGAAGAGAAGGCTCAGGGGGAATCTCATCAATGTGTACAAATACCTGAAGGGAGGGTGCAGAGAGGACTGAGCCAGGCTCTTTTCAGTGGTGTCCAGTGCCAGGACCAGAGGCAGTGGGCACACACTGAAACATAGGAGGTTCCTCTGAACATCAGGAAACATGTTTTTACTGTGATTGAGCACTGGCACAGGTTGCCCAGAGAGGTTGTGGAGCCTCCATCCCTGGAGATATTCAAAAGCCATCCAAACGTGGTCCTGGGCAACCAGCTCTATGTGGTTCTGCTTGAAAAATGGGGGTTGAAGCAGATGATCTCTAGAGGTACACTGCAACCTCAACCATTCTCTGATTCTGTGATTTCAAATGTAGCCCTGCACAGCCAATATCGCTCAACACGACAATGGAATTGAGCCTGCTCCAAACACACTGCATTTCTGCTTCCTCATGCGAATCCAAGACTTCTTTGGCTTCTTTCAAAAACGCACTCAAAACTATTTTCTCCTCCTTCTCCAGGAAATGCAACTTTCCTGCACTTTCTGAAGAACACGGGCAACGCACCTATTAACTACATAAACCGAAGATGGAAATGAGCAAAGTTACTTGGCATGGAAGCATTGCCTGATGAGAAAGTGAAGCTGCTACTCTTTCTGGTATGGCAGATATGTGAAGAGCTTGGGACTCCTATCTGGATTAATGTATAAATTATGAACATATATAATTAATGAAGTATTTTCCTATACTCTTGTTTCATTATTCTTATGTAAAAGAAGCAGGATTTTACTTGAGAGCGACAGCCTCTCTTTACCTGCTGTAAGAAACAGTTAAAAATGGAAAATTCCTGTGCTAAACCTGCTTAAAGAGGATAAAATCATAAAATGGTACAGAAATTAATACCAGAGGATGTCACAAAAAGATCAAGTTGGATCCTGGACTCTATGAAGGATGTTTACACCTAAAGGTTTACACCTAAATATATACCCAAAATATATCTTGTGTTTTATTAGCAAGGTTTGGAAAAACTTTGCAAAACCCTTGCATTATTTTTCCAACTGCTGCAAAGTTATTAAGAAGTTGTCATCTGCTTTTCCCACAAGGATACAACTGTGAGAGAATTATGCCTCAGCTAATGGGAAAACTGGGGATATAAAGTAGTTTTGAAGGTGGACTGAGAGTCCAAAAGAATAACAGTATCGATATCTGTACTCCAGGAATGCCGCTCATGAACCAAGTATGGCTCTTCTGACTCCCAACTGACACGTCTGCACACTCATACACAAGTCTGGTTCAAAGGGGCACCTAGCCAAGGTAACGATGTAAAGCCCACAAGTTTCAACAACTTCGACTGTAGAATCTCTCGCCCTAGTTTCCCCTCGGCTCTGAAATTCAGTCAATTCAGAGAAACGCACACCTGAAGACTCAGCTCAAAACTCTTCAAAGATACAGTCCAAAGCCATATTACATACTGCCAGTGTCTTCTGGAAACTGAATTTCTGAACACATTATGAAGTACCACTAATAACTTAATTTGTCTAGCATTTATGGAACTGATGGTGGGTGACACGACCAGAGGGGTGGAAGAATAACAAAAAATAATCTACTATTCATCAGACAGATTAACACTGGAGGACAGAGATCTGGGTCATTTTGCAAAACTGGTACATAAAGAGTTAAGCCTGTTTGCAAGCAGGGAGTATATATTCAGATTACTAAGGCATTTTCTTCTCTCTGCCACCTAGTGTTCTCCATGTCATTAGGCATATTTTTAAGTCCAATACTACACTGAACAAATAAACCAGGTAGCAAAATTGAGGACACACATTGGTAGCAAGTCCAGAGATTTTACTTTTTTCCAAGCAAAACAAGTACTAGTGGCATTTGTAAAGTGAATTTCAAAACACAGCTTTCTCAAAAGGAAAGACTTCAGAGTTTTCTTTTAAGACAAAAAAACTCCTATGAAAAGTATTTGCCATGGGCAAACTCCGTCTTCACAGTGTTCTGGCATCACCAGGGACCAGCCAAATTGCTGGTTTTCCTATATAAAATCCTTAAAGAGATTTCAGACAAGAAAGGCAGAAACATCACCGTCAGACTCACTTCTGTAATAAAAACTGCTCCTGATGGCAAACTAAGTCCAGCAAGAGAAGCAAAGAAGAATATCACCACTAATCTCACTAGAACTTGAACCAAATGACTTAGAGGAGAGACTGTTTGCTAAGTCAAAACAAATACAAGAAACAAAATAACTTTTTGCATTTTAGTAAGACCATACAAACAGGTCAGTTCATCAGAACTTGTGATTTCTGGGTCAGAAGACAGTACAAGAAATCAAGTGAAAGAAAACTGTTTTTCTTCTGTTTTCCCTTGCTAACTTGGACTTATAAGGGACATGAAGACAATTCTATACCAGAGCTACAAATCAAGGTGTAGGCTTCCCCTTGCTTTGACCCCACCACAGAAGAGCTCCTTAGGCCAGATGAAGAAATGTTAACAACCACATTAACCTAGTGAAAACATTAAAATTTGTTATTATCTATGGCTCCAATAAAATTTAGAAACTTCTCAGTCAAACCAAACATATGGTAGAGTTATTCACAGATTATTAATGAACATTGCAGTTGAATCATATAGTCTTTCTCATTATTTTTCACCCGTCTTTAACACGAAGCTACACTTTCTTCCAACTAATCTATGTAAGATGCACTACAAAAAATAAACCACACATTTCTGCTGACTTTGCATTGTTTAATAGCATAATATTAAATTTTGTACAATTAGTCTGTTAACAAAGTGTAGCTATTCTAAAGGAAAACAAACTTGGAAAGTATACTTTATACAAAGTGTAATTCCTTATCATGCCAGTTGAGAGAGTGGTTCCCTCGGGATTTTTTTGACAAGCAGAGCAACAAACTGCTGTTTCATGAAAATAAATTAAAAAAAAAAAAAAAACAAAAAACCCACAAAACAAAAAAAAACCAAACAACCAAACACAAAACAGAAAGACTTAGCACTGAAGCCGATCTTCCAGATCCACTGCAGCCAAAGAAGCTGGTGGTTTCATCCATGATCCCTGCGGAACTGCCCAAGTGCAAGACATTCGAAGCAGTAACAAACAACTAGGATTATTTTACACAGTTTTGCTAGCAAACCACATAAGAACGCAACATCAGTTTCACCTCTTCTTGACAGTTACTTTTAACATACCAGGCCAGCCAAATCTACTGTGATGAAAACTTGCTTGTTTCTTGATGCACAAGATGGCTTTTCAGATAAATATTGTCAACTTCAAGACAAATATTTCAGTAGCTTTTAAGAGCTCTGAACAAGGACACAGTACAAGAGTTGGTTCCAGGGTAAAAACCTTTACTGACTGAAGAGAGCAATGCTATTTGGCACTACAATTTGGAAAGTCTACACAATTGTATATAGCAAGTACATGCATGAGCCAGGGCACAGATGATGTCTTTGGGCACTTAATTTCTGCAATTCCATGTTAAGTAGTAAAAGGAGCAGAAAGACTTTGGGAGCACAATACGCTTGTTCTCAAAGGCAGGTAAGAAACAAGTAAAAAGAAAGAAATTGTCGGTGTCGTCTTGTTCACTCTTCCTTACGTGTCACAGCTACTGTTCCTCCCAGCATCTCACTCCAGTTCCAGTGCAGACAACCCTGAAGACTAAGAAATCACGTTCCCAGAAACTGCCAATTTACCGGCCACCAAGCAAAAATATAAACAGACGAGTAATCAGATGCACCTATTCAGGAAGAGAAGTCAACTAACAGTAATGACAGCACCAAGCTTCCTGTAAAAGGAAGGGGAAAGGGAGAGCTCCTTCTACACGTACCCAAGAATGACAGCAATGCCATAGGAACTATATGAAAAATCAATACAATGCAGCCACTGAGCTGGAAGCTGAAAACCAGCACTAAGCAAAGGTGAGACATTAAATCATTGACTGGAACTACTTTTGGTAAAATGTCGTAATTGAATTCGAAATCCTATCCTAGTCTGATTTTTCTTCAAAAAAATAATCAGAGTAATTGAGTTATCCCTTTTAGGGTCTTTAAATGTATAGCAGCCCTCCCAGGTAACTACATTTGTAATAAAGTTTAGAACTCCACTCAAAGCAATTCTTCTGTTAAAAAGAAATAATAATGTTTCAATGTGACGTACATTATATAACTGGGAATTTTCATTAGTGAGACTGACTTATGGACAGCCCATCAGAAAAGTATTGGATGCCTCTGCACGTGTATTATGGTACCACATGTCCACACAGACGTGGAATATGTAAGGATCTCGGCCATATACCTGAACATCCACATTCTGAGTTACTGAGCATCAGCTCCTATTCCTCATCCCTCGCCCTCTAACAGCCAGCGTTGTCAGTAAAGTTTGGCTTCTACAAACCGAAGACCTTATCATTACTCAAAATGATCTGGAAGCAATACTAAAGCCATGACAAAGTAAATTGTGTTTCATCAGGTTTTTTCTCCTCCTCTGGCTGTGAGAACACACAGATCAATACTCTTCAGCATGAGAATTCTGCAGCGAAATTTTCATTTGTTACAAACAGCAACAAAAGGGCCCTGGGCATGCCCTGTCACTTCCAGTTTAGAAGGAAACGCACTAATAAACTCTTCCCCTGGGTCATCTTTGACAATGGGCAATACTATGCCAGCTCTTATTAAAGGCAATCCGTATCAGTGGCCCAAAAATTTCCTTTAAAATTATCATCTTTTGAATCCATGTAGCAGGATGTCAGCTTTAAAGTGCCACTGAGATATAGGACCTGTCATTATGGTTAATTTTCAGTACAGTTTTAACACCAGGGTAGCTGATCCCTAAGGGTATGCTTTTTTGGCTAACAAGATTTATTTAGTGGTTATCCAGACAAACAAGAAAATATATTACTGTATATTGCTTTTCAAATATAACAGCAGGCAATAAATCCCACTGTAAAACATAAATCTTAGTTCTCTACCATGATGTCAAATAGATGAAAATGTTTTGAGAAGATTAATCTTTTCCTTTTCTTTTTCTTTCCTTTTTATTTTAAATTACATATATATATCTCCCCCCTTAAAATTCTTGAGCTTCCAATGCAAAAAGCACATAAAAAGTAAAATTAAACTTTAAAATATGAAACCTATATAGCTCTTGTATATATAGCTAGGTATCAAGTTTATGTTTCAAGCCATAAAGACGGTATTCTCTATCAAATGACCCAAGCTTCTCTGCAGAAAAATATGCTACACGGAAAAAGAGTACTATGAAGTTTGATATTGTTATCTCTTTTTTTTTTGAGAGAAAGAGAGAAAAATGGTGGTTTAAACACCATTTTATTGCTCTATTATAATAGAAGAAAAAATAGAAAACTTCATTTATTGGATAAATACAACCATTTGCCCTGCTTTTTCTAACAACAAAACAGAAAGTCTATTTTTGTGCTGTAACAGATCTCATTTCATTGTATTAGGATGAAGACTGTCTTGCATCTTGCTAGACAAAAGGTACATCTACAAAATAAAAAAAAAGCTGTTAACATATTATCTAAATCCTCATATGGTCAGCAAAGCCCATTTTTATTAATGGTATATAGAAGGCATAAAACTTTGTTGACCTCAATCAAGTGGTCTCTCAGGGAAAACACTTCTGCCAGCAAATGCCAGATACCAAATATCTTAAAGCATTTCCTACGCTACTTTTATTTCTGCAAGCTGAGGATGACCAGCCTTTCTCCGTCTCGGCTCCAGATGCAGTGGCCGACTCCCAGATGCCCACAGAGCAAATATCCGACAGCTGGACCAACGAGGCCAAGTGAGAGCCCATCGTGCGACCAGCCCCTGCACGCACCTGGCCAAAACAGCCCTGCACCGGGCAGCGGCACCACAGGCAGATTGCGTACACCACTTCTTTTTCCCACTTCAAAAACATTAAGCCTCATCACAACTAAGAGTGAAATGGGCAATTCTGCAGGTGACACAATTAGGCAAGGAGAGACTTGATAGCTTATCCCAGGTCAACCAACCAGTGACTTTCGGAAGCGAAAACTGAACGCCTGTATTCAACCATATTCTTTGCCAGCCAGATGGCACCCTTCCAAACACAAAATACATCAGCAAATCACCAACCCGACACCGCCATGCACGAGCTATGGTTGTACCTCAGCAAGCTTCCAAAAGAAATGCAACAAAAAGGTATTTCAGGTAGAAAAAAAGTCAGCAAGACATTTTCTTCTTCCTAACTTCAGAGGTTAGAAATCATCATAGAACATCTCCATAATGCTCTCAGTCCTCGGGTAGGTTATGGTTTACACCTATTTTTATACATCTATCTTCTTCCAGGTAACAGAGCAATGTATTATATTTGTTGTACTACCAGTCTGCTCAAGGCAACAGGTTTTAAAAGGGAATGTTAACTCACTACAGTGGATTCTCTCATAACTGTAAAACTATTTATGAAAAGTTAAGCAGTTTTAATCCTAAGTTCAACAAACAGCTTCCACAGAAAAGCATACAGGCGCGTGACATACATTGCAGCATCAGGGGTTTTACACAGATGAATTCTATGGAAAGAAGCAGTATGAAGCTTTGCAAACCAGTCTGTCATTTTATGATAATTTCTGAAGCCTTGTAGGGCTAATCTTTGTATAATCATTTCACGATCAAGGCATCTGTAGGCTAAATAAAAGGTGTAAGTAGAAAGTACAAATATTAAGAGGATTTAAATGGATAAAAATGAAAGCAATTGAAACTTTACCTCGAACAATAAGTTGAGCAAAATTTGACACTCCTGAACCTCTCTCTGACTGAGTCACACAGCGGTATAAATCCTGGTCAGTTTTTGTCACCTCTTGCAACTTAAAGGTAGCAGCAAATCTTCTGTGATTGATATTTTTAGTCTGAGCAACCGGAATATCTTCCCCATTTCTTCTCTGAAAATAAGAGAAACCAAGGCAGAGTTACCTCATAAGCATACAAAAGACATTTATCATGATCATCGTACAAAGACTATGTTAAAAAAATAAAAAAATCCAAATGCATTCACCCTGTGCTGCATTTCCATGGTAAAAGAGCTCAGTGCTGAGGTCCCATCAAGAGACAAGCAGTACTCAAAAGCATTTCAGAATCAGGTTTGGGGTGAAAAGCACCATCAGGCTTTTCACACTGCCACAAAATATGACCATGACATACTCTGCTGCCACTGTTTCTTAGCTGGAACCACTCTAGGAGAGCCCAGCAGTAGTGTTCGTACTCCTAAGAAAATTCATTCAACTTTAAATAAAATTGTAACAGAGACACTGGGTGCATTGTAAGAAATATTTAAACAAACCTGGCATTGAAATTTCACAGGTTTTCAACAGCCCTTTTTCAGCAATCAGCCCATGTTTCCTTTTTCATGTTCCCCTTTATCTACCCGAATTCAATACCTTCTAAAATTGTCCCTTTGTTACACTAAGCACCACCTATCTTCCTAAAGCTAGTTGAAATAAAGAGAGGAGGGAAGGAAGCTGCTGAAAGAGGAATGATGTATATCTCATTTAAAGGAAGGAGCTTAAAGAGTTCTGAAAAAATCATAGCTACCACAAATCACTGAAAAATTTAATCTGTCTGAAGCTGCGGGGCAGGGTGAGAGGTCGGTAAGGCAGAAACAGTTTGAGCTCTTCTGTGACCCTTTGTCTGTATCCACATTCACATTAAATGCTCAATTTTGATTTTAATCAAAAACTAGACCCTCCACCAAAAGTTAGCATTGGGGGGAAAAAACCCAACACCACACAAAAAAAAAAACCCCAACCCCAAAACCCAGAAACATGCACCAAGTGAACAAACGACGCCCCTGCTCTCCTCCGTGGATCAACCACATGTTGTTCCCTGATCAGGATACAATTTCTGAGCACTCAGCTTTGCTTAGACACCAGAAAGACATAATTTCCTTGTAACTACATCGCCTGCTCTGCTCGACACTTAGCAAAACGTGACCTCCACTGACATTTTTAGCTCTAATCAACCCCTTGAATGAGAAACTTCATTGAGGTCTTATAACTCGGAGCTTTCTGTCTAACACAAGGAGTGGTACTGCTGAGCCACAGAATTTAACAGCCTGAACGCCCGTGGCAAAAATAAAGGGGAGAAAGAGTTAATGCTGCATGTGTGTATCAGCCAGCCTCCTGTCACAGGCAGGAGCACTTCATCATACTCAAACACTTCGTTTTACATCCACCCTTTGTGATCTCAGCACGGGTTAAGTCACCCTCCAAACAGTTTTGCCACAGATTAGCCAGGGGTTCGGCGCTGCTGCAAGCTCCCTGTAACAAGTATTCATTTCAACCCTTAATATGTTTAAACAGATGAATTTTAGCTTGTGCCATCTTCAAAGACCATGCGATCACCTTTATCAACAGCAGTGACTCTTCCTCATTTCATGGGGAAAGCACAGTGAAGGGCAAAGAGTGAAACCAGGTCTCCAAAAGAAGATGGTGCTTAAGACGCTTCCAAAAGGCACTCCCGCTGCTTCTCCCTAAAACAGTCACCACCCCGTATCCACCAGAAGCCTGCTTATCGCAGGAATGCTGTCTGACCGGGATGTTCGCAGGGCAAAAGCAACGGAGGCTGGGCACCTGGAAACCCGGATCCGTCGCAGCGCTGCCGAGTCGCCCTGCGGCCAGCACCAGCTGCCTTCTCGGCTCTGCAAATATCTGCTTCCTATTAAGAAGAATTAAAGGAAGTTTGCTGATGCCTGCAAAGGACTCCTACAAATGAAAGGCCTTATTGAACTTCAAGGATCAATGAAATTATTAAATACCAATATCACACAAATGAGAAGTGATGTTAAAGGATTTCGGTGTTGCTCAAGCTACAGCACCTCCCCCTCTGCTTAGCTGGCTTCTCCTGCTAGGAAAAGCTAAACCCTAAAGTAGGATTTTTTAGCTACTTCCCCCCCCGTTTCAAGCAGAAGCTTGAACTCTCTCGAATGATAACCTAATACAGAACTTGGATCTGGTGCCTTGAAGTAACCAAAATAAACAAACCTCATGGCACTTTCTTACTCTCGTGCTCATCCATGCCCACCCACAGGGCAAACTCCCAGCACTACATCCCAGCCAGCCAGTGAAGGGAAGTCAAGCTCCCCCACTAAACACAAACTTGCCACATAATTGATAAAACAACCAAGTGGCACATAATAAAAAGGCAGCACATGGTTAAAAACGGTATGGTAGGAGACTTGACAAGGAACCCATAAATACTAGAGAGGTTTCTAAAATGAAGGACTCCCTTCAGCAAATCCAGTGCTTTAAGCCTGAATGCTAAGCATTCGGTCTGCAGCAGAGAAGCTCATCCAGGCTGGTGGTGTAAAACAATTTACTCTCCGAAGTTCAGAACTTGCTTACTTAAGCTCATCCACGCGCTTTATGTTGAGAAACAAAGTGAATTTGGTTTCTACTTAAGATGAAATAATAATGCACTTTCAGAGCAAATACTGAAAATTACACAAGATTTACAGTTCTACTCCAACCACAAAACCCAGAATTTTCTTTTCTATTTACATCAGTGACTCCCTACCACTTTATCTTACAAGGCTTAAAGCAGTTGCTCAAATTCCTCTGTATTAGGGTTTGTTTCTTGGAAATCCGACTGCACAATTACAACTTCAAAGTTTATCTTCATGTACAGCATACCCATTAAAATATATTTGTCATTAAAATGATAAAAAGTTCAAACAGAAGAGTGTTCTCACTTAAAAATGAATGTTAAAGAAAATACCATGCATTCATTTCGGTGCATATCCTTTACACTGGAAAGCTATTAGCCAGTCAGAGTTCAGATGCACTGCCACGATCTCTTAATTAAATTCTTCTTTTTAATGTCAGGGCATTACTACTGATTTTAAAGGAGAGGAAAGAAAGGCAGCCGTGCTCTCTGCTTATTAGAGGGTTCCTGGTACATACGGTTTCAATTTATGTCCTGCTCACACTGAACAGAGCTTGAAAATGCCGCTCAATTAGGTTGTAAAAATTCAATTTAAAATTAATGTGGAGTTATACTAATAGGTAATGGCTGTACCCTGTGTGATCCTTGGTTCCTCCAGTCCCTTGCTGTCTGATTTGATAACCCTGAATTGCTCATTTAGGAGAGGTCACCACCAGGCAGTTCTCCTTTTGTGAAAATAACTCTGGGCTTCACAAAGAACTACGCTCTATCAACACTTGATTTAAAGAAATACAAGCATGTGAAAAAACCTCCTTAATACTGGCATCTCAGGAATTCAAAACTATGACCTTAAATAAATCTCTATGACTTCAAGGTTATTTTTAATTTGATAGGAACATAATTATTTTTTTTTTCAGGCAGTGAAATGAGATCATCTCTATTTTAAAAAAAGTCAACAGTAAAAGTCTACACAGCTTAAAAAAAAATAAAAAATCAATCACAGGCAAATTAACAACTAGCCTAAGATTCCTCTTTTCTGTCTCATGAAAGAAATCATGCATTTAATAAACAGCAAACTAAATTTTAGTAGATCTTCCAGAACCTGAATGGGACCGAAGTATCTAAGCCCCAACATCTTATTTAATTGGCAGAATTTAGGTGCATTTCTAATTTTTTAATATAAATGTAAAACTCATCTGTATTTCTCATAGCTTTTCAGATTGAAAAACTGGTGTGTTTTGCTTTTTTATTTAAACAGCAGTAAGATACCGTAACCTTCTGTGGTGATGCTCCTTTTAAATTTTCCTGAACTCTTTTTTAAATTTTTTTTTTAATTTCATACAACTGATTTTTATCAGCCTGGACAGCTCAACCTTACACATCCCCACCCCTTCCTTAGTGTAAACACCTTAAATAAGTCCACTCCACTGCTAATAATTACAGTCAGCTCTGGTTGCCTTCTCAGGCTCTCGGCTGGACAGCGACCGGGATGCCTCCAGAGATCCGCAGATGTCAACACTTCGGTTGCAGCAACACACGCGTTACTCTGCCGGCAGTGCCCACTTCAGCTGGCCCTGAATCGCTCCCTCCTTGCCTTCACTCCTGTGCTCATGCAGAAAACTGACCCAGAATGAAAAAAAAACCAAACCCAAAACCAACCTTCCTGGAAAACATACTCCCTTTCCCCATACATTATCATCATGAAATGGATTAGCTTGTGATCGGATTCACTGCAGGGCCACAGGGAGCGGAGGAGAGGGCAGGATCTGTACGGGGAGCAGGGCGCAAACCAAGGGTGTGTCTAAGCAACTTGGTCCCTGAAGGTGCAAGCAAAAATTCGCCGGACAGCAGAAGGGCTGGAAGGATGCCCCCAGCAGCCCGGGGAATTACACCTCTGCTGCCCCGAGGAAAAGGGAATTTATAAATAACATGCTCTAAAAGTTTTGCAGCTTCACTAATTCTGCAAAGGAAGAAATGCCATTTTTTGCAAGAGAGAAAAGGGTTGAATGTGGATAGTTTGAATGCCAGCAATAACGCAAGAGCTCTGCCAAAAGAGGTTTTCTAAAAAAACCAAAACAAGATGAGGAGAATAAAGAATACAAATAACTATACGTTTTACTTACATGTACCTGTCTGGCTCTTTACAGCACACACAGCATATGCTTTTACAGCATTTGAACCCAATTTCCAAATGGAGAAAAATCTGTCTTTCAAAAAAAATTAATTTTTTTATTCTTATTTGTTTTATTATTCTTTTACACAAATGTCTCATTATTCTTGGGACTTTAAAACTTATTAAACTTACTAGAAACATAATGAAGCATGACATCTATTTATCATAAGAAATGATAAATAAAATTTTAATTTTTTCCCCACCCACAAAAAAGCAAATGACTAAACAAGTGGGATTTTTTCCCATCAATTTTATTTACAGACGCATGATTTAAGCCTAAGAAACCAATTTTTTTCAAGCAGAACGAGAACTGCAACTGTAGCTTAAATAATACGCCTAGATCATCCTATCTTCTTTTTAGTATACAAGAAGGTGAAGCAGCAATTTTTTGTTTGTTTGCTTTTTAAGAGAAAGCATGGAGTTAAACTTTAAGTACAAAATTAATGCCACCTGCTTTAACTCACTCGTCTCCCTACATCCACGGCAAACCAGGCTAAGATCCTAGTTTCCAACGAACCACACGTTCAGTTCTTAGCAGGAAAAGCAACACAGCTTTTCCCATGCAAACATATACTGAAGATCTTGAATAAATGTGACAAGCCAAGTTTTATCCTGTACACTCCACTGCAGTACAGAGAAATCCGTGATTACTTTAAATGTCTTGGTTACATCCACTGCTGTTACTCAAACTTGTCCACTTTGAAGTAGCTCAATTTCTCTCACACTGCACTGAACTTCCTATTGAGAAAAGCAAGGGTTCTCATGAAATAATCTAATTGAGAGCCATCTGGCCCCTCAGAGGTGGCAATCCTAATTTATTTTATTATAATAAAATCCACCAGAGGCAAAATAGCAAAATTCATACTACAGTGTCCCTGGCCATACCACTACACAAATAAAAATGATACTCGCTTTCTCTGGACATTTTAAAGCCATTAAAGCCATTTTGAACCTAATCTAACACATGCCACAAAAAATAAATATTCATATTTAAAAATAAAATAAAGAAGTTTTTCAGAAAGCTATAGCTCTTGAATGCAGTGTTGCTGATTTTTTTTTTAATTTAAAACCATAATTCACAGAAATACGTATCCTGGATGTGGTGATTAAAGATCTGTATCACCTTGAGCAGTGCATGCTGAACTACAGTATTCATCCTGCAGCTCGAAACAATAAATCTGATTAGTTAGGAGAAGATAATGAAGGAAAACACTTGCAAAAAAACCAACTAAATGAAAAAAAACCCACACAAACAAACAAAAAAACCCCACCAAAGACCCCCAAAAAACCCAACCCCACTACGGAAGACCAATACCACACCTCAGCCAACGATGTTACCCTTTTGCAAAAGCAGCCAAGTATACCAGCTGCTCTTATTCTGTAATTAGTTAAGCCCTGCAGCTATTTGAGTGAAGTAGGGCCTGGGGTATATGGCTACCCACCACACATCACACTGCTGAGGAGGAGACATCCTGAATGCGGGTGTTAACAGGCAAGACTCTCATGATTCAATGGTCAAGGGATTTATAACAATATATGTCTCTATAAACATCATCTTAATTTCAGGTGTGGTCAGTGATCTTAAATAATATGCTTAGATCATCCTTTTCTTCTTAGTATACAAGCAGGTGTATCCCCCACACCAGCCTGATGCTCCAGCCGCTGCAGGAGTGGCAGCATCCCTAGGGAAGACCTACAGGGATGACAACCCCAAAGGCTGCCACATAAGCTAAATGACTGGTAGCTACGCAGGCTGGAGGACTTAGTTAACTGGGGCAGAATTAAATCAAAACCAGGAGGCATATTTACCCAAGAAGCTGACTGAGGAGGGAGAGAGGGAGAATGGTTCGTTCAGGGTTAAATGGCATAGATAGCATCAAAGGTGAATGCAGAGGGGAAGGGGGGGGGGGG
>VWZZ01004535.1:35602-46680 GCA_013399095.1 Psophia crepitans | reverse complement strand
GCGTGGGGAATGGAAGGAAGAACAACCTTTGTCAAACAAACAAGTTAGAAGGAGAATCTCAAATATGAATTTATGAATACTGTACTTTTCATTGGTGAATATTCTTTATAACCATGTCAGAGTCAGCAGTGGGTGATACAGAATAAACTACAAGTCATTTACAAGGAGCTTGATATATCACTTCAAGGCAGCTTTTCACACATCTTTGGAAAACCAGAACGTCTATCACAGAACATATATATGATGAGGTGAAAGTGCGGGTAAAACAGACATTGCAAAAGAGGAGCTCTGTCCTTTATGCTTCCCTATTCTGTTGCTCACTTTCAAAAACATCTTTTCTACAGGTAAGAGACAAATGAGGGAAGTGAAGTTTCTGTGCAAGCCTCAAGCGCAACAGAAAAAGAACTGCTTTTTTCCCCGGCTGCTTGGCCATTGCCAGTAAACAAGATAAATGTAAGATGATGTAGACTTGAGCGACATTTTACCAGCTGAGGAAAGAAGGTTTGGTATAAACAGCCCAATTTACTGGACAAATTAGTACTCGTTTGGGGCAGATGACGCTGATGATCCAAAAAGTCTGTTGTCTCCCCAGACATTCACACCACCACTCCTGCCACCTGGGGAAGAGCGAACCCAGAGCCATCGGTCCTCTCTCCTTCCACACAACATGATGGCTTTGACTCCTCCCTAGGGCAAGCAGGCCTCACTGCCTTACTTCAGTTCAACACCAAAAAGCATCAAACTTGACAGCTGACTAAAACCAACAAGGAACCAAAAATCTCCATCACAGCTCCACAGCTGAAACCCTGCAGGTGCTAACAAGGCACCTTCTCTGAATTTTCTCTGGGCCCCACAAAAGAAAAAGCAAAATAACAGTTTCTCTAACATTCAGCGTGTGCTCAGCTCCCTTTAACTTTCTGGGGTCATAAAATTTGTGCAAACCAACAAAAAAACATTCCTCAAATGTAATGAAAATGGTGACTAGGCAGGTGCACTGTAACAGCAAATGTTTTATCATCAAACTAAAGAAACGGTATCTTAGCCAGCTAATTAACTGTATCAAAATGCTACGGGATCTCAAAAGGCAAAGTTACATTAGGAAACAATGAAAAATTCAAAGTAGGAAAAACACGCAAACGATGTAAACCAAAGCTAAATTGGACATGACTCTTCTATTATAGATACATTTTTTTCTGAGACCATTAGTGATCCTCCAGCACTTCACAGCAGCTACATGGTTTACGCCAAAAGCCACAGCTCACACTCAAACCCTCCTGGTGAATACTGATCTACGCCTTCACCTTCTGGGTACAGTGGGTAGGGAAGGGTTCGTGTGGCACTTATTCTGTAATTAGTTAAGCAATACTGTCCTTCCAAAAACGCAAAACTAAACAGTCCATGCTGGCTCCCTCAACCCACTAACAGAGGCACAAGTTCTCATATACGCTCTCCAGCCTAAATTCCTGAAGTACTATAGCGGTCCTGCACAACGATCTGCCCAAACGCATCATCACAGGATACCATCTGCATGTGCCCAGTCCAAAGACTTGTTAAAGAGCACCCATAGGCAGCAGCTAGCAAGAAAAACCAACGCCAAATACCAAATCACGTTCTGCGGCAACCAGCACCAAAACCCAAAATGCTGGTAAACAGATTGTTAAGGGTTACGGCAGTTTCCTCAAGCAAGGGAGCGGGGCACGGCCAGGTGTTTGAGCCCGAACAGACAACCGTGCAGACGCTCGTTCATCCTCCGGTAACAGTTGGTACCGCTGGGAGGTCAGCCCAACTCCATTGTTTTTACAGCAATTTGCATTTTACTCTCCATAATGCTGTTTAATTTCACTTTTTCAATTATTACTCTCAGGCAATTGCTTTAATTATCTGTTATTCCACAAGGAACGACATTTTCCTCTGGCGGAGAGAGGGGCTGCATCAGACCGCATTAACGCTGACGAGCCTCTCCACGGGCGAGCGCGGGGCTGCCTTGCCAGCCTTGGCAGCCCAAGTGGAGCGGCCGTTAGCCAGCACCCACAGCTACTGCTGACAGATTGGCCCGCTCGCCACCGCTCCGACGGCAATCTGCGCAGGATTACCGGGCACGTATTAAACTTTTAAATGCACGCGGTACCCGCTTTGAATTTCAGATTCGCCAAAGCAAATGGTATCAACCGCAGAGCGTGGCAAAAACACATCTGACTGCAAAGCCAGAACAAGCCGCTTTCCCTAATCCAATGCTATGTTAATGCAAAGTTCAGCAATGATGGATGGACTCATTAGTGCCGCAGTTATCGCCATCTGAACCAGGTGCCAAGACATATGGTTTAACAGATGTTCCAGCAAAAAGCTCTATTCTCCGCGCTGTGCGAGTGTCCAGTTAAACCGGACATCGATAAGACACTGAAAATCGTATGGGGCTTTTGGGAGCCACAATTGTTCCCAGCTCAGGAAGCCGTTAAACACAGCCCGATTATGCAAAAACCCCTATTGCTCTGATATCCCAATTAGATCCACAGAACAAATGCTGGGCAATATGTACACCTCTTTCCGGAGTCTTTGTGTACCCAAATGTTATTTATTCTATTCAGACAATTAGATTTCTCCACTATCTCAGTAAAGAAAAACCTGGAAACCTTGGAAGCTTTCCCCACAGAGAAATCTCCAAATTAAATGGGAAAACAGCCCCCCCATCACACCCCACCCCTCCATCCTCATGCTTAGAATGCCCTGTGTATCCATTGCAAGCACAGGGTTAATGCGCAGAAGTGACTCGTTTGCAAGGTTATTTTTTGTCATAACTCCAGTGGAATGCATGGCATTTCATGGGGGGGATGATGACAAAAGAATAAAGAGGTGGCCCTACACGTACTAATTCTGCAAATCAATGTGAACAAAGCAGCAATGTGCATCAAGCGTTAATAAATGGAAGAATCCTGATTCTTTAAGTGTCTTTTCAAAGAAAGACAATTTGAAAGCTTTAGAAAAAAGAAAATCAGCAGAAGTGGGTAACAATTGATCAGTTATGATGTCTGCATAAGCTATATTTAATCTTTTAAGATTATACACAGACTTATGTTCACCTCCTAAAGAAAAGAATTCTTCAGCAAGAACTTCTGCTAACTCCTGAAGCTTATAAGACAGAGCACACCAAAGCGTGATAGGTGGAAAAGCTAGGTTACCTCCTTGGGTTTTGGGGACTCTTATCACACCCCCCAACTGCTTCAGGGTGTACAGTGGCAACTAACTACAGCTGTTGGTGTGTGACACATTACACTGGAAATTTTAAGAGGAGGGGGAAAAATACTGAGGAAAAAACCCCACAGCATTACTTTCGGAAGGGGATTGCAGGCAAAAAAAAAAGATATTGCACACCAGGATTGAAGGTATTTCAGAAACAACATCAATGCTTGCTTTAAACAAAGACTAAAGACTTTGAAACTCATACAGAATTTGCTAATTGTAGGTCATAAAGAGAATCCTTCAACCAACAGCCGCGGTAGATGCGGTAGTAGATGAGGTTGAAAAGGTGAAGAACAAAAACATTTGAGCGCTACATTTCTGCGCTGCCCCCACACCTCCTATTCACACTGTCACAAAAGGTTCGTTTCAGATCATCTTGTTGAACCAGTTAAATCTCTTTATCTGTGCAAATATTTGTTTCACATTAATGCAGCTGCAGCTTCTAAAGACTTCTGTTATCTTTGTTGCTTATCTTTCAATGGCAGAGTTCTGACTGTCCCAGACCTTGGTCCAACATGCAGGAGTGGGAGGAAAGGGGTATGAAAGGGAACGGAGACCAGATAGAATCTAAAACCAAACAAAAGCAGAATCTACAGCCATGAAAATCAGGAGAAGTTCAGTTCAATGTTAATTCCTATTTGTCTCAAATGTTTACAGATGTAGACTGATAGAAAATGGAGTTGATGGAAAGACTGTCATTATAGCAGAAAACACACAGCAACTAGTGTATCGAAATGCTGTGCCTATTTTTATCCATTTTTAGTTTTAGACACACAGAGGTATGTGTACTTGATTATATATAAACTTAGAAAAAAATAAGCATGGAAACATGCATACACAGATCATCTAGTATATGATCAGAGCTTTTCCCCCGAGAAAGGGAAAAGTGTCCTGTTTACATAGGACGCTACAAGGAGACATGCTACTGAGATCCACTTCTACTTCAGTTCAGGTTGTTACAGTATTTCCCTCTTCCTTGCTTCTCGCCAAACATCCCCACCTGTTTCCACCTGCTGGCACTGCTTACACAGGTAAGTCAGACACGAATCAAGATAAAAAAGGAAAAAAAAAACCCAAAAACAAAACAAACCAAAACAATAAAAACAAAACAATAAAAAGGCAAAACAAATAGTCTTCCCCACTCAAAACCACAACAAAATCCAATTTGGGCCAAACTCTTTTTCAGCCAGATCACTTTCCTCAGCAGACTGACGGAGAAGCCGCAAAAGCCCGAGCATCGGCACACAGAGGGACGAAGAGGGCAGAGCCGAGACCGCGGCAGCTCAGACTGACCCTGGCTGAAGCGGGGGTGGGACAGCACGACCCTGGTTTTTTTTCCTCCTGCTGCTGAATTTCCTTTGGCTCTCCCAGCCCTCTGTTTTAGAGCGGGGCCAAAGAGCACTGCTAGAGTCTAAGGAAATCTGTGCCTGCACATCTCTATTACTTCAATGCAAGCAAATGAGGTCTTACATCATTTCAGGTACAAAAAGCCCTCGCGTCCCAGATTGCACCTCGGATCTATCCTTATCAAAGCGGGTGTTGTAATAGCAAATTGTTTGCTGCTTTTTCTTTTTTTCCTTTTTATTTTTTTCCAAGGAGATATCTTTTCTCTTTCAATAAGGACATAACCAAAAGCTATTTTCTCTAACACAGTGTACTTGGAAAGTGTCTTCTTTCCACCCCCCCCTTCATTTTTCATTTTTGCACTTGTTTTTTTTTCCCAGTGGCCTTTCTTGTTATGAGAAAAATACATTCCTGGAATGTTTCAGCTCAGAGCTCTCAAAAACAATTACTTAGACATTTGATTTGATCTGCTGGTTCTTCCTTTCTGGGTATTTGGGCTTTATGAATCTCCGGTTTGGTCAAAGGTTAAAGTGAACCCTTTCCAAATCACACTCCAGAGCCTCAGGAGGCATATACATATCCACCCCAGGTTTTAAGGAAAAGGAGTAAATTCACTGATAGCTGCACACAACGGCAGCAACATGCTGTGTTACCTAAGGAAGAAAATTCAGAGAGGTGAAGTTGCTGATTCAGGTTTATGTTGGGCAAGTAGGATGGAGGGGTGGAACGATGAGGGAGGAAGAAAAAAATGGGTTACCTTTAAATTGGTGAAAATTTGACACTGTTTAAGGGAAAACAAGCAGGGGAACAGAAGTTCAGGTATATAATCTTAGTAGCACTGTATCTTCAGGAATATCAAGGCACTTCATAAGCACAAACAAGCAGAGTTATAACCTCAAAGGTACCTCATGTTTCACACTGTGAGAAACTACCACATCTGTGATACACACCCACAAAAAAAAAAAACCCCAAACCAAACCACCCATGAAATATATGGAGGAACAAAACATATGTTTTCTGAGTTGTTTTGGCTGCTAACAGGGCTTCTCAGGGGAGTGAAAGTTAGAAAGGTTAATCTGTCAGAGCTATCTGACTCCGAGGAGTGAGCGATAGGAAAGATTTCCAGCTCGCTGTCTCCATCGGAGCTTTCTGACTCATGATCAACTGAAGGTGGTCCTTCACCGGTTTGCTGGTACGCTCCTATTCCTACAATCCCGGCCTTGATATAGCAAAACACAGTTCGATTTCATTTTGTGTGTGTTGCATGCTCTCTTTGGCAAGCCTCCGTAATCAAACTCCTCTTCCTCAATGAATGCATTGCATGTTTGCTCAATCTAAACATGTTACTACTCAAAGACATGGAGCACAAATCATTCCTACTGCTACGATACCTTTCCACTAAATGCAATGCAGTTACTGTTAAATTTGTGTTCCTTTTCTAATGTTGCAGCTTATTTGTCCAGGAATGTATTTTGTGTATCAGATATTTTCTAATCTCATTCTATCTATTAAAAAAATCTCTTTGAAATTTGAAGTTTATCACATGCCTGTATGCAACCATTACTCAAGGTTTGTCAGCTCTGCTCTCTATTAAAAGAAAAATCAGATTGAAGTAACTGATTATAGTTCATTTCAAATTACAAAGCTTGCCAAAAAATAGATATTTTAAAGTTATGATTATAGTTCATTTCAAAGTACAATATTTCCCAAAGAGTATACACTTTACAGTTCTGAAAATACACATTTTTAAAAAAAAAAGTTTTAAAGGGCATCTTTAGAAACCATTCTAAAGGAGCGTGGGTGCTTAAGGTTTATACATAAACTAAAGCATACACATAAAGGTACACATACAACTATTTACAAACAACTTTTTAATCCTTATTAAGTGGCAAAATGTAATTTGTTTAAGGAGCATCTGTGAAACTTTGCTGTCCTCCTACTTTACTGGTTTTCTTAAGTGTAAGTAACTGCATCCCCACATCAGAAAGCAAAGAAGTTGTTTCAGGGGGATGGTGGTGTTCCTTTCATCTTTTTTTCGTGTTTTTTAGTGAGAAGGATTATTTTCTGGTTACAGTCACCTCAGATTCTAACATACATGCTACTCACAATTACACATACATAAAAGTTGAAGTCCTTCCTATTACGGAGACAGTGAAAAAGGACGTGTAATCACAGAATCATTTAGGTTGGAAAAGACCCTTAAGATCATCACATCCAACTGTTAACCTAGCACCGCCAAGTCCACCTCTAAACCATGGCCCTAAGCGCCACAACAGTTCTTTTACGTTGTCCCATGAAAAATGCTGCTGAGTAAAACTGATATGCACACAGAAGGACGGCTGCATCCCTCCAGCCACCTGCTTGAACAAAGAATCAGTTGTAATTTATATGATAAGACAATCCTCAAAATCTGTGACAGCTGTGTTACATCTGTGTTTTACTAGATCTCAAATGCCAATTATCTGCATTTAATGATACTAAATTCTGATACAGAGGAGCTGATTTACAAGGAGAGAAGTACCACAATGCCTTAAAGACCAACACTCCTCCACTGTCCCCCCCAGCTATTCTAAATTTTAATGCAAGCTTTTTAACATTACAGAATTGATTACAAATGTCTCCATTTAACAGAGATAAAATTGTATTTAAAATAAATATTTTACATGCAGAAGAAAAAAAAAAAAGGCATAGGGATTTAAGTATTTCACCTCCAGAAAGCAGCTTGTCCTCTAGCCAAATAGACTTGCATGAGTTGGCCTTACCTGGAGCCATAACTTGTTATTCACTGCATCCCTCCCCGTAGCAATGCATTGAAATGTAGCGTTCTGCCCCGCATTGACCTCGACATCCCCCAGCCTCAAGAAATGCGGAGATTTGTCTGCAGAGGGGGAAAATAAAAATTACAAATAACATTTATTGCTAAAAAAGGTGCTAGCAACATTACTGTCTCCCTGAAGATGCGTATTATAACAACCTTTGGCTAGAAAACAGAAACAGAAGAGAGAAAATTATTTGTTTCATCTCTGTTCAAGAAGAAAGAGTGCTTTCAGTCCTTTCCCTTCTCCCCTGGTGATTCTACTAACTTTATGTCATACATGAGTTATAATAAAGTCTTTTGAAAATCAAAGCCAAGAGAAGGAGATCAAATGCCAAAATGTCAGTGGTACTTTACAAAAATTATCCCAAAGACTGTGGATTGTATGAAACCCATCACACTGAGAAAAACCCAATTAGCAGGATGTTGCTCAGGCAAACAGAGACTCTATTCAGATTATTTGCCATGTAACTCAGGGCTCTGCTGTTTTACTAAATTAAGTCATTTGTACCACTGAATATAGCATTTCAGGAGCTGACAAATCTATTTCCCACACTGACAAAGCCCCTAGGAAAGCTCAGTGGCACAACCACCTGAAGGATTTATTAGACGCAAGAAAGCCGACAGACACTTTTGAGGAATGGGTGCGTTACACAGCTCTCGCCTATCCCTTTCTCCAGAACTACTAATGAAAACAGTAGCTGAACTGTTATTTCTTTGTGCTTACTGAAAAACACCCAACACACAGGAAAAAACAGCAAATGGGAACAAACAGGGCTTAAATATCAGTAACAAGAAAGAGCTTATCTGAATACTGTATCATGCTGATAATCTGCCATCATGGCTGTACCCAAATGCCTTTTGCTTTGGGCACTAAAAAAAACCCACAAAGAAAAAACAAAACAAAACAAACAAAACCCCCCAAAAAAAACCCCGCCACAAACCCCACAAACAAACAAACAAAAAAAAAAAAACAACCCACAAAAAAACCCCAATGACAACAACAACAAACTAAGAAGAAAAAACATGAAAGCCAGATACTGAGATATTGAATCCCAGCAGAGCTTTGCTGAGTACAGACATCAGACAGCTGGGCTGGCTGAAATATAAAGAGGTAACTCACTCAAATATCCTGTAAGCTTGGTAGCCCCTAAGAGCTGCGGTCTTAACAGGTTTTGGGTAGAAGAAAACAAAATGCGAGGCTGCCATTGCAACTTTATTATTTGGCATCGTTTTGCAAATTTGGGGGAGGGGAGTTGTTATATCTCGATCATTTCAGAAAGCAATTAAATTATCAGCCATGAGGTACATGACAATGTAATCATATTTTACAAAGGAGAAGTCAGAAGAGTTAAACAAAGCCAAATTACCAAAAAAATGTGATAACAAGGTGACAGAAATGCATGTAATAATTTCTTCTTCACAAGTTTTTATTTGTAGAATATTCTCACTATTGCAACTTGTGTTTGCATGTGTGTAATTCTTCCCCAGGATTAAGCAGAGAAAGGCAAACATAAATGCCTGAAGTCTGCCCACGAAAACAAAACCACAAAACCCAGTCATTCAGTAGCTCAATAGCCAGAAGCTTTTTTTTTTTCTTCTGCTGTGTCCATTTGGAAAAAAAGAGAAAAAAAATAATAAAAAAAAACAAGGGCATGAAATCTGATAAACCTCTTACATGCATCTGTCAATTCAGTTTTCTTTAATCAGTGAGTACACACATTAACATTAAAACCCATTTTGATTATGCACACCAACTATGGTATGACTAAAAAGACACAGAAGAATTTCTGCTGTTGTACTCCTGCATACTTCTGGCAGACAAAGATTTTACCCTGGTAAATCACTATTGCAACACTACATTTTCCCCTGGAAGCTGCAACAAAAATACTATTGAAAGAACAAAGAACATCAGTGATCAAGTGATGAAAACTCAGCAGTCTACAGCAATATCAAATATGTCCTGAAAAGACAGAGAAAAATGCAGTTCTTAATCATTACTTACCACAAGGGTAACTCAGAACCTGGATGTCATCAATGGCAATGTAGCCATTTCTCCCATCTGAGACTTCGGCTTCAAATATTACCTGTCAAAATGAAAGAAAAAATGTTTACAACACTCATTTCTACAGAATTCCCACAGTAGCGAGCGTGTAGATATAAGACACATTGCCTTTTTCATTTAGTTGAAGCTCCTACAAGGTTTGACGACTGAATGGAATATTTATTACTCAATGTATTGCAGTTCCATACCACTCATATACATGACTTGCCTCGGATTTGCTGCTTATGGCACACCAGAAAAGCATGTTTATTATTGTTACCTCAATTAACGACACACTGCTTTCGCTCCACTAAATGTATAAACCTGATTCAATTCTGAAAAAAATGCCGTTACTTTCAGACAGGTTCGACATCACAGCACACAACTGATGAACCAACTTTAACAAAATTTATATTCTTGTCGAGGGTCACGGTACAGTGCACAGCCTCCTGTAACCCCCTGCAGCGTAACTGCACAGGGAAACGCGCAGCGGCACAGAAATAGCGCAGCACTCCCCAGCGGCAATGGAAAGAACAGCTGTGGCGTGGGATTGGTGTCGCGGTCCTTAACCGCACTCTTCGTTCTCGCAGGGCACGGGGAAATTGCTGTGCGCGAAGGAAAAGGAGAGACGGTCTTCACATCCAACTTCTTGTCCCAGCCCAAATGGGCAGTAGCAACAAAGAATTGCTCTTGGACCGTTCCAGAGCACAGAGCTGTCTTTTGCTGCCCATGTAGCAAAACGATGCCAACTGACCAAATTTATTGTCAAGATTCGTGCTTCTTTGTATGGAGGGAAAAAAATAAACAAGTAGACACAGTGAAAGTAAAAGGAAAATAATTGGAAAGAAAAAATAAAGGATGAAGAATGAACGTCTAAACTAAGCACGTTATGAAAGAGGAAAGTACACCAGTGAAGACTGATTCAAGTGATATGATACCAATTTGCAGTTTTGATTGCCCAAAATAAGCATCTGTTGGGCTCTTCCATGCAAGGCAGCCTTACACAAGTCGGCTGCTCTACAGATAATCTTTTCAAGTAGCTTACATCTCTCATTGCCGGTGACAACATAGGGGAGCAGCAAACGCAATGGATTAACCACCTTTCTCAGCTTTTCTTACTGGTAGATCCACGCGGCACCTTGCTAGGAAGCGATGCCCACTGCAGGCTCCTCAGTCTCAAAGGAGGCCTGGGGGGTGGGGGCGGGGAGAGCAAGCAGCTCCCTTTGGACCTCTCATTCACAGAAACTACCCTCTTCAGCAAGATACCTGGTACTTGGCTCTGAACGCTGCATCAGGAACACTTCTGTGTGCTTATGCTCTACTCACTAGATTTCCTCACCCTCACATCCCACCCAGACATGAAGTGCAATTTACCTTCCCACCAAAGGAGGCAGGGACCCCAGGTGGCCTGTTTATCCTCAAAACGAATTACACAACCTCACAGGGGTATAAATAAGGAAAACTTCCAAAGTAAGGTGGATATCAGCATGTTCACGATGTGGTTCACAGTGTCCCCCTGTGCTTTGAGTAAAGAGAGAGGAAACCTGTGGGACACGTATACTTGGACAGCACCAGGCTACAAGCCCTCTTCCAACTTCTCCAGAAGTTCTTGCTGAGTTCTGGCTGCACTTCTCTCTG
>VWZZ01004535.1:0-35581 GCA_013399095.1 Psophia crepitans | reverse complement strand
CCCACCCACCCCTTCCTTTTAATCTTACTTGCACTCTAATGCAATTAAATTGCAGAAACCACTTCATTCTCTGCCCTCCTTCTCCTGCCTTGGCCAACAGCTTGATGGAAAGGAATTTAGTGTCTGGGGTCCTGCTTTCACTCCCTTGTCCAATGACCAGAGCACTATATGACAGTGTCCACCAGCTCCTCAGGGATCTTCAGGTACTTGCCCCCAGTAAAGAACACCAACATGAGTATCTTCAATTCTTTAATACTTTGGATTAATCCTCACTTTTTTTTTTTTTTTTAACGCAGTTGTATGTTGTGGAAGACAAACAACTCAGTAAGAAATCAGTATTATTTGTAAAGCCCTTCTGACAGATCAATTTCTTTACAAAACAATACAGCTCTATCACATACACAAACTCCGAAAGCACTTTGTTTCTCCAAGTCCAGTTAAGAAATCAGCAGCAGAGTTAAGGGAACTAAATTTACACCTCACTCTCAACTAGGTTGCTGTTAATCCATTTGGAAGTAACTTAGATCCAGTTCCCAGGTAAGCTTGGCCTCCTGTAAATGTGTCCTTTCCCCTGCATGTTGATACCTTCCTACGCTGAGGGCAGAGGGGAGAAAGTTACCCTCATGGGACAGAAATGAGAATGAATTTACTTGGTTTTGTCTACCTCTTCCAGATTAATTTAGTGAAACCCCACCCTCCAAGGGTAGGAAGTTATTAAAAAAAAAAGTTCACAGGAAAGAGAGAGATTAAGACACAGAGATCCATGAGAAGGAAAAAATCCAACACAACAAAACAAAAAACATGAAGAAATAAGGAAATGCAAGAAGCCTACAAAATGTTGCAGAAAGTAATATTTATGTGGTAAGTAAAGCAAAAATAGTGATTAAAATGACAGATATTAGAAAGCCAAGATTTCCTATATACAGTGCTAAATTATTTTTTAATTACATTCATAATAGCAACACAGCTATGAAACATTTATAACTATAGACCCTGCATAGCAAAAGGTGTAGCAGTTTAAATGGACACAAGTCAGAGCAGAACCTGCGGCAGTTCTTTTCCTCACACACGTGCACACTGCTTGAGAAAACCAGACGGTTGAGCTATTCCTTTCACCAGAGAAGGTTTATCCTAATAAGACACCAACGATCTGGGAGTGAATCCTGCAATTAGTCTGAACTGCTGTTCAGTTTACAGTCCTAGAAAGAATGGCTTAAACACTTCCATATCAGCTGAAAAATAATTCAGATTATCACTCCAGCCAGAAAACGCTAGTTGCCTGTGCAACTATAAATGTCCTTCCACTTATTACGATTTACTTGCGTGCTCATCTAGTGCACTTCTGAGAGATGCTGGCTTCCTTTAACAGAGAGACTGTTTTCGGGGGAGGAATCGGGCCTGCAGAGAGCAGAGCTGTGGAGACAGCTATCCCGTCTCGTCTGGTTTGTGCCAGCGTCACCGCAATGAGTGAGACTGGGAAACGCTGAATAGCTCAGGTAATTCAAATGCTGCTCAAGGGAATCAGATTTGATCCTTGGTTTGTTTTTGTTTTTTTTTTACACAGTTCCAAGGTGATACTCAAATAACTACTTCCTTTTCCAAATAAAATGGCATGTCCTTGTTTATGAAGTGCCTGCATTCAGATGGAAATGAAGATAAAGTGTCAGAACTCCCTGAACTGGACATGCTCCTATGTATTTAATCATCCTTAATGCATCTTTTGTCCATGTATTGGTCCATTTTCCCTCTAAAACCATGCAAGCTTTTAGTGAATGCAGTAGTATTTGGGAAAATCCATAGGTTTACTACCGATAGTATCAACAGCCATTTCCATTTGTCTGTTTTGTACCTGGCCTCCTTTAATGACCCGAATCAGTGACAAATTGACCCAAACACCCTGCTATATTTTTCACAACTTTGTAGATCTCTCTTCTATGTCCCCAAGTACATTTGTCTCAAATTTGAAGAGTCCCAAGTTATTCAGTCTCTCTCACAAAGAAAGCATTCCCTTTTCTTTGATTATCCTTCTCATCCTTCTCTGAAGCTCTTTCTAACTGCCCTATATTCTTTAACCATAACGCGAGCGAAGCTGGCACACAGTAATGAAGATGTAGGTGAGTCATAATTTATACAAAAGCGTAATAGCATTATCTAATTTATACTGAACTTCCTTAACCATTCTTAACACTTCATTTGCTGCTTTTGACCATCACTGGGCTCTAAACTGATCTTACTGCAGAGTGCCAAGGGCAAGGTCCAAGTCCATCTTTCTGTCTGTGAAATTAGGATTTTATCCACTGTGCATTATTTTATCTCTATCTACAATAAGAGATGCCTGCCACTTTATCGCCCAGTCACTCACATCTGGTGATACTGTGATGGTTCTTCACAATCACATACTGTCCTCGCTATTACAAAGCAGCTTTCACNGGAGGTTCAGGTTGGAGATTAGGAGAAAATTCTTCTCTGAAAGGGTATTCAGGCATTGGAACAGGTTGCCCAGGGAGGTGGTGGAGTCACCGTCCCTGCGGGTGTTTAAGGAAAGGTTGGATGTGGTACTTAAGGACATGGTTTTGTGGGTAATAGGTGGTAGGGGGACGGTTGGACTGGATGATCCTTGAGGTCTCTTTCAACCTTAATGATTCTATAATTCTATCATTCTGGCCCCCACTCTGGTCCCTTATGAAGGCACAAATCTCTATGGGATGCCCCTGGTGACTTCTTCCGGGCATAATGACAATTTATTCCTACCTTGCCTTTCTTCTCTTAGACCATTATTTATCTAGAGAAGTATCTTCCTTCTGATAGAATGGCAGCTTAGCTTCACTACAAGCTTTTGTAGAGAAACAGTGTCAAAAGCCTTTTAGAAACCTAAGTCACCTGTATCAATCAGATCACCCTTATCTATATGCTTGCTGACTCTTTTAAAGGTCTCCAAGGCTGACATGCAACATTAAAAGAAAAAAAAAAAGGAAAAAATCTAATAGTTTTGTGTCTGGCACTGCAAAATAGCACACACTTTGTTTTCACATCCCGGCTCTGAAATGCAGATGATGACAATCACTCTTTGCCTAATATTCAGTCTGAAGAACTTAAGTATTCAAGAGCATGAGAATGCAATACAAAAAGTAGTAATTATTACAGCAGAGACACCCAAAGAGATTCAGCTGCTGAAGGTTAATGCTTCAGAAATATTCAAACCTTCACATTCCTACACAGCCTTAACAGTGGAGCCTCTAGTGACCATGAAGGCACTAAGCCTGCGCTTGTGGGAACATATCAAATACACATCTTGAGGACCGCCCTCACTGAGTTTTCAGCTCTTGTCAGGATCCAAACATTTAGGTATCCTCATTGTTATCTCGTTTGAGGTACTGACCAAAATAAGCATTCCCAAATCATACTTAGTCAATTAAGTACAAAAGGTAGTCTGGAGAGAGGGAGAACAACTCTGTAGCCCAAATGCTACCCTTTACAGAACCTAGGGAGAATTTTGTTGTAAAAACTGTTTTCTTGTAAACCATACGACACCATCAGCAAGCAGGGTATTCCAGCACAGCTTGAGACCTTCCTTGTTCTTCCTCAGTTTGACTAGTCCTGACTACTCACAAGACTGAAGAATGCGAGAATCTCACACAGTTTTGACAGCAGTCCTATCAGACCATCATATATATGAAGCAAACATCCGTAGATCAATTACATCATAGAACCACAGAATGGTTTGGGTTGGAAGGGACCTCAAAGATCATCTAGTTCCAAACACCCTGCCATGGGCAGGGATACCCTCCACGAGACCAGGTTGCCCAAAGCCCCATCCAACCTGGCCTTGAACACTGCCAGGGAGGGGGCAGCCACAGCTTCTCTGGGCAACCTGTGCCACTGTCTCACCACCCTCACAGGGAAGATAAAACAAAGCATTAAAAGGCTTTGTTACAACAGAAAGGTAGCATTTCATTGACTAATTTTTTCCTGCTGGGCTCTAATACATATTCTTAGAGAGTCCTGAAAAGGAATTTGAGATGGAAATAGTAAAACAAAAAATAAAAATAGTTAGATCCTGTCATGTCCACCAAATATTCAACTTGCAATACATTCTTATTCAGCTATAGGAGGGCTTTTACTAGCTTAATGATCTGAAATCAATTGTAAATAGATCAATTCCAATGCTTGGTGGAAAAGTGTATCAGAGAGTTGTAAGTAAACAGAAAGTACCATGTCTGTGATAGATTACAGTACACAAAAAAAAACAAAAAAACAAAACCAAAACCCAAAAACCTCAAACTAAAAGACAACTCATTATTCTTAACTAGAGTCCAGAACTACTGGAAACTTGGTGACCTTTCCTTACTGTTCCAGTATGCATAATCCTGACAGTGTGCATTTTGATCTATTTTTAGCACCTTTCACATCATTTCAATTCAATTTGTGAATAAAATAAATTAAGAAATTACTTAGAATCCAAAGATGCAGTGGAGTTATATTAACTAACCTCATCAGATATAAGTTATGTTAACCTCACCAGAGTCTTTCACAAGAACATAAAAAGTGAATATTATAAATTATTTTTCTACTTCATACACATCTCTTTCATTGATTCATTTCAATTTTTGTAAAAGCACAGTAGGGTGACTCTAGATATGCTTGAACCTAGTACTTATACTAGAATTTGTTAAGATTAAACAACACATAGAAGCAAGTTTTGTACTAAAATAACCTTCTGCAGATGAAAAGCCATGAACCGCAAGAGCAGTTACACAAAAGACAAAACACTAACGAATACTATTCACTGCCAAGCCTCTAATTCTATCCAACATTTCTTCTCTGTTAAAGGTATTTTAAAATATTAAAGCAAAGTTTTTAATTACCAAGAAACTAAAAATTAATCTAAACATGAAAATAGTATCGCATAACAAAAGAAATATTTAATGAAAGCTAGCTGAAAACAAGAAGGAACAGCTAAACATTTCTACCTAACAAATAAAAATTTTGTTGACATAATAGCATTTCCCTCATGAAAGTTATAGATAATTTTGCTAAACTAATTTAGAAATCATGAAAACATAATTACTTCCATTTGAATGCTTAAGTAATGCTGCAAGGCAGCCTTTGCTGCTGACAGGGCCCAGGAGAATTTCCAACACAGCAAATCAAACATTTGGGTGAAAATTTTGGGATCTCAATCCTGCCAAGTCAGCTAACACCCTATTATTACTTCTTCCTCAGTAACGCGCTTCCTGAGATGGAAAACCAAAGGAGCTGAGGCTATCTTCTCATCGGCATCCTTACCACGCTCACAGATTCTTCAACCATCTCCAGTAACCCACAGGGAGCCTTGACATACAAATTTGGGGATGACAGGAGGTGTGTATTTAAGATCCACTCAGCACTGTGAGGTCTGTACTCCCAAGATTCATCTGAGTTCATGCTCCCTCGTAAGGAGCCACCCAGAAAACACGCCTACCACAGGTGCGTGCCCAAAGGGGAATCCTTCACAAAATTTATTAGCTGTAAATGAGCTACCTCCTCTAGTCAATCCGGCGAAGGGGGACCACGGTGTGAACAAAATCCAATCCTAAAACTGTCTCTTCACATGGAAGCCATAACTGTAGGTGAGCTTTAGGTGAGCTACACAATTGAAATATGAGGAGAATTAGTAACAGTATTGACCTTCACAAGCAACGTCCTTGCTGCAGGAAAACACATAGTTAACATAGTTAGGATGAAGCAGAATAAACCTTTGAACGTGCCTGTATGACGGAGTTATCTGACTCAGGGAAAGCCAGTGAGTGCACCTAATGGCCCTGCAGACCCTCCTGTTAGAGTTAGGAACACCAGGAAAAAAAACCCTCACACCCTTCCATGTATCTGCTCGTGCTTCTCTTAAGCTGCTTACGCCAAACGTTTCTAGGTTCATGCCTAGAAAATGTCTGGATGAAGCACCACACGCAGCAGAGTTACAGCTGCTTTCGCTTTGGAGTAGTAATTTGTCATCTGGGAATACTTACAGTTTTTAGAAAAACCCACCCTGCTCTTGACTGACTGAAGTTGTAGAAAAAACATGCTTATGCAGTCTGTAAACACAAGATCTTCAATAAACCAAAATATTTGGTTAAGGATGAAAATTCTTAATGATTAAGATTTAAAAATAATAACACTGCATGCAAAGGCATGACTTTTAACCATGGGGAAAAAAAACCCGACAGCATTGTAAATTGTGACATTTAAAGGCTAAACCTGGGATAGTAGCCATAAGAGACATGCGCTAACAATCAATACCAAGTATTTAATACTGTGCTTATTTTTGTGATAGACCCAAACTTTACCTTCCAGTGGGACAGCAGCTATCCTTTTGAACAGTGGTAGCTACTAGAAAATGAAGCAGTAGAGTCTGGCATGATGCCACTGTGCTTTTTGGAACCTAGAGCAGAGGTCAGTCCTTTTTCCTTTTCAGTGACCCTTGGTAATTCCCTACAGTGAGGGGAATTTTTTTATTATTATTTTTTTTAAATATGCTCATTCTCAAACCATATAAATTCCTATCCAAACTATAGATCCATTTGAGCACACTCAATAATCGTAACCACTATCCCTTGAAGTAACCATGGGATCTTTTCCATATTCAATTTAAACAAAAAAGAAACAAAGAGACAACTTCATAGAAATAGTCTGTGAAGAACTTCAAAAAAATAAGCCAAGCAGACAGACTGAAAGCAGCATACAAAATTCACAGGTTCATGTTGCATCCTACACACTGCTTTCTAGAACAACTTTTTCCAGTCTAGATCTGAGCAAAATTTCTCAAATTGTTTATTTTCAGAACAGCAGCCAAAACAATTTGAAACGTCTATTCAGAGAGTCAAATCCATATCCATGCATTTGCTTGTTCCACAAAAAGATACTGCTCAAACCCACTTTTTAATTCCAGCAATCACCAATCAATCAATGTGCTGACAGGTACGTCGCTTCCTTTCCTCTCCCTTTTCTTTTCTTCTCTGTAGTAAAACTCACAACTGGAACTGAAGATATCACCCTTCCTCCAAAAGGGTTCATATTCAGCCTACTTCAAGAACAGCCCCTCACAGAAAAGAATTAAAGTGTAAAAATACACAATGAAAACATAGAACATAGAAACATTAAGGTTGGAAGAGACCTCAAGGATCACCTAGTCCAACCGACCCACCCCACCCCCCTATTAACCACTAAACCATGTGCTTCAGTGCCGCATCTAACCTTTCCTTAAACACCCGCAGGGACGGTGACTCCACCACCTCCCTGGGCAACCCGTTCCAATGCCCGGCCACCCTTTCAGTGAAGAAATTTCTCCTAATCTCCAATCTGAACCTCCCCTGGCGTAGAGTTTTGAATGAAGAGTCATCCTTGGAAGGGGTCCATTCACAACAGAGCACAGAAGAGCATGACCCTTTTTCAAAGAATGAAAAATAGTATCTAGCAGATTTCAGAGATGTATCTTGACAAAAATATTTTTAAAAATTATTTTAAAGGAGCCCTGAGCATGGGTTCTTGCTGATATGAGAACAGAGAACATCTGCAAGCAAAATTCAGTAGCCAAAGACATCCAGTTGTCCTAAATTGCAACATCTGTTAGCATGAGAAAGGAAGCAAACACCCAAAAAAAGGTAAAACTGTGCAGTGCCTCCTCACTGCGTCACCACGAATAGAGTGTGGAATAATGCCAACATGTCTTAACTCAGGAAAGTTAGGACAAACATGTTCTAATACAAGTGGAGGGCAGTTAATAGATACAGTTTAACAGATATTTAATAAATACAGATCAAATACTGCCAAGAAAAATGGCAGAGTTCGGTCTGGCAAGGCATGGCAAAGGCAACAAGAAGGACTTCTGTAAGTATATGAGGAGCAAAAGTAAGACCAGGAAAAGGCTGGCCTGCTGCTGAATGGGACAAGGGCCCTGACTGAGGTACCGACTCCTTTGTCACCTCAGTCTTTGCTAGTAAGGTTGACTTTCTAAAATCCAAGGACCCAGAGACCAAGAAGAAAGTCTGGAGCCAGGACGACTTGCCTGAAGATAAGCATATATTGGGAGCCACCCCAGCTGGAAAGCAGTTGGCAGAAAAGGACCCAGGGGTCCTGGTGGGCACCAAGTTGAACATGAACCAGCAATGCACCCCTGAGGCAGAGAAGGCTAATGGTATCCTGGACTGCGTAAGATAAAATGTTACCAGTGGGTTAGGGAGGTGATCCTTCCCCTTCACTCAGCACTGGTGAGGCCGTACTTGAAGTGCTGGGTCCAGTGCTGGACTCCTCAGTACAACATACTGGAGAGTCCTGTAAAGGGCCACAAAGATGATGAAGGGACAGGAGCATCCCTCACATTAGGAAAGCCTAAGAG
This sequence comes from Psophia crepitans, assembly GCA_013399095.1. NCBI lineage: Eukaryota > Metazoa > Chordata > Aves > Gruiformes > Psophiidae > Psophia > Psophia crepitans. The sequence goes on along the minus strand of VWZZ01004535.1, from coordinate 27,210 downwards.
AGCTGGGACTGTTTAGCCTAGAGAAGAGAAGGCTAAGGGGGATCTCATTAATATATATAAATACCTGCAGGGAGGGTGCAAAGAGGACAGAGGCTCTTTTCAATATATTAACGACATCCTCATACATGTCATGCCTAGGGTGTACACTTGGGACCAAGTTTTGGCAATTTTGCTTTCAGTAAAACTATTTAGCAAGATTACAAAGAGAAAGACGTTGAAAAGGCCTCTAGATAAACCAGATATGCCAGAACTCCAGATACTCAGATTCTATTTCAACAAGTTTCTCCGAAAATTATCTTCCTACTTCTGAAAACATTACAGCAGTAAGACTAAAACTGTTTAAACTGTTTGTATTACATGGTTACGTGTAATATCACATGTCCTGCTTAATGAAACCACCTAAGTCAGATTAAGTTCCTGTTTAAAGCAAAAAGTTGCATTTGAGATTGTAGCAATGGAGGTTTTCTTTTTCAAAGTACTTCTACATCAGAAATGGGTAGTAAAGATGATGAAGTACCGAAAGTAATGGCTGTGGAATTCGCCTGTGAAATCCTAAGATAAACATCAATCAGGAAAGACAAAGCTCTAGTTTACCCCACCAATCGTCAGGGCCAATATGTAATAACAGCTCAGAAGGGAATTTCCAGTTACATTTTTCTGGGAAATTTTTAGACTTTCCAGGCATTATATCACTAATAATAAAGGAATTAAATACAGATATTTTTTTCCATTTATTTGGAGCAGAAAGCTATAGCTATTCACTTTATATTGTCAGTTTGCGGGGAGAATTATGAAAGCTGGATGCTGTTAAGGACCTGAACAAATGAAACTGGTCCAAAGCAGAGCAGACAAGTGAAGTCAGGCACATCACAGGAAGAGAAGAGGGAAGAAAAAAAAAAATAAAAAAATTCAACAAGACAGAGACTTGTGGGCAAAGAGTCTCCTCTGTCCCCCTTCAAATCCCTACCTTCAATACACCTACTAAAATCTTATTTATTTTCCCTTCCACCTTCCCTCTATTGATCAATCTGCGAAGACATCTGCTACACAGACTGGCCTTTGTGCAAACTAAAGTGAAAAGTCAAACAAAGGAATGATGAATGCTAAATTCAAGACAAAGGGGTCTCTCCATTCTGAAACAAATAATTTTCATTTTTAAAGTGTTGAAGATTAATAGGTGGTAGGGGGACGGTTGGACTGGATGATCCTTGAGGTCTCTTCCAACCTTAATGATTCTATTCTATTCTATACTTAATACTGAGTGGACATTCTTTGTTTCTTCTATGGGTGTACCTCATAAGCTGTTTCAGTGATTTTGGCTACCAAAATGAGTTAATGCTTATGGTCACTGGCACCGTGCATAAATTTATTGTTTTTCTCCAAAGAAAGAAGGCAGCAAAAATACTCACTACCAGAATGAATATTGTCTCTTGAAAGACAGAAATAGCCAAGAACCATGCACATTCACATCCTTTGAACTTTTTCAGGATAAAGCACCAACTTTTTTTAAAATTATTCAGAAAAATAGCTATGAAGCATTAAGCAATTACTGTTCTTGAAACAGCTTAAGTTTTATAACTAGCAGAGCAAACCTTCTATCATAGCTTCTTTTAATTTGAGGCATATTTTTAACATTCCTATAAAATAATTTTCTAACAGATGGATTATTAAATGGCAGAAAAAGATTGCACAGATGAATACTAACCTTTCACCCCATAAAATTGTAATTTTTATCTACAATAAGCAGATAAGAAGGACGTCCTTACTAGTAACCTTCTGAAGATAAAAAAATCAATCCCAAAACAAACATTTTACAATTGGTGCTCTCAAGGTTCATCGTTCATTACTGTATGCCATTGTAAGTTATTAAAGAACTAGCAATTACAGAAAAGTCAGAACATGTATTTAAGCTGCCCTTCTTTCGAACAGGAGGGCAGGGACACTGTCCCACCAGTGGATCCTGTTGTATCTGTATCACAGCATGCTGTCTTATGTTCAAGATAGCACTTTTCAATTACATGATATTTTATAAAAGACGACAAAGGCGATTCTTAAGTGCCAGTAAATGAGGTATTGCCATTGAAACGGTGATTCCCTCTGCACCAGATTCAGGCTTCTGCAGTCACAGGCAATTATCGTCACATTCGGTTCACAAAGGTTTGCGGATCATCTGTTACACTCGCCAGGGGCCACAAGAAAATCCCAACATTAAAACACAACTTTAACAACCACAGACTTATCCCAGGCAAAAGCTGAGAATACATTGCTCCACCACAAGGGATACTGAAGGCAGTATCAGTGTCTCTGAAAGAAATTCTCCACCATTTCCTACTGGAAAATCCATGTAGATTTAAATTAGCAAAGATCACCACAGAATACACATTTACTTTACACTCAAATACATATGCAAAAATACTTATTTTCACAATCCCAAAGAGGAGCTACAAAAATTACCCCAAAATCCTCTCTGTGTGAAAAACTACAGACCTTCGTCTGTTAGCAGAATTTCTTCCGAACACCATTTCTTCTCACAAAACTTTTAATTAGAGTCACAAGCCTAAACTCTAAAGCAAAGTATAAGATAAATATACGCAGCATCCGTATGCCAGAAAGGAATAAAGCATCTGATTATAGCATAGGAAAACATCTCTGCATTTAGTAACTGCTACACAGACGTACGCATGCATGTGCGTACATGGCCTGTACGTACACTGAATTTGGCTAAGGTACTGCTCACCCACAACGAACAGGGTGTTGAGTCCCAGCAAACATTCGCTATGTTTATCCAAAGAATGCTGATAAACTGTCAGACTGTTCGATGCCATCTGTAGATAGCAACATTCTCAGATAGCCTCTCATACATTCGGCAACACGGCATTTGGAGGAAGTCATCTGGATTGTATGAAAGTCTTTTGTGAAGAGGTGGCAAAATCAAGCTTTCTCTAAGTGCTCAACTGATCCACATGGAAGCATCAGATTCCTCTCTCCTCTCCCTCAGCTACAGCAGACCCAGCTCTTTTCCACCTAACTCTAGACTCTGCCCCCCACGCTTCCCGGTAGCTTTGGATTAATGACCATAGATTGCAAGTTTTTACCCCTGCACCTGACCTGCAGCACTGAGTGAGTTCTTCCACTCCACAAAAGAAAAAACTCATTTCACTCAAAGGTGCATTGCATGATAGTCTACCAAAGTAAACACGGAGGTCCTAAAACAACTTTCAATGCATGCTTTATATTAATACATCCTTTAATAGCTCCTCAGTATTTCTTTTTCCAATGTCAGACACCCAACAACCTCCCTAGGAAATAAAAATATGATAGTTTCAGGGAAAAAATTAACGTGCAACTTTCTCCTTACGCAAACTTCATTTCTGCTCATTTTTGCTTTCCTCATCACAACATACTGTTCCATCAGACATTTCTTGACAGCTCTGTATTTTCCAGACTCTCATCTGCCTTTACTTGCTACCTCACTCATCTTTGTCCTCCTCGCTCTTTCCTGCAAGAGTACACTTAAATTTGCCCATCTGACAAAAAGGCTCCCTCCACCTACAGCTCCATCATCCTTATGTCTCTCCATCTCTCTTTTCTATGAAGCTGTCTCCAGCATGCATAATGTCACTACTCCCTTTCCTTCATTCATTTTTCCCAGCAAAATTGTAATCACCAAAATCCATCCCCCAACAAAGCCAAGATTCATTTCCATCGTCATCTGACAAGTTGTCCTACTGTTCTCTCTTCAAAAATGGAGAGCACTTGGCTTCTGTAGCAGCATTTTCTTTTAGGTCTTCTCTTGAGATGTCACCTGAGGTTTCCCTTGTTTCTGCAGCATTAGGGCTTTACAGGAGCTTTACTAGGCCTTTGTCCATCTCTTTTATTCTCTTTCTCTTTTTTTTTTCTTCTTATATTGTTTGTTTGTTTGGGGGGACTTGTTTCTGTTTTTTTGGTGTTGTTTTTTTAATTCTCCTCCTCCCCTTGACAGGAGATGCCTGTTATTTTTGCCTCAATCAAGCGAAGACAATGGAAAGTCTAGAAGTAAAGTTCTTTTTCCATGCGGACATTAACTTATGTAACTGTATAAGCCCCTGAAGTGTTTAAGTGGGAACAAATTTCTTGCTTCTAAGCATACGCTGTGAGATGGAGCAGATTTGAAGATTGAGCACCTTCCACGAGGCACGTACAGCCTGGACAGCTGTAGCACAACTTGCTGCTTTTAACATCCCTTCCATTCTCTGCCTCTGATGGACCATAGTGTATGGCAATGAATCCCAGAAATAACTGCAGAGATTATTAGCTCTTTGTCAGTACACACCGACTGAAAAGCCATTTGCTACCTTCTCTCAGGAAAAAGTGGCAAACTAGTCAAAGTGCAGAGCTCCATCAGAGCAATGTGCTCCATCAGTCGGACCGCACTGCTGAGAACAGCAGCTGCTACAGTACGGACACCCTCAGGCACTCAAACTGTTATAAACTGAAACATATTTCTACTACTTTTGAAATAGAAAACTAAAATGGTGGGGAAACACCTAGTGCAGTAGGCAAGGTTTTTTCATCTCAGGCAGCTGAGCGAAAGGCCAGCGCATGAGTAAAATAAATGGGACAGCGAGACTGGAAACACAGGCACATCCAGGTATCACAAGGCAATAAAGACACCAAAGAATGATGAAGTCAGCACTAGTTCCAAACTCCCACCGATTAATCTTTTACATATGGTGTGACAGGCATCACCATCACACATCTGGTGATGCCCACTACTGTCGTGAAAATGGGCATCACCAAATAGGGAGGAAAAAAATAGACACACAATGACCCAAGATCACAGTACAGGTAGTCTTAAGTACTACAGTAGTTTGAAGTTGCTTCCAAAACATCCATTAAGATGACAGCCAGTACCTATAGAATTTTGGGAAGAAAACAGCCATCGATGTCACCTGTTATTTGTATTGTTCACATTCTTCAGATTATCTTCTAATAATCTATTTCTGATCAGCTTGGAAATTGGAGCACTGTACTTCCTTTTGCTGCTGCTTCTCTAATGCTTTCTCAATGGATAGTATTTTTCTAAGTATTTTTCCACCCATTTCCATTTCACCCGCAGAAGTAAATTGAACTCACTGCCCCCACATAGACAATTTACACTGTAAATAAGAAAGGCAAATTCTACTCTCACTTGATATGAACAGACTAAGAGGATAAAACTTAACATAATCTGAAAAAAATTTATAAATTTATAAACAGGATTTCCTTTTATTTCCAAGTACTTCAGCCATGCATTTCAGACCCTCACTCCTAAGAGCTGCAGAGCAGCTATGCCAACCCAAATTTCAGCCCAAGGTTTCAAAGCTTTCCGGTTAGCCCACAGCTCTTTGGATTCCAGAGCCTCCAACACGATCTTACCTCCCCAAAGTATTTATACAGCACCAACAACTATATTCTCGCAGCAGAGTGTCAGCCCTGTTCTTGCAGTCACCGTCCTGTCACAAACCAGGGCTTGAGATATGCCAGACGCAGAAGGCTGATAAAAAGCCTCCATCATTGGAAATCAGATACCAGAACACACACACTCACATGCAAAATGTGCTGTCTTCCTGCACTACACTTTTTCTTCAATTGTCCTGACCTGAAATGCCAAGCCTTACATTTTGTATTTAATCACTCAGGTAAGTTATATTTTGGCTAAGGATACATAACAAATATTATTAAGAGTCACCAAATACAAGAAGCATTTGGGAGATTTAAGGAAACTGGTGTGATCAGATCTTCTGTCTCATGGTGGTGTAATGCTTCCGAGAGGTTCAGTCAGTCATGTGTCAGCTAAGGCAGCAAGACTTTATTTCTTCTGAAAAGCAATCTGGAACTGTAAAGCTGAACAGTAGATTTAGCTCGTTGCCCAGGTTTACTTTAGACCTCAACTCCTGACATTTGAGCACAGAAGCTCTAGCCAGATTTAATTATTTTAAAACAAACACCACACAAAACCAGTCCTTTTTCATTTATTTCATAACATTTGCTAAAACCACTTTTGCACACCTTGCTTAAAGAACCATAAATGTGACTGAATAGCTTTTAGGGCCAGCACCTTTACAGATGGTAAAGAGAAAATGTTTTGTTAACTAACACCCCAAAATGTTCAAAGATCACCTTTACTTTATCAGCATTTGCTGAGAGCTATAACCCAGTGATATTCCAGAGGATGGTTTCTCCTCTGTAACTTGAACGGGAAATAACCAGTGTACCTTGGCAAAGCTGACTCTCGTTTTGATCACAGCAAACAGTGATAGGACAGGGCTATTCAAAGCATTTCTATTCCACCCCCTTACAGTGATTACTTTAATAATGGCAAACACGACAAATTGAGTAATAGTCATTTTGTCCTTTGGCACATTCAGCTATCCTTGGCTTAAGTTTAGTCAATCCTGTGCACAAAACCAAAGTCAAATATCACAGTCCTGACAAAAAGTAAGTGATTAATAAGGACAATACAAACTAAGAGAAGAAAAAAAACCTGTGTGATCCATCTCTATGCTGTAAACAGGTCTTTGGATGTGAAAAAAATTCAAGGTATTTGTAGAACAATAAATTCATCGGATGTCAGAATATCTAGGCAACTCAGGTGGCATTCATCTTGTGCCTGAAGGGTATGTAGAGCAATCCCTTGCTAACAGTCATGACTTCTTTTCCTCCATCTTTTACTATCCTACTGTAAGCTGCTGAGTGCCTTGCTTTTTAAAGGCACTTCTGAGAAAAATTACTTTCATCGTAAGCTCAGCAATTTATTAGGTATGTGTCCTTATCAACACAAGTATCTAAAGGGTGGGTGTCAAGGGAATGGGGCCAGACTCTTCTCAATGGTGCCCAGTGACAGGACAAGGGGCAATGGGCACAAACTGGAACACAGGAAGTTTCATCTCAATATGAGGAAAAACTTCTTCACTGTGAGGGTGATGGAGCACTGGCACAGGCTGCCCAGAGAGGCTGTGGAGTCTCCTTCTCTGGAGATATTCAAAACTTGCCTGGATGTGATCCCATGCAAGCTGCTCTACGTGATCCTGCTCTAGCAGGGGGGTTGGACTAGATGATCTCCAGAGGTCCCTTCCATCCCCTACCATTCCGTGGATCTGTCTGGGTCCTAACACACACACACACAAATGTGTACACAGAGTTTTCCACCTTACTGTCTTATTGCCACTCTCTCTGGCAACATAGAAGATTTCAAGACACTGTAAGAGAGCTTCAAGAAAGTTTCTGTGTTTGTTCTGAAAATTTCATCCGTACACTACATGAAGGTTCAGAGGAGAAAAGATATTATTCTGTTCTCATCACACTTAACTTTCTGAATATAAGGAAACTTTAAAAAGCAGCACATATTACTCAAGTTCCATTTATTTATAGTGGGACATGTTAGAAATGTCCGATTTCAACCCACAAAATGCTTTATATCTTGTATCCAAAAAAAAACTTTTGATGGGCACCAGAGGTACATAGTTAATGTCAAAAAGTCATTAAGAAATTCCAGGGCTTTAAAGCATACTTCTAGAAACTGCAAAACCCAGAGATTTATCAGCGTCTCTCACTATGCCTCAAATACCATCCTGTTCCCACTATGAGTCCAAAAAATACAAAAATAGCCTTTTAACATATGTCCAGCTCATCTGTTTTTGATGCTTATGAAAGAAACTAAGTAAACATATACTTACCAGGTACCAAAACCAGACAACCAGTGATGTAAAATAGTACTTAACTGTAATGGAAATACATAAGAAATACAAAAAGAGCTGCTTTGTAGTTACCAAACATTTTGATTTGAAAGGTGAAAAACACAGAAGTACCAATAAAGGGTATGTTCCTGACACCAACACAGCCTGCTTATTTCCACGCAACTTTTCCTCAGCAGATCATTGTGCCTCTGCGTGATTGAGTTACTCCAGGATCTCATGCTTTTACCAGTTTACAGAGCTCTATTTTAAACCATTATACTAAGTAGCAAAAACCAGCTCACTCATTTTAAAGATATTCTTTGAGGTGCTTCTCCAAGCATCCTCAAAACATATGCTCTTAAACATCTATACATGAAAAACCGTAAATATTTACTATATAGTCTCAGTTCTTCAATTTGTATGTAGTTTCTAACCTTTCTTCTACTCTGTGAACAGAGGAGCTATTCAAAGGATAAATCAGAAAAAAATCAGACCACGCAGTTTGGGGTTTTTTGGAGGTTTGTTGGGTTTTGTGGTGGTTGGGGCTTTTTTTTCATTTTCCAGCAGTGCTTTTACTGAAAAAAGATAATGAGTGGATTGGATAAAAATTGTCACTGCAGCATCAGTTCTTCAAATTGATGCAATGTGAAATCAAGCTCACAGCAGTTAGCTGAAATTCAGTTTCCTCGTGCACATGGTGCGAGGAAAGTGAAAATAAAGAAGAAATTGAATATTACACCTGTAGAGATTTTCACGTCATCTCTAAAAACTAACCAATGAAGAGTGTATTGCAATACTTAGACGCGAGTAAGACTATTACACACGTGTCAGGTAAGAGTAGCTAGACAAGCACATGTTGTGCTTTATACATGTAAAAGTTGAGAAAAAACACCATTTTAATGGCCCTATTTATAACAAGGGCTACCACTGCAGATCAATACAAATTATTTCACATCTAAACTGAACTACATGAAAGTAATGACTGCAATACTAATAGACAGATTTAAAATGTTCTTTTAAAATTTAAAGAAGATCTAACACACACAAAAATGAACATTTCTTATACTGAATTCACACAGCCCTTAACAGGTTGTCTTTTTTGACTTTGCTGCCTTTTTGACCAATAAGGACAAAGTGAAAAAAACCACACCTAGGCCATTAATGTATGTTTTGTCAATAAAATGAGGTCAGTTCACTTGACAATTTGTTATCAGTGACAAACCAAAGGGTAATATCCCTTTTCATAAGTTAATGGCCAAACTAGTTGCAGTAAGTAAATTCACGAGAAAGACATTCCATTAAAAAAAAAAGCGCATCCATTATATTAAAGATGTCGTCTTCATATTTAAGTTTGCTCAGTTCAACTCAAGTCAAATTACACAAAGAGAGATGTACATTTTTAGTTCTTTAAAGAAAAGATTACTTCCCAATACCATCTTTTTTCTTTCCCAGCCCCTCTCCAAAGTTTCCTTGACCATCTCTGTTTCTTCCCCTTTCTGCAAATGATTAATTATCTTTTGCTGTTCTCTAAAAAGATCTTCAAGGATAGCAATTTGATTCCTTCCATTTAAAATGTTACAAGTTCATTAATGAAAAGCCATGAGACTTCTATCCTAGACTACTTAAATATTTTTCAAACAGATCCATGAAAGTTTCTTACATAGACAGTATCTTTGTAAAACAGTACAGTAAAAATAAAGCCAGAAGTGTCCCACAGTTGGCACCAAAAGTCTGGAATAAAAATTTAAATTACTTAAAGCCAAAATAAATCTATACTGTTAACCCATGTGTGTATTTGAAAACACCTGGTTTAATGTCCCTTTAATTCACTGAGGCTGGAGACTGTGTATAAAAGTTAAGCATCGTTGCTGAGAAGCAGCGTGAAATCCTGCTGCTTAACGACTATACCATATTTTCTCCTTGGGTGGTGGGAAAGTCTTGTCATTCATCATTTGTGCTTGTCCTTGCCAGCAAAGCATAGGCTTTGTCTGGTCAAACCAGAAAGACCAATCTACTTTAAAGTCACTTTTCAAAGACACATGTTGCTAAATACTCCACTGAAATAAAGTCTTCAGTGTTTACTGGGCAAATTTCTAAATGAATGAACAAACAATTCACCAAGTGACTTCAGCAAATTCAGCAATTACATACATCTCCAAGAACAAAGCACGTAATCCACTTCTAAAAGACAAAATAAAACATATGCAAACCAAAAAGCCACATGCACACAGTATGTCTGAACAGCAGGCAAATGTTTCTCGGCCATCTCGCTGTGTTGTTAATAAAAGCATCTTGCTAAGCGTAACAAACTCATACAACTACAGCAAAATCTGTAGTCCGTAAAGCAACTTTTCCCTTCTCCAACCCTGCCTGGTGCACTTCACCTGTTGACATGACACAAGGATGGCCACATTCTCCACTTCTTTCTCAGCGCTGCCCAGTCACTTAATCAACAGTTCCATTTACAGTCAAAACTTTGCCCGCTTGTCCCTTGTGCCAGATATATTTGCAATCATCACCGATTTGTTTTCTAGTCTACCTTCTCTAACTACACATCTGTGCACATACAGGACCTTTCACTCATCTTTCTTTCTTGTTCTGATTTTGCCTTTCTTTTCCATGCTCACACTCACTAAACATGATAACGCTTCTCAAGACAGGTCTGAACTCTTTCTGAGCAGGACAGGGAGCAGTTTACCAAGCTGAAGCTTGAAAATGCAGCCTGGCACACTGCTGCTGATAGATGGATGGGGCAGGACTTGCTAAAAGAGCAGGTGTGCTGCTTTGCCCACAGACACGGAGAACGTACGTGATCTCTGTTTGGAAGCACCGAGATTGTGTTCTGGACCATGAAGCCTTCCTTGATCCTTTACTACTCCTTACTCCATCTAGATTCAGATTACAAGTTACACAAAGACTGTTTCATCTCCTCAACTATTCCACCTGTAAGCCAGAAAAAAAGCAAGCTTATTTAATACACATATTAAGTAAGGCTATCATCTTTCTCCCTCACATACACACACATACACGTAGATAGGAATGCACTTAAGTCTTGTTATGACAAATGAGCAACTCTTAAAAAAACCCATTTCAGTCTCTGTTTCAAAAATAAGCATTACACTACACGCAAGGAAATACATTTTCTTAGCCTAAACCTCACACATTTTGCCAAGTTGAGATAAATGTACTGAACTTAGCCATGACACTAACTTAATCCTGATTTTCTTTTTTAAACTCTCCTATACACAGGCTTTAAAAAACCAGCCACAAAGGATAAAGAGGAAGTGATCAGATGGTATTACTACAGCAACAAAGAATCCAAGACGTGCCAGATTTCTCCCATTTAAAATGAAAACCCAACTGCCAGAGTTATTGGGTTAGGGACTACTATGAGTAAAATTGCAAAGCCTGAAAAGATTTACAGAACTTTACAATAATCACTACAAAGGCATTTAAAAAAAAAAAAACACCCGCTAGAAAAGATGAAAAAATAGAAAGTAATCACGCTGATGTGATGCCTTTCAAAAGGAGAGCTCAAGTAAAAATCTTTAAAGAAATGCTTGATGCACCAAATCACTTCTGTTACCAGAAGTACATAATTACTCTTGAAAATAAAGAATATTTTTATCATAAAAGAATTCAAAGGGCTTGTATCTAAGAGGAATTGCTTTACCTGGTAACATTTACCTATAAGTGATAATAGTTCTTACAGTGCTATAAATATACATATGCATATTAATGACCACATTACCAGTTAAGTGAGTGAAGTCTGTTCAGTTCTTGGTTATGCTCTTCAATCTCAGAATTATATTCTTTGAAAAACAGTTCATAATCTGTCTGGAGTACCACCTACCCAGAATTATTCCTCCTTATCTAAGAAGGTCCAATATGTATGTTTCAGAATATACTGCAAGCAAAGAAATTGGTGCTTATTTTACTGGCATCACTTTGTTTCAGTCTTTACTGCACAGTATGGGGCTCCTCACATTTCTGTAATGTTTCTTTTGATTCACTGTCATTTACATTACATATTTTCACTTTGTAAATAAGCTGCTTGCTGCTATAACAACATACCTGCTATGAATCAATAAAATATAAATCTATGTTATACAAATCAAAGAGCCGTCATGTGTCAGCGACTGCAAAGAGCATTGCCCGTGTCCTGGCTTCAGCTGACAAAGAGTTACTTTTTTCTTTCTAGTGGCTGGTATAGTGCTGTGTCTTGGATTTGGGATGAGAACGATGTCAATAACAAACTGATGTTTTTAGTTGTTGCTAGGTAGTTGTAGCGCCTAAGTCAGGTACTTTTCAGCTTCCCACGCCCTGCCAAGTGCAGAAGAAGCTGGGAGAGCACAGCCAGGGCAGCTGGCCCAGCCTGGCCAAAGGGACATTCCCAACCACAGAGCATCATGCTCTGCACAGAACTGGGGAAGCTGGCCAGGAGGTGGGATCGCTGCTCAGAAACAGGCTGGGCATCAGGAGGGGTTTTATTTCCACATGTGGTGAGCAATTGCATTTGTGCATCACCTGGCTTATATACACTATTGATACTATTATTATTCCCTTCCTTTGTTATCCTACTAAATTGTCTTTATTTCAGCCCACCGGTTTTGTTTGCTTGTTTGTCCATTCTCCTGGCCATGCCCTTGGGGCGGGGAGGGGTGAGCGGGCAGCTGCGTGGTGCTTACTTACGGCTGGGGTTAACCACGACAGTAACCACAACAGCTACCATTTCAGTTTTCAGCCCAGCCAAGAAGATCACACACAGCTTAGACTCTGCAGCCTCATACAGTGCTCAACTCAAACACATTTATTGTAAACTACTGCTTTTTAGGAGACAGCTTGTGCTTTACACCTCTTTTTCAATCTTTTTACATTCCATATATAAAGACTTTTTTTTGCCTTCATTGTTTTCCTCACACCTGTCTATTTTCCAATCCATCACACAAATGGAGAACTCATTCATTCCTTGTTCCTTGCAAGCTCTCAGTCTTTCCCCTGCAGGTAAGAGGAGCTGGTTTTGTCCAGGTGTTGAGAGTTGGCTCTTGCTTTTACAGGATTAGTATGTCCTCGGAGTGACGTACTGATTCCGCACGGTCAGGATGGTGTGCAAAGTGCTGACTGGGAAACGAACAAAGTTAAACATACAAACGTTGGCATGACTGTAACACAGGACTAAAACTGAATCATTCTGACGATAACGTAGTCCCATAAAGAAATGAACAGGATTATTTCTGTACGTAGTCATACCATGAAGATTTGCTCCTCTGCTTCCAACATAAAACCCCATACAAACATTCCCTTTCCAGTTCACCCAAAACTAAGCAGTCAAAATTTTTTGCAGCAAATAGTTGCCCTTGTATGACTGCAGTAGTGGTGCACAAGGCTCTATATGTGAAATGCTGAAAATAATCTAAAGATTTATAATTCCACCTACAAACTTTGTCCATGAAACGGTGTAAGGGTGAAAATATCCCTTCTACAAGCTTCCAAATCCAAATCATAGTTGCTTTTGAATATCCAAGGCCTTACTTAATTAAGAATGTTCTACAAGAACACAGTACTTCTAACATTACCATTACATATGTCACTGCCTCCTCCCATAAAAAAACAACTCAGGTAGATAAAAGTGTTGTAAGTAGACTTGTTTCTATAGATTCATAGAATAAATTTAGGTTGGCAGGAACCTCTGGAGATCATCAAGTCCAACCACCTGCTCAAAGCAAGCCAACTTCAAAATTAAGGCCACAAGCAACCTGATTACACAGTGAAGTTTTGGGAGATATTCCACTGCCTCTCCGGGCTACTTACTGCTAGCTACTTAACTACTTGTTATTCTTCACATCCAGTCAGAATTTTTCCAGTGGAAACTCATCACTGCTGCCCCCCATCCTTTTCTTGTGCACCTCTCAGAAGAGTACAGCTCCACCTTTTCTTTAACATCCTTTAGGCAGTAGATTGAAGATCAACACTAGGAACTTCAGATGGTTATACCTTTTTGGCTTGCAGCTTGCTTTTCCACATACTTTTGGGAAGTAGGCTATGTATCTAATATGCTTATCCACACACACATGTATTTTGTGAAAGACAGTCACAGAAAGAGGAGAGGGTCAGAATCCAGTTCTACCCACAAAAGAAGGAAGACTGTCATCCGGAGATTTCTGACTACGAGGAAGAGAGATCCCAAGTTCTATTCGACGTTTTAACAATGTTTGCCCTTTTAAGCAGCAGTTCAGTCATTCCCATCTTCTAGCTAGTGAGGTGCATGTTTCCTGAGACAGACAATGCAGTCAACAAGGTGAAAGTGAGAAAGTTGATAATATTCATACCTTTTTTCTTTCTCTGTATTAATGGTTACGAGACACTAAATGATGGGAACCACCATTTTATTGCTTTCCCTTTCAGAGTCAAAAATGGTTAAAACAGAGGACGAAAAACTAGACCTCAAAAAGACATCTTGTTTAAAGTACCAATGAAAAAAGTTGGGAAGAAAGGACGACACTCATCAACATGGATCACATTTGATATCTGAAAACCCCTTTTGATTAGAACTTACTCTAAATATTTGGAAGTTGAATAGCATGAGAGTAGAGAACTTTGCCTTTCCTCTACATGGCTTAAAACTAAAAAAGTACAGTAAACTAATGTCATTTGTACCACTTGAATACCTGTGGCATTGGTGTCTCTTGCCCTTGTAAGGATTTCAGAAGTTTATAAAAGATGGTAGGTATCCTATTATATACTTTCCAAAACAGAAGTTCCAAAATTCTTGCATTTTGACAAAAAATATAATTTTCATTGTCAAAACTTGAGTTCCAAAATGAAATATAACTCCAACACTGCTCTTCACACTTTGATGAACATCACATTTAGTCATAAACCTATGAGTCAATCAACTGTTGTTAAAGTTTTCAAACATAAACCAAGCAAAACCAGTAACTTGAATGAAATTTTTCTGCATTTTATACCACTACACCAAAAAAACTGCTATTTATAGGAGAGTTTACCTGGAGTACCGTAAATGGTAAGAAAACACTCTTTTTTCCAACTGTTATGAAATAGACATTTCATGAAACCACATATTCACCACATTTCCTGCTCTTTAAGGATCTTTTCCTATTCTGAAGGTCTGGGGAGCTACTTCTCTTTGTTCAATTGCCTTTTTTCTTTTTAAACCACAGTTTACACAGCTGTACGGCAGGCATCACAGTCAAAAACTGATGCTATTACAACTACTCCCATAATGCTTTCTGCTTCATTCTTTATGTATTATTCCTCTCTTTGCAACTCCTAATGTTCTATTTTTCTTTATGATTACCTTTTTGAGCAATGAGATTTCCCAGAACCATCCACAATGACTCCAATATCTCTTTCCTCTTGGCAACAGTTTATTTGCCATCATCTGTGATCATCATGAGACACAAATTATTAGTTGGAATTCCCTCTCACACCCATCATTTATTCTGTATTATTTTTAAAATTAAATTTATCTGGCTCACTCTTGTCCTGGAAGAGACTCTTTCACATCTCTTCGTAGACAACTTTAGTTTTGACTACCCAAAATAATTTTGAATGGTCTGAAAAAAGACTATGACTTGCTTAACCATCCATTTTCCAATTCATTTGTGAGGATGTTGAATTGCACGGCTTCCAGAATGGATCTTTTCAAACTCCAGTATCAGTTTTTCTCTCACCTTCCCAACTTAAGATCGCAAATTTTACTCCTACCCATAATTTCCTATTTTATAGGCAACAGACCTGAAAATTGTCTTTTTGACCTATTTCACAACCAAATGTAAGTCTTGGCAAAAAACCTTCAGTCAAAACTTTTCATATCAAATCTCAAAAAATATCAACTGAATCACCCTTATACATTTCCTCATACAATTCTTTTCTAGGAACTCAAGGATCTATGAGGAATAACTTATTACCATGAAGTGGATGAAGATTTCGGCATACTCCATTTTTGTACACTTAACTCATGTCTTAACTATTTTGTACTGGCTTTGGGGAAGATGGAGTTAATTTTCTTCACAGTAGCTCCTATGGGTCTGTATTTTGGACCTGTAACCAAAACAGCATTGAAAACACAGGGATGTTTTACCTATTGCTGAGCAGGGCTTGCATGGCATCAAGGCTTTCTGTTTCTCGTGCTGCCCCACCAGCAAGTAGACTGGAGGTAGGCAAGAGGTTCGGGAGCTCACACGCACATATACAACACCAGGACAGCTGATTGCAACTGACCAAGGGGATGTCACATGTCTTGTACTCATCAACAAAAGCTTGGAAAAGGAGGAGGAAGGCGGGGGGTGAGGGTGGGAGGAGTGGGGAGGAAGGAGTGGGTTTTATTTTTATTTCAGCCCTCAACATTTTGGGACAGGGGTGTTACTGTTTTGCAGGCTCACTCCTTTTATTAGCCTCATTAGGACATGACTTGCACTGTTTAAAATATATCCTCTTCCTTCTAATAGTCACCTTCGCTCTGGTCTTAAAATCACAACAGCTTTTGGTTTTAGTGGTGTAGGGGTATTCTTGGTCCTCTTACATCTATTCTTCCTGACCCCTTTTACACAGGAAGGTTGTTCCATGTGACCTGCAATTACTTTAACCTTTCAGTTGGTCCTTTCAATGTATTTCTGATTTTACTGTAGAAACTCCTGTGAGATTGCTGAGTGGAAATGTAATAGGATCACACCTATGCAACACCTATAGACATAATCATAATTTGAATTTTCCTCTCCTAGACAGAGGTTTCTCTTTGGTATGTTTCCTAACTAGCTACCTCAGGGAATAACCATTCATAGAAGTGAAACCTTCCTCTCCACATCGCACATTAATATTTACCCCACCGGTCAGTATTACTGGCTTAGTGTAGTCCTTTAACCATCTTGACCAGGTTGGGAGTACAGTCCTAGGGTAATACTTCTAAACAGGTCCTCAATGTCTTTCACTTGTGTGATTAAAATCACAATTCTAATGCTTTTATGAGGCTGACTCAGTTTTTAAGAGCCTGGTGCTGCCCTGTGAACAAACCAGTGCAGAACCCCTACACCCAGTTACACTCATTCATAGAATAGAATCACAGAATGGTTTGGGTTGGAAGCAACCTCAAAGATCATCTAGTTCCAGCCCCCCTGCCATGGGTAGGGACACCCTACACTGGACCAGGTTGCCCAAAGCCCCATTCAACCTGGCCTTGAACACTGCCAGGGAGGGGGCCTCCACAATTTCTCTGGGCAACCTGTGACAGTGCCTTACCACCCTCACAGCACAGAGGTTATTCCTAATATCTAATCTAAATATCCCCTCTTTTAGTTTAAACCCCCTGCCCCTTGTCCTATAACTACATGCCTTTGCAAACAGCACCTCCAGCTTTCAAGTAGACCCCCTTAGGTATCGGTAGGTGGCAAATAGGTCTCCCGAGAGCCTTTTCTTCTCCAGGCTGAAGAACTCCAACTCCCTCAGCCTGTCCTCGTAGGAAAGGAACTCCAGCCCTCTGATCAACTTTGTGGCCCTCCTCTGGACTTGCTCCAGCGGCTCCATGTCTTTCCTTTACTGTGGACCCCAGATCTGGGCAGAGTAGAAGGGGAAAATCACCTCCCTTGACCTGCTGGCCACACTATTCTTGATGCAGCCCAGGACAAGGTTGGCTTTCTGGGCTGCTAGTGCACACCTATTTTGCTTAGGAGCAAAAGATTCTTCTGATATCTCCATAAGGAGAGGCAAAATATTACTGGAATATTTCTTAGAGTTTAATTTTTTCCCCTTTTCTGTATATCTTACCCTTCAATAAAAGAAATAAAAAGTAGAAATGAACCTATAGATTCAGCAGAACAGAAAATTCTGAGCTTGTCAGAGACTCAGAGGAAAAAAAACCAACACCCAGTCTTGTAAAGTCACACTAATTAAAAAAAAAAAATCCCCAATTAAGTGCACTTTGCCTTCATTTTAACAAAAAAAAAATATTCCCCAATTAAATGAACTTTATCTTCATTTTTAACAAAACCCTTAGCAACGAAACATTATAAAACTTGGTTGCTATGACAAAGATTATTATAATTAATATGGTTGGAAGCAAAATAAAAACTGTTGTGCATTGGAGAAGGTATCATAACAGGTCACAATTGACAAAAGGTCATTAGATACTGTAGCTAATAATAACTTCTCTGAAAGGTCCCAAGAGAAGAGGCTTTTCAGTAGCTTTATTCTCCAACATTCCTTGAATCACAAGTGAAGCTTAAACTGAAACTATGGACATCACATCTCATCTACCAGAAGCAATACAAAACAGCTGCCTAGTGCAAAATGCTGGCTTTCAATCCTTCAAGAATCCTTCTTCATAGAATAGGAATGCAATTTCCCTATATTTACAAAATTTACTTCATCACTGGGAGTTGTCTCTCTTCACATTCTAATATGAAAAACATACTTAAAGCTGTCTTTTAAAAACTTACAGAAGAGGCTGTTAATTATAGCTTGTTCCGTATCAGCTTTCCCATCTTTAGTGCATGGTGTTACTGCCAAATGCTTTTAAAGGCTTTCAGGTTTTAAAAAATCATTTAAGTAACTAAATACTTTTTTTAAAATAACCATTTTTAGGTATCAGTGGTTACTATTACCGTGGTTACTAGAGAGTAACAGTAACTCTGAATGATAACAATTTGAGCATCAAAGCCTTAAAAAAGTGGAAAGTGAAGACTATGTTGAGAAATAATATGACTTACAGCAAAAATTATTTTTCCAGACCAATATATGCAATTTGGTATCAATTTCACCAAGCAGATCTAAATGAAAGTTCTTTGAGAGTAACCAGTCAAACTGCCTTGGGAAGCCTATTTAAACAGTGAGCAAGGTTCTTGGTGAGCACTCTAAGATAAATAGTGACTGGCACTGATTGAGTAAAGGGATCTCTGTGACATCGCACACCTAACAGGTGACCAAGTTAACACAGAACGCTCAGTTTCTAATACATTAAACCATGAAATAGCATTTATTTTTCTTTCAGAACCCTAAGAATAGGACCAAAAATATTGTAAAGAAGTGCTAGAGAATGCAGCTGCTTTTCATAGAGTTATTTTAAGAGATATATATATGGGGTTTAACATGTGCCTGTAGTACAACAACTGGTCATTTTCAGCTTTTGATCATGTTAAGAAACACTTGGGGTTTACAGGTAGAAGTAAATATTTTAAATAGGCTAAACACACAAACTTCAAAAACAAAGAAAGATGACTTTCCTGCAATTTGAATAGCTTTGGCAAAATTTTAACAAGCAGCGGACCCTATCAGCGCTTTCCCATTAGCAAGGGCAGGTTTCACTCTTGATCTCACTGCTCCTGCCTGCACAGTCCACGTCCTGCCTTCTGCCAGCAGTGAAGCTCATCAGACCCTTCCAGAAGCCGAAGCAGCTCTGCGCAACTCACTTTGATTGCAGAGTTAGGGTTTTTTGCCAGGCTAATGAGTTAAACCAGCTGGTTGGTCCAACAAGTCCCAAGGCGTACAGAGCACGAGCAGTAGCCCCACACAGCCGCAAACAGGGGAGAGACCCCTCCTGGGGCTCCGGTGCTGGTAAAGCCGCCCTCGCCTCTCCTTCAACCCTGCCGTCTTTCAACGCTCACACAAATAGAGGTCTACGCATGAAGGAAACAACTACATTAAATAAGTTAGAGTTGTAAGAAGTTCACCTTTTCAGAGCAATAACACAAGTGGAATCACAGCCAAAGCCCCTTCATGCTTTCCTGTGACCAGGTAGCATTTCCCCTACCAAACACTGGGAAGCTGTCAGGGGCCAAGAGGACTCTGACTGACCCACGCTGGGGACAGTCTTATGTGAAACCGCAGGCAGGCTTGACTGCCTCATTTTACATCCATGCCCCACAGGTGTTCCTACTCCTTCAGTAAGTGCAGTTATTTTATTATCTCCAGTTCAAACTGCAGTTCCTGGAATTTCCAAACATCAGTCTCCTGACAGGTTTAATCTGTCTGTACTGCTCTCCTGTAGATCCTACGCACAAAGTTTCCCGCTCTTCAGATGAGCAAAGCAGGTGAATGAAGTCTTCTCATGGAAAAAATTTCAGAGTTACTTCTCTGCAAATGTGCTGTAATTCAGGCAAGAAGCTGAGCAGAGAAATTACTGAATGTTTCCTACCACTTTATCCAGTACTGTACACTAAACCTATCATTAACCCTAACTTCAAATGAAAAAAGGAGTTATCATGGGGAGAGAATAATAAGGTAATATAAAACTGGAACACTTGAGAAAAAGCAAACGAATCCCCAGTGAAACAGGAAAACAGAAACTACATGGAAGCCGCAGGATTCCCAAACCTCACCTCTGACAGCTAGCTCTTACTGCTTAAGAGTAACTGCAGCTCACACTAGTTTAACAAGATGGCAATAAACATCAGAAGTATTTGTCCACTCTAACTACTGTCACCCTCAATCCCTCCCAAATTTTTCTTATTAAAAAAGAAGCACTTATACTTACAAATGGCCAATGACCTTAGATATACTTCAAAAATAAACAAAAATTTTCCTTAGTTCTCTGCTGGGAGAGATGTTTGGTTAAAAAAAAAAATAAAATAATAAGAACCAAGTAACTAAGGAGGAGGTGTGCTGCTCAAAATATGCTTCAAGGAAGGAATTTTTTCCCTCATCTTCTTAAAAAACTAATTAGGGCTTCAAAATTTTGTAAATCCCTTAAAATTGTTTAAAAGTCACTGTTCTGCACAGTAAGTTAAGTATTTTAAGATCTTTCTAACATCAGCAGAACTAACTACTTCTCTATTCAAATGGACAAAAAAAAAATCACTTCAAATTCTGATTGACATTCTGTCTTGCAAATATCTATGTTCTGCTCTAAACAGATGACAAGGAGCTGCTATGATGTTTTTCTCAGAACTGTTATTTAACATTTTCCAACTCTGCAAAGGCATGAGAACACTAAAACTCTTGTCGGAAGCAGGGTGTTTGAAAGCTCATTGGCAGAGCAGTTACATCCACTTTTCAAGAACACATGATAGTTCTCTCTCTGGTTTCCCCAAATAGAGGGGGAGGGAAGAATGCAGAAAGAAGGAGCAGCACACACAATATGTTTTTACTTCCATCTGCCATCTGTTAACAGTTTCAGCTACTTGGATAAATACGTATTTATACTCATCAGGAAAGATTACAGTCTTGTCTACATGCAGTTATTCAGTACAGCTGTTCACGAGCAAGTCCAAGGTGAGGGCATTCTTGCTGAGCCAGTAGTTAAGAGTGCACAGCAATAGGGTATTTTGAAATCAGAATACCCAAATAAAGAACTATTCAATAGTGGGCGCTTATGAATAACTAAATATAAACCAGTCCACACCGTTCATCACAATAGGGGCTACTCACATGCTCAGCACAATCTACACAATGCAGAATCTGCCAGCATGGCCTTGTCCTTCAGAAATCGGAGGGAGAAGAAATCACGTGTCTAACAAGTGTAGCTATGTGGACAGATTCAGAACCTTTTCACTGCTGTTTCATATTAATTTAGGAAGTTGGATTAAACATACTGAAAAATCATATCTGGAACAGGCTGCCCAGAGAGGTTGTGGAGTCTCCTTCTCTGGAGACATTCAAAACCCGACTGGACGTGTTCCTGAGTGATGTGCTCTAGGTGGCCCTGCCTTGGTAGGGGGGGTTGGACTAGATGATCTTTCGAGGTCCCTTCCAACCCTTGTGATTCTGTGATATCTTTATCAGAAGGTTCTTTTATCTTAAAAAAGTAATTTTTTTTTCCACTACAGTTCAGCTGCCTCTTTGGCAAACTGTAAAGCGTTCGCAGCTTCGATGAACTCAGTTTAGCACCGCTGTCATCTCGGATCCTTTGCCTTGGCCTCCTGAATAAGCGAAAACAATCTGGATGAAGATGACATGATAGTATGCTACCTCTAACCACACACTGGGAGTAACGATCTCTTCTTTCCGGTGGAAGTGATTTTTAAGATGAAAGATGGCAATTGCAGCCTTATGAGAATTCTTCAGTTTTCTCCTGAAATTGCCGTTCAACAAGAGCAACAACAAAACCCGTAATGCACGGGAGGCTGCTGAGAGGTAGGCTCGAACCAAGTAGAAGCAAGTTAATGTGGTCCTGACTTGTAAAGGGCCTGGAC
Organism: Psophia crepitans; assembly: GCA_013399095.1. NCBI lineage: Eukaryota > Metazoa > Chordata > Aves > Gruiformes > Psophiidae > Psophia > Psophia crepitans. Next base: position 5,369 of record VWZZ01004535.1, on the reverse strand, counting down.
TGGGAGGCTGACTGGCTATTTCTAACATGTGTATGTTCAGAAGGCACATAGGAACACCAGATTACACAGCGGTCTAAAGCCCATACCTGTTAAGTGTGAATTAAGTTTATCTGGATGGTCCTTGAGGTCTCTTCCAACCTTAACGATTCTATTCTATCTCATAAGTGGGAAAATTACAGTAGTAAAGTTAATACAAACAAATATCATCAAACTTTTTTTAAAAAAATAATCTTCTATTAGAAATAACCACTGAAGACACCAAAAGAAGTTAAGTCTCAGAGCTGCTAATTGACATTACATATGACAGTATTAGCTTTGTTCCATCGTTCCACTTCGAACACTTAGAACACTCAGTTCCACACAGCAGCTGAACATGCAAAATATACTTCTCATGTTATTTTCAAGCAAAATATCTCATTAATTCTCATTGTTTACTGTATGAAAACACACACTAAGTTAACACCACATCAATCAAAAGTCTTCAGCATGCCTGAGTATTACGATTAATCCCTTTATTCTCCAGCTGTGCATTGCGCTCACTACATCTGTATTTGAGTCTTTGACGGACTAAGACAGGCACAGCATGGACTGTGTGTGTCTCCACTGTGATGCTGAGCAAGCTGGAACTGCTGACTGCGTGACAAACGTGAACACGAGAGGCTGAACACTGCTCGGCACAGCAGACTTTGGGGACTTCTTGAACTTGCAGTTCCACCGCACAACTGCAGCTGTCCGCAGTCACGCTGTACTGTACCCTGACCGCCTTTTATTCCTGACTTAGGCTTATACACACCTTAGCTGTCAGGTTTGCTTTCACTGGGAAGGTGCCGGCAGACCGCTTTTAACACACCTCACTCAAATCATCTTTAACTTTATAGTATGCTGGTCACTTAACAGACCTCATCCTCTTTTCTGTGTAACACTGACAACCTAGAGCTGCCGCATTGGCGCGTGCAGATATTGAATCTGTGCTACCAAACACTCTTAACAGACTGATTTCAGTGATGGATACATGCCTGAAAGACACGACAAAGATTAATGGTGCACAAAATATCTAAATCAGCTATCAAGGACCAGTTCTTAAAAACAATTTATATTTCACTTCAGTAAATACATCTCCTGAGATGCTGCAGCTAACCAGAAGAGACAGACCAATTCACATTCAAACTGAGTTGTTGCTACTTGTTTTCAGGACCACCGTTTTCCTTGGTCTGCACCAGCTGTAGCATGTTGGCTCAATATCAATCATGCTTAGAAAAGACAGCTTACAACCAGCACAATACCAACGGCTCATTTACTGGAAAGGAAACAAGTCTGAAGGAACAAATTACTCCTTTGAGGAAAAAATAGCAAAGATTCATTTGCAAAATTAAAATACTGAATGCTGTAATACGGGTGACGAATTTGCAAATTAGGTAGATGAGGAGGAGGAAGACAAAATAGAAGAAAGTGGCCAGAAGTTTGAACCTTCTGTAATTTGGCAGAAGAGGTGTCTCACGCTGCCGGTGAAGAGAAGAGAGAACACAGCCACTCACAATCGAGGGATGGAGGGGAAGGGATATTTTTCATTTTAATTGGCTTGGGAAAGAAAACCTGAAAGAGAAACTAAAACATCATCTTTAAAGTTGCCTTTCATTACTGCTACCCGCCATGGCAATCAGAGTAAATAAATAGGAAATACTATTCCCACTGCATTCAATGGCAGCTACTTGCTCAGTTTTCCTAATACTAAAGAAAATCGAAGCTTAAGTACATTAGCTAGCAAAAGAAACAACAGCAAGTGAAAACATATTAAAGCCCACTAATAACCACATCTGGATTTACTAACAAAACCTGCAGATCCTAGCTTTATTTTAAATAGAGTGTGGGAAAATTCTGCCTGGAGAATGTCAGAAGAACATCAGTCCCTTCCTGAAAAATTTCATACCAGAACAGCATTTAGACTACAGACTCATTCAGCACCCTTTCTTCACAGTTTATTTGAAAATATTGTACACAAAAGAATTTACAAAACTTTCTTTCTTCAATACTTAGTATATTTTTGCGGGCAACCTGTACCAGTTTTGCAACCAAATTTTGTATCTATTCTCTACACAGCCAACTCCATTCTGTAACTATATTAGAGCAGAGATAAAACAGCTCCTACAGCTCTAAATTGTAAATTTTAATTACATCTTAAATATCACCACCATGGATTAATCAGAGGAAACACCTGTAAAAGTCTCAACATTAAATAACTTAGGTAAAAATTACTTATCATCTAGAATCAAAATATTTATATGAAACCAAAGAATTTAGAAAAGCATTTAAGATGTGCTATAAGGCTCCTTTGTACACCATGAAAATTTACTACATTTAAAATTACAGTAATTGAACTATTAAAAGTGAAGCAGTAAAATGAAACCACATTTTAACTTAATTATAAACTGTGTCATTTTCTTTAATAAACTAATCTGATTTTAAACTACAGGAGAGATACCAATGGAAAACAGCAAGTCCAACTTCTATGCTCGGTAAGTTTTCTTGGATCGTTTTTCAGATGTTCAGCTTTAGTTTCATCTAGCACTTCTGGAGAAGTGCTAGAAAAATAGTAATTTCATCTTAGGGCTTTTACACAGACAAGTTCCGTTTGCAGCCACACACCCTCCATGTGATCTTTAGAGGCATGAAGTATCTGGCTCTATTCTTGCTCTGGAATAAATTGACTCTACCAAACAATATCCAAATTGTAAAACTTCCCAATTTATATCGTTTGAAATTGACCTGTTTTTCCATTTTTATGAAAACTATACTTGATTATTTTTGCTAGAATTTTAAAAAACATCAATCACAAATTTGTGTTCAAGGCAAATAAACACACTAAATACACTGATACTCTCAAGGAAGCAGATCCTACTCTCAGTTTGACATATATTCCCCGAAAGCAAACATCTTATCACTAACAATTTTTGCCAAAAATAAATTCTCCCTAGAAATACTCATGCATTCACATCTTGTGGCCACCAGCGCTCCAGAGGCAATTTAACTGGCCATCAAATGATGTCTCCAGAATGATTCATTGCCTATTACTGATGTCCCAGCTCCACGAAGTTCCAGCTGAGATGACAACTTTGCGTTGTTCTCCCCACCTTCGCCTCCTGGTGGCAAGTGCTCCAACCGCTCACAGCCCCTGCTAAGAACCCTCCCTCCTTCCTGCCACTTTAAACATTTAAGTACTGAAGTGCAGCTCAAAGACTTCTCTGTGCACTGCCAAGTACAGCTATGAGACCACCACATCCCACCATTGCCTCCTCTCCATCATCACCCGCCGCCAGCTTGGCCAGCTCTGGGCCATGCCAGGTGGCACCAATGAGAGGGTCCGGCTAGCCGGAGGGCTCCGGGGCTCGATGCTGGCACCTGATGAGGCCTGGGCAGCTCGTGTTCTGTTGATGCTCACATCCAGAGCCTCCCCTGTGATTTATCCCTTCCACACTCGCCTGTAGGTTTCCATGAAAAAGGCCCTGCAGCAGTTTGAACTTGTTACAGGTTTAGAAAATTCCCTGCCCGAACTCAAAGGCTGGAGACCTGCCTAAAGTCAAGTCTCCGAACAGCGCTGGCACAAGCTTTTCTACCAAGCACTCCTGCGAAAACAACCTTCCAAATCTTAAATGGAAATAAAGCCTTTTGTTTCCCCACAAATCAATAGTTGTGGCTTGCCGAGCGCAGCGTCAAGTTATAAGTCTCAGGCAGTTTTGCTGGAGCCCTGGTTAAGCGAGCACAGGTCACAGCACCAAAGGCAGCACCGCGCTGTGGCCTGTGGGCTAAAAAGTGCCAAAGCCCCCTGGTCCCCCCAAACCACTCCCTCACTTCCCCTGGCCCCATCCCCATAACCCTGCTCGCTCTTCCACGCCCACGCCGGGAAGCATCTTCAGTGACCATGGGCAACTCGCTAGCCCAGCATTCGAACACTTTAATTTTGCTGTGTGGCTGGGTTAGGCTTCGTTTTGTGGGGTTGCAATTACTTTTTCTAATTATTACTATTTTTTTGGATAGTTTTTTTTCGCTGACAAGAATCTGCTCAGGGAGGAAGAGCGCCAGGTGGAAAAGGCAGCACTTGCAAAACAAGACAACTAACTTCTTTTTCACGTTCTTTGTCACCATCCTGGCCCAACCCAAAGTATTTTTCCTCAAACATACCAGAACAGGTTATTGTGAAAGTACAAGGATGTGGAATGCATTAGCCAAATCCCGCCTGTTAAGTGAAGTTCCCAACCTGGTTTCCACAGGGGAAACCGCTCTGCAGGCTCGGCCGCGCACAGCACTTGCAGAACCGGTTTTAACGCTATAGCAGACTTACTGTAGCAAAATTACTATGGATTTATAAATGGACAAGCCAGTTTTCCCAATTTAACTAACAATCTAATTAAATTGGAGAAGAAAATTACTTACCTTCGTTATGGCTTTACTTTTGAGTAAAATTATAACCCTCTATGCGATCATTAAGAATATCTGTACCTGGGTTACATGGATGTTTTCAGGTTCACAGAAAAAGAAACTAAGCTTGTTGCTTTTACTACCAATACTGCCACTCATTTTTGAGAATGAGCAAGACGTACATATGCTCAAAACACCCTCTTTAGAAACAGAACCACGAGGACATCTGTATTTCTGCACTACATATCTGACCACAGCCAACGAGGTCCTGAAGCATTCACATTTTTCAGTATTGTCTTCTCATACATTATACCCTTGACAAGAGAAGAAGGAAGTTAAAAAAAAATAAAATCCAGAAAATGAAAGTTATGCTGTTAGAATTTTGACAAAGAAAAAAACCATCTTTCTAATTTGGAGGGGCAGTTCTTCAATCAAATATATTGAACCTAACTGATGGTTCTGTAAAGCTGCAGCCAAAGAAAGTGTATGTGTCTGGTTTAACTGTTTTGTTGTGACAAAATACCCACTTAACACATTTTTCTGTTTCAATGTGCTATGCAATATTTATCTAACATATGTAAACAAATAATATATTAAAATGCATGCCATGTTCTATTTCACTAGGATTTCTGAATCAAGACAAACATAAAACTGAAACTACTCACATAGCTTTTTGAAAAATATTGGTTATATTATATGTTATACTTTGGACACATTAGTAATAAATCAACACTTGAGCAATGTAATCCAGGCAGAATTCAGTGCTATCAAGATAGGCACATCTGACATTCCAGCTCTTCACAGAAACCCAGACAGCTACTGTTAAACTGTACTCCCTGTCACTATTCAAATATATATGGTGTTAAGATCTCATCATAATTACATCCAGGACCAAAGATGATCCTTTAGTTTAATGTTCATACGTATCTTTATAAAAACAAAAGCAAAAAAAACCC
>VWZZ01004534.1:100249-122260 GCA_013399095.1 Psophia crepitans | reverse complement strand
CCCCGGCCCCCCCGCAGCCGGTTTGCCCGCCGGGGTCAGGCCACGGAGCAGCTCCGGCAGGGAGAGCAGCAGGACAGCGGGGCCGTGGTTTCCAGGTATGCCTGCCTCACAGTGCTCTATTTACATTAATTACAGAAATTTCATATATATTTTTCTCTGAAGCCCAATTAGACAAATATCTACCTATATATAATATAAAAAATACAGAGATTTGACTTTGTTTTTTTTTTTTTTGAAGTAAAATGTACATGACCCAGCTGTGAGCCAGCAGTAACCTGGAAACTACCGCACACCACGCGCCCCCTCCTCCTCCAGCCCACGCAGCCAGCCACCCCGAGCCAGAGGAAAAAACCAAACCCAGAACGCAAAACAGGTGCTCATGAAGGAAAAAAAAAAATAGTATTTCAAGTAAAGATGAGGATGGGTTTTCACCAACAGTTCCATGACTTCAGTCAGTAGCAACGCAAAGGGAGCCTGTGCGACCGCAGCCGCGCTTCCTCCTTCACACACCACCCGAGCATCCCGCCCTCTTCATAGTCACCGTCTTTGGGGTCGTGTTGCTTGCTTTTTTTTCCTTGTAAATAGCACTAGCAGTTCATCAAAAAAACAAAAAAAAAATCTAGGCAGAGGGAAGACACCTTCCCCTCAGAAAAAAAAAAATAAAAAAAAAATCATCCCAGGAGTGGGAGAACTTCCCGTTCCTCGGTCCATTTACAGTATGTTTCAGGGGAACTTGGCCCAGGTTCGGCAGGGCTGTCCGCTGAAGGAGGGTCGCAGAAAGGCCAGGGCTAAGCTTTGCTCTTGGCAAATTAGAGTCTTTAATAAAGAGTAACATGTGCAAAAAAAAAATATTAAATAGCTCAACCCAGGTTTCCAGAATTACTGTTGTCAGAACACTTACTTTCTATTTGTGTTCTTACCCAACCCAACGCTGAAATCTCAATTAAGTACCCGAGGTAAGAAGTGACATTTGGGAGAGATCACCACAAAGAAAAAAAAAAACCACACCCAGAGGTGCAATCCGTTACCTCAGTGTCCTTCCTCCACCCAGATGCCTGCTTTAAAGACACGTTTGCAGCAGCAAAAAGAAAAACAAAGTGTAGGAGTATCCCCTTCTCTCCACGAGGACAAAGCACTGCTTCTAGTTGTTTGAAGAATCATTGCCTAACAGGTGGAGCGGGTGTTCTGCCTTCCGTTCGCAGGGAGGGGATGGGACAATCAGCTGCTCCCAGTTGTTTTCCGGCAAGTTTGTGGTGGTTTTTCCCCCCGCCCGGACACATTATAGCTGGAAACCTTCCATGGGGGCTTCGGGCTGCTGGAAGATGAACTGCTGCTGGTTCTCATCTACCTGGGGAGCTAGACTGGAGTCATCTTCTACTCCAAAGTAGTGCTCAATCAGGTCAAAGGCCTTCTGGTAGATCTCTTGATTCTCGTGGCTCTGTAGGAACTCTATCTTATCCAAACCTTGGAGAAAAAAAGTGGAATGCGATGAACCAAGGAGGTCCTGATAGTTACACTGTCCCACATCCATCCTCCACCCTTACCCCTGTTCACCTCTGTCTGTGGTAAATCTGCATTCTGTGAGCAGCACCGACATCTAAACCCAACCATTCCAGAGCTGCTTCTGCATGTCAGCTGCATCAGGCAGCGTTAACCTCTTTTCAACAGTAGGTTTGGCTGACACAGCCAAAGCAGATGTGATCCCAGCTCTCGGCTGGAGAATAGACCAGATTTCAGCAAGATTAGAACAACTGGCTGCCAACACTTTGGTAGCTGCAGGGAATGGGGAGGGGAAGGAAGCAGGGCCTGTCCCAGGAGCCTCCAGCAGAAGGGCAGCAACAGGTTTAGCTGTCCTAATTAAATCCACTGCTGAACAGGGAGCATCCAAGCATGATACACTCTCAAGAATTTCAAGAATTAGTCTTACTGGGAGAATGGGGGCACGCAGCGTAACAGTCAGTGAGAGGGCAAGTCAGACACTGGCAGCACACAGGGAGGTTCAGACCAAAATAGGAGCTGCTCCTCAGAGCACTGAGAGCAGGACAAAAACATCCACCAAATTAAGCTGCCCCGGGGAAAAGCCGAGTCTCTCTGGATTTCCACTGTACACCTACAGCATACAGCTAGGCGGAGACCCAGAAGCATCACTTCATCAGCTCAGCTTATTTCCAATTAACACCCCCCAAGTGATGCAAGCCACAGATGTCAGCTTGGCCTCCGGCTCCAGGAAGCTTGGATCAGAAGTACGATGGCTTTTACTTTGAGTATTTTGTCCTATGTCCAATCATAAGAGTCTAAGAGCAGACTACTGGAATAAGTATTGGCTAGTTTGGAATATACTAAATCCTTTAGCAGAGCAGAAAAGCAACCAACAAAGCCAGCAGACACCTTCGAACACCACAGGATGCACTGAGAGCCAACAGCACCGAGGCCACCAGTCAGAACCTACCATAGGCCTCCTCAATCAGGCTACAGTACGGGTTGATGCCTGTCCCGCTCTGGTTGGCTTCCTGCTCTCCAAGCCTCAGGATGTTCTCCAGGCCGTTCAATGCCACCTGAACAATCTTGGAGTCCATGACAGTCAGCAGGTCACAAAGAGGCTTGATACAACCCAAGTTTACCAAGTACCTGAGGAGAAAGCACCAACAGACACTTCCTCAGGATCTAGGAAGCATCACTTTTGCTCAGTTAGAGCAGGGGAAATGAGTCAAACTAAAATACAAAAAGTTACCTTGAAATAGATGCCTACTGTTTGGCAAGATTAATTTTTATCAACTTAATTGCATTTATATGCACACCACCTCTCTTTTAAGAAACCTGCTAACTCCCTTTGAAATCCAGGTGGCACTCAAACTAAGCCCCCACTGGACTTAATTTGTCATCAATTTTGGACTTTTAGCCTGGCCTAAGCTATCTAGGGGTGAAGGGAAGGGGGGGGAGCCAGAGGAGAAGTACTCTGGACTAGCTTATCCTTATTCAGAAGGAATTTATAGCACGGTATACGACCCAGCTGCAGCCTTGCCTATGTCTCAGGTACTCTCTCAGAGGTTCTCCAGGTTACTGCCTTGCAGTGCCCATAAAGACAAAGCTACCACGTGTTCAGCCAGACCTCCCCCCAAGAGGGGCCGTGGGGAGTACCTGATCTGCTCCGGAGTTCCTCCCGACGTCGCATTCGTAATAGCCCACGCTGCCTCTTTCCTCGTGCGGAATTCAGCTTTCTGTAGGATTTCTATCAGTACCGGGAAAATGTTTGCATCTATGACTGCCTGGGGAGAGAGCAGCAAGAAGCATTTGCATTGGCAACAGTTTCTCAAAGGCTGTTACGGACCTGAGAGAACCCTCTGCCTTCATTTTCCAGTGCAGAAGAACTTTCCCAGCTATACCCTTCAGCAATCCCTCCATTTTATTCCTCAGCCACATCCTATTATCACCAGATTCAATTCCATAACTAACACAGACGATCCCTATTATTGCATCAATACTGTGGGAATGCTTTCATCACTTAACTGCTTCTGCATGTAGGTCATTAAAATGATAATTAAAACTCAACAAGCTCCAGCTTTTCAAAGGGGTATCTCTAATTGAGGAGGGCGAAATAGGGGCTGTATCTCCCCTTATTCCAACGATCCAACCCGTGGGACTCATCTCAGCCTAGTCTTTGGTGGTACAATTAACAGGCTTCTTTTAACTCTCGTTTGGCAGATGGCTGGGAGCAGATTACTGCAGAGTAAGAGACACGAACAAAATCAGCCTCTAAGTGTCAGATAAGAAAAAAGTTGCAAATCCTTAATGCTGAGCTTGGAATCCAGGCTTGTTAAAGGTGGGCTGCAGAAAACTGTACCTGTATTTGCGCTCTGTTTCCCGCTGTGATATTAGATATAGTCCAGCAGGCTTCTTTCCTGATTGACTCCTTGGGACTACTTAATAAATGGAGGAGACAAGGCAAGGCTGAACAGTTCAGAATCACCTTTCAGGAAAGAAAGCAGAAGTGAGCTCACCGGTATCAGGCACAGAGCTGAACATTTTCAGTCTCCACACAGTGAATACACTGTATGGGCACTGAGTTTCCCTGCAAGACAGTCATTTCCCTCACCTGGGTCTGGATGTCATCCCCTGTCACGATATTGCCAACTGCTCGCAAAGCTGGGGAGGCCACTTTGTAGTCGTTGTGCCTGCAGAGAGTGGTGCAAGGACAAAACCAAATCTATCAGATCAAGTGCATTTGGATGTACAGAAGATTCTCCCCCTGGTATTTCATCTGCATTAGGTACTTAGAATTCCATCCCCTAGCATATGGGAACATACAGTAAGTTGGTCATATTGCCACCTGATGAGAACACCCAGAATTTTTCAGAATAACTTCGGAAGCAAGTGTCTTGCAGTTCTACTGATTCCACAGACGTTAGAGGCCCATTCAAACTGCAATCAAACATTTTTGTCCAAGTTTCCACATAGAGATCAGAGAAGCAAAGCCAAGCTGACTTGCTAGCTTCTACTCTTGCCATCTTCGATCTGCCCAGTGACTAGGCCACCATGCACATATTTGAAGGTTGAGAGCGCAAGGCACTCTGCAGTCCTCTCCTTTCACAGACCAGAAGCATCAGTCAATCTCTTTAATAAGTTCTTCCTAGCCTATGGTATTAACTAGTATTCCTGTGCAGGAAAACACTCAGACTCTCGCAGAGACACCAGTAAACTACAGCTCCCAGCCTGCTTCAGACCCTCCTACACAACTGCTCCGGAGTCAGCTATGTGTCCAGTACCTGGATCCTGTGCCCATGAGAGGGGTCTCTGACAGGTTTTGATACAGGCTCATGCTCAGTGACACACTTCCCAGTCTCACTGGGCTGAAGCAGCAAGATGAGACACTTACATTAACAGCTCCACCAGTCGCCGACACACTCCCGAGTCAATAACTGCTTGAATTTTCTCATTGGGGCCATCTGATAAGTAGGAAAGAGCCCAGCACGCGTCTGCCAGCAAGTCGGAGTCACTGTTGAATAATAATCGGGACAACACTGGCAGGCAGGGAGATACCTACAACAACAGCCACCGCCCCAGGTTAGTCACGTTCTGTCAAGGACCACCACATCTGCATACAAGCACCACGCGGCTATGTCGACTGGCATGGTAACACGTCTTGAACGTCTGCAGTTTCCTTCCTCAAAGCCAGCAGCTTCCCTTGCTGGTTCACATACCTCGTAGTTGGTGTCTAAAGTTCTCAACAGCTTTCTTGCTAAACTAAAATTACATCCCTTCCTCTTGGAGGAAGTCTAGACACCTGAGACAAGTGCTACTGTGCATGCTACCACTTGGGAGCTCCTTACATTTCTTATGTAAGAGCACTGCTCCATTTCTTACTCTTAATAACCCTAAATAGCTCCGTATTCAGAGCAGCAACCATCAACAGTTACACCTCTGAGTACTTCAATCATTTCTAAGTGGTTTTATATTTACACTCAATTCAGATTTCATCCCTCACCACAGGCTCCCCAGCTTTGAGAAGCAAGCTTTCATTAAAAAAGTGAACCACATTGGTAGAACAAGAACTCTTTAAGATCAAAGGAGGATGAGACACCTGACGGGCCAGCAGAACTTTTGGTAGTGCCAGTAGTGCACCAGGAAAGGGAACGAAGAAAGCTACCACAGCTCCCATGTAGGTACGGAGCCCTGTTTTGTAGCATTCAGATGTATCAGAATCAAAATTTTAGTCACAATTTGAGTGAAGTCTCAAACTTCCAGAGTTGACACCAAAAAGGTTCAGAGAAGCCTGGTCTTGCCTCTCGAGGGGTCCAGCGGATGGGCTGCCAATAGAGCCAGGCAGAAAGGATGGCAGAAAGTTAAACAAGCACTCAGACATCTGCTGAAGAGCAAGATCAGCCTCAGCAGGAAGAGCCTCACCCTGTTCCCTCCCAGAATGACTTAGAGAGGTCCAACAGCCAAAACCAATTTAGACAAACATCTTAACTGGGTGTCTCCCCATCACCTGTCTGCCAACAAGGCATTTCTTCTCACCTTATCAAATTCAGGTGGTGGACTCTTCCCTCTGCACAAGTTTGACAAGGCCCAGACAGCATTTCGTGTCATCGTCAACCTGGTGGACTTCGTAAGGAGCCTAAAGAGACAGTTGCCATGAATTAGAATCCTTGATGCGAAAGCCAGAAAGGGAAATCAAGAGAGGGAAAACTAGTTATGAATTTAAGGAAGTCAAGCCACTATTCCACTTGCTGTAGCTCAAGCCATGCTGCTGGTCACTTGAGCCTCTCAATAAGCAAGAAGAGTGACATGCAACTACTTCTCAAGATAAATAGCTGCTTTTCCTAACAAGGTCAAGTGCCAGGGGTCAGGGAGGTGAGCTTCACATTAGGTAAGTGCAGAAGAACGGGGAAATTAGTCAAATGCAGTTCCAGGTTCAAACTCAGTCCAGGCAGACACTCACACACCTCCCTGAGATCAGACAGTCCTCACTAGAGATGGGCTGATACAAACTGCTGTCTCCCAGCTCTAATGAGGACACCCAAGTCCTCAGCCCTGACTGTGGACAGGTGACTGACAAAGAGCAGTACAACAGTCCAGGTCACTTGTGGCAAAGCATTGGTTTGCCAAGGACAGGATAATGTACAGGTGAATTCTCTCCAAAGCAGCAAATACAGGAAGCACACTCCTGACAGATCTTCTGACTACGGCAGGTCTGCACCACACAAGAGCTGCAGAGGCAAGGTAGTGAGCAGAGACCTGCTCCCCTTCCTCAGTCCTAGAGGAGCCCACTCAGACAAGCACCTGAAATCCACAGCGTAAGCACGAAGAGCAGGTGTCTGGAGGGTCACACAGAGAAACAGCAAGCCCTGTGACTTCAGGAAGACAAGCACACTGCAACAGCACCCACTTCAGATTCAGAGCAGTGTAAAGGTTTGTGAGAAGGCATGTTATCTACCAAGTCCCACTCTATTTATCAGATACTTGTCTGAACTGCCAGTTTATTGGTACCAATGGTTTGATTCCCAGTGAACGTCACCACACATTGCTGAGGAATCTATTCACCCAGCTCAAATGTTGCTCTGCTGTAGCACAATGGGACTTCAAGAACTGTATTGGCAAGTATTCATGGCTACTCACATTAATAAGGGAGGAAGAATAGCGCAGTTAAGGACATAATCTCTACACACAGAGCTGTCTCCAGCAATGTTCCCCAATGCCCAGACAGCCTGAAAGGAAACAGCAACAGTTTTAGCATTCACACAGTTTCTGAACAGAGGAAGAAAAGGCTTGTGTGCTAAGAAAGGATTTTCCCTGTAATTCCAGGCAAACAATACTTCAATTTGTGGTCTGACACCAGTTGTTAGACACTGGCCACTCATTTTAAACAAGGCATGTTATTCGTGTGCAACCCACTGTGGTTCTCTCCCTAACCCCAAAGAAAAAGGCAAACCTTACCTGTTCTTGAACATCCTCAAAGTCAGAGTTTAATAGCTCTATAAATATAGGAACTGCCCCAGCCTCAATTACTATTTTTGTTTGTTGGGAAGTTCCCGACGCAATATTTGTCAGTGCCCACGCTGCTTCAAACTGAAACAAGGAAATAAATGAGAGAAGTATGAACAAAACAATCCCCAATTAGCAAAATATTTGCCGTTAAACTTTAGCTATAATTCTTTCAACAGCTACTAAAAGGGTGGTGACAGAAAGCAAGCACATCATAACAGAACACCTCAGTACTCAAAGGAAAGGATTTTATTTTCCTTGAGCAATTAAAAAAGTCGTATTTGGTAAATGCTTTCTCAGAGGCCACAGCTTCTCAAAGGATTAGCAAGCGCAGACATCGCTGTCAGTCATGCCACATTATCTGTACAACCATTTTCCAGCAAGAAAAGTGAAGTCACATAGTTGGTAAACACACATGAAGCAGGAACTTCTCTATATCTGCCACAGACTGGCCAGTCCTAGCCCACCCTCTCGCCTGGCTAACGCCACGCCGCTGCCTTGAGTTCAAGCAAAGCTGAGTAGCAAGTTCCCTGCTTTAGCCACTCATTCTTTGGTTTAAAACCAGATTGCCGTTCAGTTCTCCTTGGATGTTAAGTCCCTACGACATGTGACCTTGGGCCAGAGGGCAGGAAGAAAGATGAAAGCAGTCATCAGCTCCGATCCAGTTCCATGTATGGAAGCACCTTTAACCCCTACAAAGTAACTATAGGTATTACCAAGCTGGAAGGAATCTCAAGAAGCTATCTAGTCCGTCCCTCTGCCCCACGGCAGGATCAGCACCACCTAAGCCATTTCTGACACACTTAGCCTGCACTGAAAATCTCCAATAACAGAGGTGTTTCTACGCATTTATTCTGTGGCTCCCCTAGCTCCCAGCAGAAAGTCAGACATGGGAAGGCTGAATTCTCTTCCCCTGCAGCTGGACTATGTTATTTGCTAGCATTCTTCTGAGAATTTAGAGTAATTTATAATTTCCTCCCCACCTCAAGCATTACAGGCCAGCTTTTTCTCCTCCTCTACATCACATAATCTGCATCTTTTAGGTTCAAGACATCACTTCTCCCTGATAGCACCTGTGAGTGCAAGTTCATACGCTGTGAAGGTTAAACAGCTACATGCCACAAAGAACTCCTAACACAATCTCCTTACCTGTAGCGTGCAGTTTTCACTTCTTTTCAGGAATTCCACAAATCTGTCCACCACTCCCTGAGTGTTTATCACTTCATCTATTGGAGGATTTGGCTCTGAAATAGCAAGGCAGTGTCAAAACAGTATATAGGCCAACGCAGGGGAATAACAAACATGAACTAAGACTGAATTGAGTGATCTCAAGCTGTACCGGCCTCAGCAGGCCAACCCTCCAGAATCACTTTCTATACAGCTGTAACTGTTAGCAATATATTAGATTATCGAGTTTCTAGATTATAACTCACCCCGCCCCCCAGCTGCTGAACAGCAACACACGTGCACAACTGCTCGCAAAAGAAAGGCTATGTCAGATCCCAGGGCAGGGATAAGGCGAGTTATTTTTACCTTTGGAAAGCAATTTCCTGAATTTCTGAGTGGTTGCTAGCTGTAGGTCAGGGTCATCTGAGAAAAGCATCTCTACCATCTCCCTTGTGATCACCCCCTCCTGAAAAGATGCAAAGGACACAGAACAAGAGTTTCATTTCCTACTGAGATTTGAGGCACCACACTCATGACAGCCCACCACGATTTTGTTCTTAGCCAGTAATCCAAAGATTAGCAATTCCAGGTTAGAGCACGCTATTTACTTCCTGGCAGACTTTCCCAGTTCACTGCAGTAACATTTGCAACCTTCCCAAAAGCGTGGAAACAAAACCACTGAGGTTTGTCACTTCTACACAGTCCACAGCACTAAATCTACCTGAAGGCACGATTGCAAGAAGGAATGGCACCTTACCCCGCATGTTGTGGAACTAACATAGGAATCCACAAGGAGACTATCAAACATGGAGGCATCTTCATTGATCAGCTCCACATTTCTTCTTTTAAAGAGCTGGCAGGGAACAAAACGCAGGAGTCATTATTAGAAAGCAATGATGAACAGTCTTCATAACTAGACATTCTCGTTCCTCAAACAAGATATCATCAGCTAGACTAAACACAACTTGAATAGAAAAGTAGTCATTAATAACAGCTCTGCACTCTGAAAACTAGTTTGGCATACAAACCCCAGTAATAAAACATGCTAAGTCTTGCCCCCAGATATGCAAATGCCCAAGTCACTGAGACACTGGTACGGGCAAGTGCAGAATTTTCCCTAACTTGTTAGGGAATCTGGGGAGAAGGCAGATTGTAGATGATGCACTAATAGAGCAAACGTTTCACCCGAGCCACATACATCACCTGGGAATCACCTCTTACTTTCATAGACCTCCAAGCCAAAAAAAAAAAAAAAAAAAAAAAAAAAAGACAGCTCAGAGTTAAGAAATATCTGCAGCCCAAACTTTCACTCACTATTCCTGCTTCTTGAGAAAATAACCCCATTCATCACTTGATAAAAAAATTAAAAAAAAACACCACACCACAAAAACACCCCTTAAAAACAAGGATCTGTGAACAAAAACTTCCAGTACCCCAAGGACAAAGTGCCTGGAGAGCTCCTGATGTGAGCCGCTATGTACTAGGTACAAAGAAAAAGAGAAAAGCGAAGACCTCAGTTAGAACAGGAAAAATAAAAGGACTGCCAACGAACCTTAATGCACAGATCCTTGAAGATTCCAGTTTGGCAGCAGCACAATCCTGGCTGTGTTAAGGCTGTACACAAGCTAGTCAAGGTGACAGTTACCTGTTGCTCTCGTTTCTGTTTGCGCAGTTGAATTCCTTCCTCTTCTCTTCTCCGACGCATTTCCTCGGGATTTAGGGCTTTGTTCTTGTAACTCTTCATTCGATAGTTATCCTTTGCAGGACTCGCCATGGTTTCTGTGAAGAGAAAAAAATATCTGCCTCAGACTTCTTGTCACTCTCTGCTCCGTTACCCACATGTCCTTTCTCACAAGGAAGTCTGTGCACAAGGAAGACCCAGATTAAACAGACTTATTTGCAAGAGCTGGTCTCAACCGCTGCAGCAGAAGCTTCCAGTTGGAATGTGATCCCAACCTCAGCTCATGTGATACGCTGTTATGGCACAAGTGTTACAGAGTTTCTAGGAAGCAAAAGAGTAGATTTACTCTTCTGAAAGGAACCTGGACCCAACTTCAGGATATTACCCACATGAAAGGCTTCTGCTCAAACAGCTTCACCGTCCTCAGGAAGCACATAACTAAATTTTACTTTGGTTTTCAGCAGAAATTATTTCCCTTGTATTATCATGACATAAGTCACACCTTTTTTTTTTTCTCTCCCTAGACTGGATTTTTGCCGTACACAGTGTATCTCCCAACAGAACCCACAGAGGCCTTGATTTTAGAATAACAATAAAAACCTTGCAAAAAGCAAAGCTGTACAGAACATATAGGCCACGTTTGTCCTGCCAGGTTACTGCAAGTGTTCAGTACCTGACCTACTTATTTTGCTGCTTCATATCTGACTAATGCAGTAATTCAAACTGATTACTTGTGTATTTGCCTCCTAGTCAGGGAAGTGACACTCCACTGTTTGGCACAGTTAAAGGCAGCCAGGGCCAAGCAGTAAGCCGAGTACAGAAGATCTCAATCCCTCAGCTGCAGTCCACTGCTTCGTCCATGTCAACTCCTTTCTACATCTTTCCAAACTCTCCCTTTCTCTTATTTATGATACAGCTTATTTGCTGAACATCTGTACCTTTCTCAGGACAGGAAGGGAGCAATCATGATAGACAGCACCAGAGTGCCGATTAACCCTGAGACCAACTTACTCCTCTCCGGGACACCAGTATCTTTGTTTTCTTCGCATCGCTAAGGGCAGGTGGAAGAAGCATCCTGTGAAAGTTTGCAGGGTTATCTCCTTGCCCCTCCTCTTTCAAACTTTGAGCACTCTTCAGCCACACTGCTTACAGAAAGTTTCAGTCTGACTTATCAACTGCCTCCAGCCATCCTGGAGCCTTTCCAAGATCAGCTGGAGAAGTTTCAGACCATACTGCCCTCCTACTAGGAAAGCTCACAGCCAAGCCCAGAAAAGACACATACAGTATACAAATACCCAACATTTCATTCCTACAAAAGAGAAAACTGGAACAATTCATATTTTAACAGGACAGGAAACAAAATACTTTCAGTTCTATCATTTCCTAAAAACAGCTAAAAAGACATCAAGCACTGTGAAAGAGCCAGACTCCATTTCACAGCATCTGCTTTCTATGAGGGCCTTCTCTTCCCTAGCTGAAACATCAGGACAACATTTTTCTGAAGAGCAATGGATAGAGAAAAAAACCACCAAACCCCAAGCTCCTCTGGTCATTTAACACTGTAATAGAGATGTGTGCCCCTAGCAGGAGCCCTGCGCCCACGCTGTCCAGAGCTGTGAAACAGTTGTGAAGCTCAGCAACCGGCATCTGCACCCAGAGACAACACCAGGCTCAAAGAGGTGCAGCACGATGAGTTGCAAGTTTATGGGCACCTCTGAAGCTAAAAAGAAACCACTGACCACAACTCTTCAGCAGTATTCCAGTGCTATTCCAGATATTTTTTCAGTAAGTTGTTTAGGGCACAGTAAACCGCCAGAAATTATAAGAAAAAGGGACTACATCATGCTGAGCTCCACTAAGAGGCATATAGCCTCAAAACTGATTGTAGGGTTGAAGCAATCCAATTGCAGTTGGTCTTGTAAGATCTTGAGCCTTACAGATGTTTACCTTTAGTCCCTTTCCTCGGTACCCCATTTTATAAGCTCTGTCTTCAACAAAACCATGGCAAGAAACCTGCTTACACCACAGCAAACACGGCAGTTGGACTGTACCTTGCTGACAGCCTCAGTGTGAAGCCTCTATTACACAATATTTTCCCCAAGTTAATTTCTCACAAGTCAGAAGTTCCAAGGAGTAGCTGGCCTGTTTCTAAAGCTATTTGACAGCACTTTCCTCATTCTAAAAGACCATTTACATGGCAAAGAAAAGCAGAGATTGAAGATCACAGGAACTACACGACTGCTCTCACTTGTCCATCCCTCTTCCCAGCAGCACTGTATGCCAAGAATAAAAGGAGAATTTTATTATTTTTAACTGAAAAGCAGCTAATTCAGAAAATAGAAGACTTTTAAAAAATCTACAGGCTTTAGGGGTGTATATCTGATCTTACAGTAGCAAGGTGTATCACTTAAATACATTTCCTGAAGGAAAATCTATATGTACCTACCACAGCCTTGTCAGTGCGTTGGTATTACTACCCCCACGCTAACGGCCCATACAGCCGCACAAAGGAGTAAGAGCTGCTAGCTTAATTCTGAAGATTACAACAGAATCCCTAACAAAGACAAATTTGTTACCTCCCTTTGGAAGGTGAAGTCTCCAATTAAAAGGTAGTTTCTAAGAGGAGGAGGAAGAAAAAGTGATTAAGTGACTTAACACCAGACACAGGATTACCAGGCAGTTAGTCATATAAATAGCTTAAGTGACACAACAGTTCAGCTGCCTCCAAACTTGCACAACCCCACTGAGCTGGGCACACCCTGGGCCCTGCTCCGGGTGCCCAGAAAACAGCCAGAGACACTTGGCCGTGCTGTGAGGTCTCAGAGCACACCCAGCACCTTGTAGTTTATGGGTTTGTACTTCCAGAGCACCAAGAACACCATTACGCTGCAGGGAAGCCCCAAAGATACAACTGCCCCTGAAGAGCGACAGCACGTCACTGTGCAACAGTCTCCCTGGCACCCGATTTCCTATTTTCTCTCACACACGTTTCTCTCTTCAGATGCTTTCCGTTGACTTCTTCCGGTCCATCATCTACGTCAATACTTTAATGACATTAGAATGCTAATTTGTTACATTACATCCCATTCCCAGAGCAATGGATGAATACCACAAATGCAGGATTATGACTTCACAGTGAGCTCAGCAGATGCTGTAGGCACTACAGACTGCAGCAAGCCCAAACACATGAAACAAAACAGGCAGGGGGATGCCAGGCACGTACAAATTCTTTACTTGCAGTGTTTGAGTACAAAACATCTAGCTCATTCAGTGTATCTGCAAGTCAGGCTTTGTCAACTATTAACTCAAATTCTGTCAGCGTGAATACCCACAAAACAATCCCACTAGCTCAGACTATCGGAGTATCCCGGACTTTCGGCTTAGCGAAAGCAATCATCTGCTCACAGATGAGTGATGCGCAGAAGATAAGCCACAGATTTTCACTTTTCACGGTAACATCATTGCTCTGAGAAGTTTTGCTTTGTACAGAAAGGCTCTCAACTGTAAGGTGGCAATAGACACTTTAGAGCAAGCTTCTTTAACCGTTTGAAAGTTTTAGCAACTGTGTTTAGGCAGCCACCTTAACCTCTGCAAGATGCTGTCCTACTAGGAAAGGCTTTTCTTCTCTAAGAACCAGCTCAGCCTTGCTTTAAGTGAAGATAGTATCAGCTCACACCCTAGAACTACAAAATTGTTCTGATGTTGTTCCAGCCAGAACTCCAGGGCTCTGAATTTACCTGCAGCACCCCACAGAAGCTGGGCAATAAGGCTTTTTCCTTCTATACCACAACAGCTCACCCGGAGCTATTTGTGCAACCTGCAGCTGCTCTGGGTAACCCCTTTTCCCCCCCGCCCCGAGACCACACCAAACAGACTGCTCACCAGATAAACTGTTCTGGCAGTGCCTGCAGCCTGCTTACCACTTATCTCTCCCCAGAAGCCACCCTCCAACCGTCCCCCTGGCATGACAGGTACTGGTACCCATTCACCTGATGGGGAAAGGTGGCAGCACCCAAACACAGGTGCCCGAGGCACAGTGCTACAAGCCCATCCAACAACTTGCTGAAGGAAGAGGATAAGCTTATGCACATCTTCCAAATACCTCAGCACACGGCGATGCAAGAGGGATAGGCAGGCATTTGGATAGTATGGCCCGACACCAGTCACAGTGCCGTCCCTTCACAACAGGTATAAACCCCCTATTTTCACCCCCAGAGCTGGTCAGGCAACAAGCTAAGCTCAGCCTGTCTGCAGAAGCACGCCTGTGTGGGAGCAGGACTGTTAGGCAAGGGCCAGAGCTTGCCCTGTTCTACCAGAATATCAGCACAGCATGACTATGTTGTTAGAAAAGAAAGTAAAACAAGAATTAGGACAGAATTAGAATGGGGCACCTCCTCCACCAGTGGTTACAGTAACACAGCTTTTCCAAAACCAGCAAAAGCCAGTTCAGCTACTTACGTTTCAGGCCCTTGCTTATACTTCACTCCTACCACCCCAGCCTCCTGCTGCAAGAGCCAGCCTAGTTTTCTAGGAATCTGATCTCCTCCATGGTCAGCACTCCTTGGATTACCCCAGAACAGCACAACGTCTACCTTTTCCTTTTCCACTGGCCAGTTAGATCTGACTACTGGAAGTCCCTCTGCAGTGCCCAAGTTTCCTCAGCAGCGTGCTGCCATTCCTGCGTGCATCACCTCAGCCTCTTCAGTCCAATTCACCTTCCCTAGGGCAGAATTAAAAACTGCAGAGGTAAAAGCTTGTACCGAGCGTTAAAAATTGAGTCTGCAGAGCTTCCCAACACCTCTGCAGAGCAAACAGTTCCACAAATGTACAAGAGATTGGAAACAGTTAAAAATGAAGAGCAGTTGAGGATCTGCTGTTTACACCAAACCCTCAGAGTTCACTCAAGAAAACAGTAAACTTAGACTTGCAGGACTGACTCCACTGAAAATAGTGTTCTGACCAAGCTTGGACAAAAAAAATGTCACTTCTGCTCTCGGAATCCCCTGACCTCACACAGTTCCCT
Organism: Psophia crepitans; assembly: GCA_013399095.1. Taxonomy (NCBI): domain Eukaryota; kingdom Metazoa; phylum Chordata; class Aves; order Gruiformes; family Psophiidae; genus Psophia; species Psophia crepitans. The sequence goes on along the minus strand of VWZZ01004534.1, from coordinate 106,907 downwards.
AAGTCAGTGCCTTTTGTAGCTAAAAACATCCCTTCATTAGTGAGCTTTATTCACAGCAGCTCCACAGAAAAAAAAAAAGCGACAGTATTTGCATTTCAATAGTTCTGTTGAGCATCCAAGCTCCCCACCTCCCACCAGATCTGCCAACTATTAGCCCCAAGATGCCAAACCAGACGTTAAATTCAGCGCTAACATGACACATTAAATAGATCTAAGGATCATCAGCCTGAATATGTAAAGATTTATTTCTATATCCTGAACACGTAACAGCAGGTAACCCTGGCTCTGCAGAACAAACGCTGAAATCCGTTTGTAGATGTTTGATGACTTGCTTTAATAGGGCCCAGCTATGGAAAGCTTTGCTCAGACACCTCAGGGCCCAGGCAGAAGTAAGGCTCACTAAAAAGCAGAACACTTGCTGGTCCTGGCTCAGAGGGACTCCACTGTCCTGAGAAAAACAGCAGCAATTGGAGAACTTGGCAGAGAGACCAAGAGGGAACACGGACCCAGTGCCAGAAGCATTGCCTTTTACTGTGGGCTGCGCAGGGTGACACGCTCACGGGAAGTCTTTAACTCCAGTTTAGTGAGAGCGGACGAAGCCACTGCCTGACCAGATACAAACAGGGACTGAGACTCAAAAAGCAAATGAGTTTAGATGCATCTCCAGCGCCCTGAGCCAGAAAGAGAGATAAGGCCAGTGTCAGACAAGTAACTGTGCTTGCTACTAACCAGGCACAAGTCAGTGGCTCCAGCGATCTGCTAAGGTCATTTCAGAGCACGAAGCAATTAGCTGCTTTTCCAGGTCCGCATTAAACATACGTGTAAGCCCAATACTGACACACCCTCGCGGATTGCAAAGCATCAATGAGTTAAACCACATTTTTTATAACTTTTTAGAAGACTGCTTGCCCACATCCTCAAAACTCACACTACTAGAAGTCCACATGAAACCAAATGACTTCTCCATTATTCTTCCTTAATCTCTCCAGAGAGAAAAATGGCCTAAGTGGGATTTTAAAGCCACTATGAGATCATGCCTCCTACCGTACAGCACATCTTTGGCATAAACATTGAATTTCTGGAAGCTAACACCTTTGGAATCACATTATTAATAAAAATTGGTCCATTAAAACCAAAGCAAGGCTTTATTAAGCTAATAATTCATATTGGGAATTACTTCAGGTGTTCTGAGAGCTGAGAATCCTCTTACAAGAGCTACAGGAACAGTCAGACTCCTGGATGAAGCTTATATGAGCAATACCTTTTCAACTCCTGCAAAGGGAACCCCCTGAGGGGATGGAAGGAATTTGGCTCCTGCCCTAGGCTTTGTTGGAAAAGGTTGGCTTTGCTGAAGAAAAGAAATCCTCCCGTTGTCATGTAAACCAAAGAATTACTAGAACAGGTTGCCAGCTCTTCCTTATAGAAGGACGAGATGGTATTTACCACTTGAAAGAAAGGAAAAACAGTGCCAAAGTTGACATTGCAGGCTCAGCAGAGCACCCAAACCCCGTAAACATCTGTGTAAGAGCCAACAGCAGTTTAATCAGAAAACTGTAATTCCAGGGTCATTACTGCCACGCCAAGATTATAACGGCTTCTTAACATTACTGGATTCAAACCCCAACCTTGCTTCTTTCCAGATGACACTCTGCCCATTTCTCTGCATTACAGAAATCATTTGCTTCAAACGTTTTTTCAGCTGCTGATTAAAGCCGCCAAGCTGAGTCACTGCAGGGACTCACATGTCTAAATCAGGACTTGTGCTGCTGAGTCAGACCAAAGCAACAGAGCAGGAAAACAGTTACACTGACAGACCTGACAAGGCCTTTTTTAAGCCAAAACACCCTTTCACAACGGTAATCTTCATAAGGTACCTACAGCAGTTCTGTTGCCGGGCACAAGACACAGCCCTAAGGCAAAGCTTGGCCAGCCAGGAAGACCGACAGTGGTGTGTTTGGGGCAGGAGAATTATGCAAGTGGAAATGAATACACTTGATGAACTCCACCAGCACTAATCTGCCAATGAACGCCCGCTGCGCACATTTCAAAGCCACCCAGCTCTGAGCAGGCACCGGGCCAGATGACTGCCAAAGGCCCCTTCTCACCTGTTTTCCCTGCAGTAGTATAAACTGGGACAGTTACACTTAAATCCCCCCAAAATTTGGCAAGTGATAGCAGAACACAGCCAACAAACTACTAAGTTTCACACGACAAGCCTTACTGGCTATATTCTTTGGGTTTCTCCTACCTGGCAGAAAGTTTCTGTTTCATTAGCTACCTGACAACCCAGAGGAACCTCCCATCTCCTCCTGCCTCCCTGCTGGCACAGGTTCCGAGATGAATACATATTCCTACAGCATCACCTCCTGCTGAAAGAAAAACCTACCAGCAGCACAGGAATGGTTACTGCTCTTTGCTGCCCTTGGTCGCCTCGTATTTTCTCAGACTGAGCTAGCTGCTGGGCGATCGAAATAAGCCACAGATTCATCCAAGTCACCACCCCACTCCAGGGTGCCAAGGAGGCTGAGACATCGAATGGGAATTGGGACTCCTCTGCAGCAGCCACCAGGACAGTAGGCTGGTAAGGGTCTTTCTCTACAGGATCCGTGTTCACTCCAGGCAGAGAACACAGTTTAAACAAACTGATTTATTATGTGGAGGCATCAGAGCAGTTCGGATCACACAAAGAACGGGAACCTTTAGAAGAATAAGCTAGCAGTGCTGAACCAGAGGTTTAAGACTCCAGTCATCTCCCCTGACAATGTTAAAGACGACATGTGATATTTAAACTATCTCCAGTTACTGAGGCATTTCTTAAAAAACTAAATCAAAGCATTTGTGGTATTTTTGGCTCTGGGAAGGAGGGGCCTGTAGGAATACGCCAATCATCTTCTGAGGCTGCACACACAAGTCGCAGCAGGCAGCGGACTTTAGGCTGGCTACACGTTACTGCTTCACGATCCTGCGTTTCTCCAGAAGGCTAAATAGTTAACATTTTAACTCAAAAACTCTTGCTATTCCTGCAGTCAGCTACTCAATATAGCTCACAAGAACACACTGACAGTGAAACCCTGGAGACTGGAAACAGCATTCAGGTATGGCATGTCAGCTTTGAACATAATTGCTTACTGCTGTCGCCTACTTACAACTGAAAAGAATATCTCCAGCCACTTCTGTGGTCATCTTCTCACTGACTCTTACTTTGTCAAACTATCACCAAAGCCATCGCTTTAAGTGAACAAAAGCATTCAATGCTACGACAACAAAACGGTGTTAGGCATTTCTGAAGTGTTTCAAAACCTAAAGCCTCTCTCTTCACCTAGCCACAGACATCAGCATTAATCACTGCCTCCCTCACACGTGTGAAGTGTCTCTTTACAGCCAGCAGTCCTTATGTGGCCTTTTTTTCCTTCTGTCTCTCATTTGTGAAAGAATTCCTTAAAGTTACGGACAGAAACATTCTTCAGAAACTCAGACACGTAACACATTTTACAGCACTCTACAGACGTGTCTTCAGTCAATTCTTAAAAGCTTAAGCACCCGCTTCAGAACACAGCACAAAGGTTCTTCCTCTTCCAAAGAGGATCCTCATCTAGAAAAAGTGTGTCCAGGACAACTTAATGATTTCAGTTGAGACCACAGAAAGAGAAGCCTAAATAGTCTGTACTACTTAAATACAAATTAAGTTGGTTATAAGGAGTATCTAAAAGTAGTCGAACTACTTGTACACACTGCATGAAGAGACAGTTCTGAACTACCACCAGACATCAGCCAAAAGCAGATTATTATATTGAACCTGTCACTTTGATAAGGAAACTAAACAGTGGTGTTTACAGGAGAAGACCAACTACATAACAAGTCCTGCCAAACAAGCAGCAACTCAAGGCTTTTCCTCCACAGCCCTGGAATTACCCCAGCTGCCGCTAAACCCTGGAGAAGCGGCCAGGTTCCATCATCCTGTCACTCGTGCGGGTCTGTTCTGCACGTTTGCTCTGCTCCTTGCATGTTCTCACGCAGGTTACTCGAGTATTTACTACAAATAAGCACACACTTATTTGTCAGTTAACTTTCAGAGCTGCCTTAAACCCAGCCTGCCACTGTCCCCTGGCTGGACACTTCACACACAGGACGCGCTGTGCTAGTAAAACGCTTATCCATGCAGCTATTTGGCTGCCTGGTGCAGCAGCCACCATTGGCTCGTCCCCTTCTGATTTAACTACCAGGAGCCAGCGATGTGCTATCACTACTGGAATGTGCAGCAGCTTCGCTGATGGTGCTGCCTGCGGAGGGGGAAAGGAAAAGCAAAAATTCTCTTTGGAGAAAACTAACAGTCCCACAGTGCACTCGTCCTTGACTAGGGTCAGTCTGAGATTAGGACTCCCTTTAAGCTATCTGTGCCCTGATGTTAAAAGAATCCAGCTATTCCTCACTCCAGTTCTTAATGTATTAATTTCAACTTGGCCTCCTCCTGATCTTTTCACCCCCAAAAGTCTGAGCTTAGGGGGCTTTAAATCCTCTTCAACCTGGTTTACATATTCCAAGACTTGGATTTCCCTAAGAGCTGACCAATGAAGTACAACAGTCTGCCGCCCGGGCTCAGAGAGTCCCAAGTAACCAGTCTTAAAACGGGGATTAACTCTTCAATTAAGTCAACTCAAACTTGACCCACGAGAGTTATAGGAGGTTAAAACCAACCAGAAATAGTCAGAGTATTAGAGGACTACAGAATTCCAGCGAGCTCATCCTTCCCAACATGTGCTTTGCTCCAGAAACAAACAGTACTATCTGATTTGCTAAGCAAATTTGAGTTTATCTGGACCTCACTATCACAATAGCTGAAAGGCTGAAGGAATTAGTACTTTCCCTGTTACACCATTTCAATGACTGAGCTCCCCTTTACAAAGTTCATGTTTGCTCTCCTGGACGCAAGCAAACAAAGCAAAATAGCCACAGAACTAGTTAAATTTATCAGTCACAAAAGTTTTATGGAGAATCAAGCATTACATACTGCTCCGCGAGCTGAATAGCACTATAAAGGTGTTCAGACATGTCATTTGCCTCGCAAACAAAGAACAAACTGATGAGCATTTCTAACAACACAGGCAAGATCAATATCACAACTGCTTACAAACACTACAGCACCCTCAGCCCCCACCATGCAGGATGGGGTAACAAGGTTACGGGGACACCATTTAGTCCTATTAACTTAAAAGAAAGAGACAGCAGTCTTATTTAAAAAGTTAAGGAAAAGTTACATTGGGACAATTCAAATGAGGGGAATATTAAATTATTCCTGTCAGAAAAACGCCCACTTCAGACTCCAAGAGGAAACGGGGAGGGATGGGAAGCTCCTTTGCAGGCAGGTCCCCAGCTCCAGGTAACACGGGCAGTTTTCAGACACTCACCAACAGGCCCGAGGACATTTTTCTACTCAAAGTTGCCAGTCCAGGTTTTACATCTCAAGCTATAAATTAAGTTTTCAAAGCTGTTCTGGACTGGGAGGTGCTGCAGCCATTGCACACACAGATTTGTGGCGAAGATCACAGCGGGGGTTTGGAGATAGGAGGAGAGGTTCTGACGAGATCATTTTGATCAAGCAGCATCACACCCCAAAGGGCGTTTTTTCCGAAGGCAAGTCTGGTTAAAAGACAGTATTGCAGGTGAAAACTGGTAAGACTTTAATCCTTGCTTCCCAGAGGATCCTAACTCTGCTTTACAGAGAAAGTGCCTGCTGCAGGCTTGGTTTTCCCATTCACCTCACCCATTCAAACCCTGCCATACTATTTGAAGCCTCAAGAAAGAGGCACATCTCCCCAGGCAGGGAGCTTCAATTCCAGGCTACACGAAAAGTGACAAAAAAAGCATGTGCTGTCATTCAAGTTCTTTTTGAAGGGCAACACTCAGTTATGATTTATCTGCAGCTAATACAGAGAGCTATCTGCTACCTCTCTGAACCTTTAAGTACATTTAGTGGCATTGGTTATGAATATCCAAGCCAACTCCTCCACCACACTCCTGCCCTGCACAGTGTCAGGGGATGCATTTGCTTATACGGTCCATGGCGACACGCTGCACAGGGACAGCCCTGGCGAGCTTATATTGAAATTGCTGCTGAAGTTTCATAAACACTGCAACAGCCAAGGCCCTGCTGGGCTATTAGAACAGGGAACAGGTTAGTAGGATCTCACTTGAGCTCAGGTCTAAACTCTTACAAGCTTCAGAATTTAAATGAACCAAAGACTGGAGATCTGACAGCACACCACAGACCTGCTGATGAAGCTTTAATCGGAGCAGTTCCTTTCCATCACCGCCTACCAAGGCTTCTACCTTGGTGTCTGCAGCAGAGGCGATCCCCAACACCCCAAAACCAGACTATTACAGCGTGAAGTCCCCTTCCTCCACCCGGCGCAGCCCAGAGACCGGGCTGAGGGTCACCGAGTCCCTGTTAGCGCTGCTCAGGGCCGGCAACGAAACCCGCAGCAACGCCCCTGGCCAGCGGCCTGGCTGCTAGGCTGGGGTAGAGCGCGGCCCCCGTCCGGGAACCCCCTCAGCAGGAGCGGCCCCTCCGCCGCAGGGACCTCCGTGGGGCCGCCCCAAGCCCCGGCTCCGCCGCCGGCGGGCTGCGAGAGGCCCTGCCCGGGGAAGGCCTCACCATGCC
>VWZZ01004534.1:89111-99800 GCA_013399095.1 Psophia crepitans | reverse complement strand
CCGTCCCTCACGTCCCTTCACGCCGCGTCCCCTCGTGTCCCCTCTCGCCCCACGACCCCCCGCAGCTGACACACCACGCGCAGGTTTTCAGCACAGAAACGCCCCAAAATGTCTTTTTTAATATAAAGTCCGTCACCGATGGGTGTCCTGGGCAGCTCCACAGCTCCGGGGCTGGCTGCGGCCACCGAACGCATGGCAGCGGCGCGGGGGCCGTGAGGTGGTGCGTGGCCTGCGGCTGCCTCCCATGGCGATGAACACGTCGATGGGGACGTTGGGCAGCGTCAGGCAGTGGCTGCCGGGGCATCGCCGCAGCTGCCTGTGGGGAGAGAGCAGGGTGAGCCCAGCGGCACGGCGCGGCATGGGTCAGCACGGCGCGGCATAGCACGGTATGGCACAGCTTGGCATGGGTCAGCACAGCATGGCATGGCATGGCACTGCATGGCACAGCATGGCATGGTATGGGCCAGCATGGCACGGCATGGCCTGACATGGGCCAGCATGGCACAGGATGGCATGGCATAGCATGGCATGGATCAGCACGACACAGCACGGCATTGTTGCCTGAGGCGTGAAGGAAGGAGTTAACCTTCAGGCTGTGTATTCTGAGCGGTGTGTTCAGTGCTGTTCGTTGCCTGAGCAGCAGCCAAGCAGGGGTTGGAGAGCAGGGGGCCGGCTTGGGGACCTTCATGGGCATTTAATCTTGTTAGCAAGGAATTACACCTCCTTGAGAGCCAAAAGTCAGGAGAAATTCCTCTAACTGGTGTCCTTACAGAATCACAGAACCCCAGACTGGTTTGGGTGGGAAGGGACCTCCCAGCCCACCCAGTGCCACCCCCTGCCACGGTCAGGGACACCCCCACCAGCCCAGGCTGCCCAAAGCCCCATCCAACCTGGCCTTGGGCACTGCCAGGGAGCCAGGGGCAGCCACAGCTTCTCGGGGCACCCTATGCCAGGGCCTCAGCACCCTCCCAGGGAAGGATTGCTGCCTCCCAGCTCAGCTCCAGCTCCCCTCTGTTAGTCTAACCCCCCCTCCCTTGGCCTGTCCCTGCACTCCCTTACAGTGAACTGTCTCATTACAACACACAAACCACCCCTCCGTGCTAACACCCCCCTCCCAGACACGGGCCCCCACCCACCGAACAGACACAGTGCATTTAGGAGGTGCTGTGGTTTTAACTCAACGCGAGCAAAGAGTTGACCCATGGTGGTTGAGAAGGTGTGCATACGCACGGGCTACACTGGCGAGCGTACGGGGGTGTGTAAGTTGGGCTAACGCGTGTGAACCAACTCCAACCCTCTGCGCGCACGCAGGGAGGAGAGACCCCCCGCGCACCCAGCGCTGCGATAGAGCGCCTGCTCTGTCACACCGCGTCGGTGTTAAAGAGATCGTTTCCCGATTTCAGCGGTGGCACGGCATGGTCTGATCCGGCAGGGCACGGCACGGTGTTTTCCGATCTGGCACAGCACGGCACGCTGCCTGCCCCGATAATGCCGGCAGCCGCAGGCAGAGCAGGCAGGGAGCTGGCTGGTCCCATCCCGTCCCAGGGCAGGGAGGGGTCCAACCATCAGCCAACGCTTTCAGGAGCAAAATGAGCTGCATTTGCCGGAGCAGGAGCCTGGTCGGTGGGGACCCCCACCAGACCCCGTGCCCCCCAGGGTGCCCTGGTCCCCCCTTACCTTCCCACAGACCTCTCGGCACCCACCGGCTCCTGCGTTTCGGACGGCACAGCCAAGATGGGACAGTCGCCCGCNCCAGCCAGCCCCCCCTGCCCACCCCAAGAGCCCCCCTTCACCAAAAGGGCGATCCAGCCTGTCCCCCACCTCACTGAGCACCCGCCACCCGACTGACGCAGCGTCGGCCGCATCACAATGGCATCCTCGGGCTTTAAAAGGTTCCTCTGTGCCCTCCTTGGGTGCTGCGGGTGCTTCCGGGCGCCGAGGCACAGTTTTGGAGTTGCTGCGGGATGAACTGAAGGACCAAAGGGTCCCAACCCACGCGAGGACATGGAGGGGTTTCTGCTCGCCCACGGCTACCAGCTCGGCAGGAACATTGGGGAGGGGATGTACTCCAAAGTGAAGGAGGCTTTTTCCCAAAAGCACCAGCAGAAAGTGGCAATTAAAATAATTGATAAGAAGGAAGGCCCAAAAGGTAAGAGTTGAGCCCAAAAGAGCTCCAGGCTGAGGCTTTTAATTCCCAGCAGAAATCTCCTTTCCCAAACTCACCGCCTGAGAGCAGACGGGGGATGTGGGGGTGCTGTGGGGGTGCTGGGGGCTCCAACAGAACAACCTGGGCACCACCGCCTGAGAGTCAGGACCTGTTCAGGTGACCACAAGGGCAGCGAAGTGCTGGCAGAGCCCAGCACCCCCCCTCGATGAGCATCCCCAGGGAACGGTGCAGGCCGTGGGGAACTCGGGGCCCCAGGAAGGACCTTCTCTCCCTCTGCCACGTCCCAGAGGGGGCCGGCAGCTCAGGGACATCCCAGCGAGCAAACACGCCTCCTCTCTTGACAGAGTTTATTCAGAGATTCCTGCCCCGGGAGCTCCAGATTGTCACACGCTTGGACCACAGGAACATCATCCGCGTGCACGAGATGCTGGAGTCCGCGGAAGGGAAGATCTGCCTGGTGATGGAGCTGGCAGAAGACGGGGACATCTTTGACTACGTGCTCCGGGAGGGTCCCCTGCCCGAGCCCCGTGCCAGGGCCCTCTTCACCCAGCTGGTGGAGGCCATCCGGTACTGCCACGGCTGCGGGGTGGCCCACCGCGACCTCAAATGCGAGAACGCCCTGCTGCACGGCCACACCTTGAAGCTGACGGATTTTGGCTTCGCCAAGCTGCTCCCCCAGGACCGCAGGGAGCTGAGCTGGACCTTCTGCGGCAGCACAGCCTACGCAGCGCCCGAGGTGCTGCAGGGCATGCCCCACGATAGCTGTAAGGGCGACGTCTGGAGCGCGGGCGTCATCCTCTACGCCCTGCTCTGCGCCCGCCTGCCCTTCGACGACACCGACATCCCCAAGATGCTGCACCAGCAGCAGAAAGGCATCTCCGTCCCCAGGCACCTGGGGATCTCCAAGGAGTGCCAGAACCTCCTGAAAATGCTCCTGGAACCAGACACGACCCTGAGACCCTCCATCGAAGGGGTCAGCAGGCACCCGTGGCTGACTAACCCCTGAGAGGGACTCGCCCTGGTCTCCCCAGACAGAATGATTGTTTCTAAAATAATGATAAATTTGGAGGTCAACATTTCCCATGCACCCCAGCCTCGCAGGTGGTGTGCCGGGCCTCCGGCGGGCAGACAAGGTCTGCGTCATACTCGGGTGTTTTTATCAGCTGCCAGCAGGGCAGGCGGAGCCCCGAGCAGCCTGGGGCAGTGTGGATCCCCTGTCCCCAGTTAAGCAAACCTCCCCTAAGCAGGCAGGAGAAAGGGCAATTCTGTCCCTGCACTCGAGGCAGAGCCTCTGGAGGCAGTTTCCCCCCCGCAGAGGAAATGAGGACACCCGACACAGGCAGCGAGTCCGTAGAATTCCTTTAATCGCTGTTAACTGCAAGTCTGTAAAAGGTTTGGAGAAAGTCATCGTTACAAAACTACCAGCTGTTAGAATTGTTCCTGGTTTTCACCCCAGCTAGAAAAGGCTCAGGGAGATGCAGAATAGTTCAGAACAGAGAATATTGCACAGACAACCAACTGGTTAATTCGACTGAAGAGAAAAAAAAAAGAAAACAAAAAAGTGACACAGATGAGAGCGCTGCGCCCTCGGAGCTCTGCCGCAGCCCAGGGATCCAGCCACCACGCGTATCATCACACCCCGAGGGAAGGGGCCCCCCACACCCTGACACCCCACTGGTGTCACCTACCCACAACAGGTTTCCCCGCTACATTTGCCAAGTTTGTGTCCAGGACGGGGGGGAGGCTGCAGCACGTTTCAGAGCTCTGCGGAGCCCGCTGCACACTGAGCGGGAGGCGAGCTGCAGCTCATCTCCGGTCCTCGTGGGTTTTGCAGGACGGACGCGCTCTCGTGCCAGCACCCGACGTCCCCGCTGCCACCAACCCATGTGGGCAGCTGCCTTTGAGAATCTCCTCAAAACGGGGCGGGGGGGAACCCAACAAAACCCAAACCCCAACTCTTCCAAGTACACCTGGGTTAACGCTACCCAAAACCAGAAGGAAACCCACCGCTCCGATCAAGCGGCCCTGAAGGGGCAGAAGGACAAACGTAGGACGTGTAAACCCACCACCCGGAAGGCCAGAGACAGCAGCGGGGGCTCTGTCCCTTCAGGGTAACTGTGAATTAATTAGCAACATCCACCGAGGAGCATCTCGTGACATTAGAGGGGAACTGCCCCAGGAGGAGAGGCCATGGGTCGGAAGGAGGCATCGCAAGTGGTCACAGGGGGTGAGGAGAAGGAACCCGAGTGAGCACAGCAGGACCTGGCACGGGTGGGACGCGAGGGGGGCAGAGCAAGGGACAGACACGGCCAACAGGTACCACCCAGGCGTGGGTGCCTCTGCCTCCCCCCAGGCTGGCAGCAGCCTCAGAGCCGAGGCAGAGGTTAAAGCAGTCAGTGGGCCAGACTGGGGCTTTGCAAGGGCTGAACTGGACACCACAACAGGGGGGTGGGGAGGTCTGTTCCCAGGGCACCCCAAATCACCCCCTGCCCAGAAGGGCTGAAGTGAGAGCAAGCCGCGAGCGCTTTGCTTGGGAAAGGTAAGTAGAAGTACGCGAACCCCAGCAGGAAGGCAGGCGGTGCAGCTGCAAAGGGGGGAGCAGCAGGCCGTGGCTCTGCGAGGAGCTGCTGCTCCTGCAGCAGGAAACGGCAGCTTCCATTTAAAAAAAGCTTCCCAGACGAGAAGGCAGGCAGAAGCTCAGCGTTTGGCAGGGAGTTTGGCTCCTTCCAGCATGGCCGTTGGGTCAAAGCCACAAGTCAACCGCCTTCCTCTGCAGCAGAGCAGCACAGAAGGGGCTTCTACTGCAGCATTGGGGGCTTCCTCCAGGGATGGCCTGGCCAGCAGCACGGAGCGGTGAACGAGGGGGCACATTTTGCATCCAAGGGCCTTTGAACTGCTGTACTGTAGATCACACGTGCGCACACAGAAGCAAACAATCAGCCAGCTGGCAGTCTGGTGGCACCAATCCATCCTGCCAGGCGTCCGAGCACCCAGCTCGCCCGGGGGACCCCACGCTGCATCGCATCGGCCTCTGCGCAGCACAGTGGGGGCAGTGGCTTTTGGCTTGGCCAGTCTCTAGGACCTACTGAGAAGATGGGCTCCCTAGCAGCTAAGTGTACGAGTGAACTCCTGCTTCCTCCTCCTCCTCCAGGTCTGAAGGGGTCACTTGAGTTGCCCACAGGATTTAGCAGGAATGAAACTCCTCCAGCCTGGAACTGCAATCCCCAGCACAGTTACACACAAAGGAACAGCCGGTCCGTGATTTAATTCACATTCGATGGTGGAAATGAGCCTGTGACACACACTGGAAGCAGTCGCTTTATTCCCAGTCTTCCCACTCTTCGTCTTCCAGCTGCAAACAAGAGTAACATCCCTCTGTTTGTAACTCAACAGCTCCTCCTGCCCAGGGCACCCGAGTCAGCGCAAAGCCCGACGTATCCCCACACTCCCACACCCTCACCGCAGGGATCTGCCCGCTCTGGTTTCCCTTGGGGAACTTGCACACTCATCCCTCTTTAAGTGCGTCCAAACAGCCACTCTCTGCTCCAGCTAACGCCCACAACTCCCACAGCGAGATCCCAGGCTAAGCCTGCAGCCTCAAAGAGCAAGTCACACCTCGAGAAGCTTCCTGCGAGCCGCTCTGGGCAGGCAGCTGCCTGCTGCCGCGCTGCCCTTCCAGCCAGCAGCAGCCACGTCCCGCCGAAACACGCGGCGCAGCCCTGGCTCCGGCGCAGGGCTGGAAGCGGCGCTCAGAGGGATTCGCCCTCTTGCTCCGAGGCACTGCAGGCTCTCTCCTCCTCCCAGGGGAAGCACCCAGCGACAGAGCTCACGCAGCATCACCCCAAGGAGCTGCTGATGGTTTCTGGGAGCAACCTTCTTTGTCTATTTGAGCAAGCACCTCCCCCGACTCACCTCCCCAGACACTTCCACCTTCGAGAGCGCCAGCTGCACCTCCTCTTCAGTCATGTCCAAATCAAAGTCCTTTTCCCAGTCCTCGCTGATATCAGTGCTGGAGCCTGTAACCACAAACGTCACGACTGAGCTGGCGGAGCTGCGCGTGCTCTCCAGACTCTGGCCAAAGCACGCAGCTGCCCGGGCAGGCCCACAAAGCCCTGGCATTCACGAGGTTCAGATCTACCGCAGCCTGCCCGAGGAGAGAAACCTTCCCCTGCTTCCCAGAGCGCGCTGTCGGCTCGCTAACAGAGACCGAACCGCACTTTCCTCACAGCAAGGGGAACGCTGAAACACGTTCTCTGGCCTGGGAGAACTAGGCTGTGTCACACTTCAGCCACACAGAAAATGCAACAGATAAGGAGTGACAGGAGAGACTTAGATACGGAGAATGTCACAGTCCCAAACAGAAAGAACAACCTCTGGGGGCAGAGGAGGAGCGGGGACTCTCCCAGAGGGAACGACACACTTTTCCTGCGCAGACCACAGCCTTGCCTGGCACCCAGCAGGCCAGGGACCAAAGATCTATCCTGTTCAGACAACAGACTTTTGATTTGTTGTCTAATTTGATCCTGCTCACAGACCCCAGTCCACGATACTTGGCCACCTTGCTGGAGCCGTGGCTGCCTCCGGTGGTGTTACAATCCTATAACCCACATAACCATTATTCTGGGAGATCTGCAGCAGGCTCTGCTGGAGGCAGAATCCCCAGCAATGAAAGGTTTGTCAATAGCATCAGCCAGAGCTGTGAGGAGGGGCCTCACCCTCCATCCCACCGTGGGCGCAGCAGGAACAGGGCTCAGGCCAGAGCCAGCCGCAGCACCGGCCCAGCCGCCTGCCGAGAGCCGACTGTCACCATCTGAAGTGACCAACTTGACCCAAACAGCACAAAGATTTGCTTCCACTTTAGTTCTGCCGATTGGATTTACCCTTCCCAGGTGACTCTGGCAAAACCCGTTTTCTCCCCCCCCATCAGCACAAAATCGGAGCCCATCTCCCAAAAGCTGCCACCCCCCCAGCAGCAGGTTTCCAGGCCCTGTGCCGCCCCCACATACACACCTTTCTTGCCGTTGTTGGAGGGGGTGGATTTCCCACTGTCCGAGTTCAGCTCAAAGACTCGTAGATCTGTTGGTCCTTCCTCTTTCAGAGTCTCTGTCCTGCCCTGGGCTTTGCTCTCCACCTCTTTGTGCTCTGTAACAGCGGGTTGCTCCGAGGATGCTGCTGACTCCCGGGCAGGTGCAGAAGGGTGACCAGGTTCTGGGGGCTTTGGCAGGGAGCTCTGCTCTTCCGAGGTGGCCTCCAGCAGCCTCTGAGAGAGGTCTCCAGCCCCGGCTGGTTGTGCTCCAGTCTGTAGCTGCGCAGCAGGCACAGAGGCAGGGTTTGCAATCTGAGTCACAAGGGAGATGCTCTCACTGCTCTCAGAGGGGCTCCCCCCTGCTGGGGCTGGCTCCGGAGGGAGGACGGCCCAGCTCTCCTCTGAGGGCCCCTTCTGAGCAGTGGGGTGGCTTCCCTCCGGGCCAGATTCTCTCTCTGCTGCTTCTGGAAATTTCACGTTTGCACAAGGCAGGGGTGACATCCCCAAGAACTCCTCTGTAGGAAGGCAGAAGAGAAGGGAGAGATGTTTCAGCAAGCGCAGCTGCAGCTGACGGCACAGCAGGGTTGGCTGGAGCTGGGCTGGGAGCTGAAGTCTGAGGGAGCGAGGAGGAGCTACCACCCTCTCTAACTGAGGCCGGTCAAGGTCTGCACAGGCCCTCCCAGATCCCCAACCACCCGACCCACCTTCATCCTCTTCCCAGCCCGGCTCCTCTTGGTGAATGCTCTGCTCCGCTCGCTGCTTCAGAGCCTCTCTCCGAGCTTCATCCTGCAGGGAATTCAGCGTCAGCAGCTGCTCACATCCCCAGTCCCTTCTTCCCCCAGGCACTTCAGCACTTCAAGGACACAGATAAAGCAGCCCAGACTCTCGCTTTTCCAGGAAAAGTATCTTTCCCCTCTCTGCATTAGAGAGCTCCCTGGCTGGAATGTTGTTGTCGTCCCGCCCCCCCCACGGGAAGCACCCACCTCCTGACCTACCTGCTCCAGGCGATGCACCTTATAGAAGTAGCGCTGCCAGAATTCAGAATGGGAAACAGCCACCGGGACCTGGCAGTGACACAGGAAATGCCATGAGTCACTTCAGGGGGAGGGCTGTGGCTGCTGCCTTGCTCCTCTCTCCCCAGAGCCTCACAGCTACCCTCACAACCCACACAAGGCACCTGCGTTTTCAGGTGCAGAGACTCAGGTCCAAGCCCTGGGTACGCACAGGCAGACGCTCAGACACACGTCAGTCAGGTACAGAGGAACAACTGACAGGCCCGTGACAAACAAGCAGGGAAGAAGAATACAATATGCTGCCTGATATCCCTGTGCCAGTTTGCCACGCAACCACAAACGTTTCTAACACCAACTCCAGGGCCCAAACAGCTCAGGGCTTCCCTGCACCAGATCCCAGGTCAGAACATGCCCATGCAGGAGCCAGGAAGGGCCTCACCATTTTAGTGTGGAGAGCCCGGATGGAAGGGCTGGTTGCCAGCAGCTCAGCGATCTCCCCTTTCTTCTCCTCTAGGTTAAACTGAGCGAGCCAGGCCTCAAGGAGCTCAGCGGGGCCTGCACAGGACAAGCACAGAGATAACAATCCTTGGCACAAACAAGGCAGGAGCAGTCTGGGGGTGAAAAAGTGGCACAGGAGAAAGGAGACGTGGGTCTGAGCCCACCCCAGACCGTGGGTCCTCTGCCAGCACGAGGGCACACAGCGGCAGTTTAAACCGGCCCAGCAAACTCCCAGTCTAAGCTGCAACAGACGGATCTGCTCTCTGTAAACAGTGACCCATCTACAGTCGAGCAGCAGATTCGCTGGCGAAAGACTCCGGGCAACCCGGGACGGCCCACAGAGCCCAGGCAAGGCCCAGCTCTGCTCGGCAGCGCTGCCAACCCGCCCCCCCCTCCCCGCCATACCGTCAGGTTCGTTGCAGTAGGTGGCTGGGTCTGACTGGAGGCTGTAGAGGCGAGCCTGGAGGAGAAGGCACAGGGGCAGAGCTGTCAACAGAGGGCAGCGGCCGAGCCCCGAGAGGAGCACAGGGCTCGGCACTCCACATCCCGGAGAGAAGCTCCAGAACGGGGCACTCACCTTGGCGCTGTCATAGGGCTCTGTGGTACCTGTGGGTGTTGCCATCAACGTTATGACATCGCAGTCAATGGTCTTATCCGGAGAGGGAGCAAATGTGTCCGAGATGACACCCAGGAAGTCAGAGAGCCCTTTTCTCACCTTTTCTGTCGCACCTGAGGAACCTTCTGTCCTCTTGAAGAGAAAAAGCAGCTCAGTGTCAGTAGCAGTGCCTGCAGCACCAGGACGAGCCTCGGGCTGCTCTGAGTAGGCTCCTTTAAGGACGCAGGATGTCTCTCCCTACAAAAATGTGCTGAGGCGGCAATTGTGTGGCCAGGGCTGGGTGAGAGGGTGTGGGGGCAGGCACCCGCCTCAGCTGGCTGTGGGGCAAGGACACAGCCGGATTCGGGGACTGGCTGGTCTGGGGGTTGGACTGTCACAGCAGCTGCTGTGCAGGGCTAAGGCTGACAGCTTATGCGGAGATCTGATGTCACACTACAGCAACACCGGCAGCATCCCACCTACACGGCACACAGGGAGAGGGAAAGCACAGGGAACCTTCCCTCACACACCTCCAGAAGTTCCTCACCACTACAGCAAGGAAATCCCACGCAGTGCTGAGCACCAAGCCTGCACCACGGAGAAAGTCTGACCCCCAAAGCTCATGGTTGGGGTTCGTTTAGAGGATCATGTCCTCAGAAGCAGGTAATATCTTATCCACCCCCTGCTTTGCTTTCTGCAACAAGAATCCCCACTCTAACTCCTCTACTCACTGCCAGCTTGTCCTTGACCACACTGGCCGTAGCAGCGATAGTGCAGGCTGTGTCATGCTGCACTACTTGGGTGAACTCAGCCAGGTCCCGTTTCATGAATTCCAAAGCTTCTGTGGACTGTAAGAAGACGACAGACAGATTGTGTAATCTTTTTGCCCGACAACAAAGCCACAGTCACTCTTCGGGCACCCGGAACGTTACCAGGATTGAAGTGCGAGAGGCTTTAGCCCAGCTGAGTCCTCACCCCAGCTCAGGCAGTGGGTAAGGGTGTGATAAGCAGAACTACAGCAGGAAACAGCTATGCCCAGAACACGTTACGCTGGGGCTTTTCTAAGCTGGATAGGAAGAACATCCTTTGGGAAAGGCCCTGTTCTGCGATCTGTGGATAACTGACAATGCTGTCACAGGCAGGAAGTTCCACCACAGCACGCACCCTCCCCGCTCAGGTGGTGGGTTTCACACCAGCAGAGACCAGCGCTGCTCCCCTGAGCCGTAAGATCCCAGCGCAGCAGTCAGGCCCCCGGCTCCCCGAGCTATCACAAACACACCCGAACTCCCTCCACACGGACCCACCGGCCCCTTCCCCGGGGCGGGCGCCAGGCAGCCGCTAAGGCCAGGTTCGGGAGGCAGCAGAGCCGTTGCTGCCAGAGCCGCTGACG